>OY744515.1:144488865-144703865 GCA_963556195.1 Sepiola atlantica | reverse complement strand
AAACACATTATATATATATATATATATATATATATATATATATATATATGTATATATATCAATACATATTATTATTATCATTATTGTTATGATTAATGTTATTTGATATGCAAATTACCATATCACACGGAAGTATTAAGGGTGATATATTATTATTATTATCATTATTATTATTTATTTATTTATTTATTTATTAGTGAAATTTAAGCTGAATTATTTCTACACTTAATTATTGGGGAAATTGTTGTTTGATCAGTACCATTGGAAAGTCATGAATATTATAACTGTCCTGTTTTTAAATCTCCGAAAAAGGTACATGGTAAACAGCTGATGATCCCCGTTTTAATATTTCACGCTTAAGTTAGGGTCCCCTGTGTTTATACATGTTTTCACGGTTAGATACTTGAATCCCTCTTTTTTATTCATGAATTTTCCAACGAATGCTAAGTCTGCGATATCTTGGATTTATTAGTTTCTCTGAGAATTTAAACTGCTTGTCCCTTTTTTTCCTTTGTTTAAAATGACTCAAAGCTTCTTTAGACGATATATATATTAAGGTCTCCTGTTTTTGTTTGACTGTTAGATACTTAACCCCCCCTTTTTTTTAAATTTCATTTACTTATTTTTTAATTTATTTATGAATTTTCCAACGAATGTTAAGTCTGCAATATCTTGGATTTAGTTAGTTTCTCCGGGAATTTAAACTGCATTTTACTTTTTCTTTTTTTTTTCTTTTTTGTTAAATTTACCTAAAGCTTCTTTAGACTATATATTGGGTATTTAGATCTGTATGTCTAGGTTTCCTTCATCTTATCTACTTACCTTCTGATACCTAAGGTACTTAAGCTTTATTTTTTATATTTTATTTATTTATTTATTTATTTTTAATTGCAACTTTGATTCCTATATAATTTTATTGCTAGCTACCATATTGCAGAATGGTTCTTGGGTGTAGTGTTTAGATTGTATTATTATTTTTTTGTATTATTATTATTATAATTGATATAATTAATGGTATTTGATATGCAAATTACTATATCATACGGTAGTCTTATGGGTAATATATTATTATTATTATTATTTTATTATTATTATTATTATTATTATTATTATTATTATTATTATTATTATTATTATTATTATTATGTATGTATATATTAGTGAAGCTGAATTATTTCGACACTTAATTATTGGGGAAATGGTAGTTTAATCAGTACCATTGGAGAGCCATGCATATTATAACTGTCCTGTTTTTTAATCTCTGAAACAGTTACATGGTAAACAGCTGATGACCCCGTGTTAATATTAGACGCTTAATGTCTCCTGTTTTTGTATCACTGTTAGATAGTTAACCCCCCTTTTTTAAATTCATTTACTTATTTTTTAATTTATTTATGAATTTTCCAACGAATGTTAAGTCTGCAATATCTTGGATTTAGTTAGTTTCTCTGGGAATTCAAACTGCATTTTACTTTTTCTTTTGTTTTTGTTTTTTTTGTTAAAATTACTTAAAGCTTCTTTAGACTATATATATATATATATATATATATATATATATATATATATATATATATATATATATATATATATATATATCATACAAAACAAAATGAGGTGAACAGTAGTGGGAATAATCCAAATAATACAGAGGAATATTCAAAAGTATATATGAATGGTGTTGATACAGTAGCATTTTTAAACACTAGATTACGCTCTTTTCATAATCAGGTTCGCGACGGGTGACGGTATGAAAGTACCACCTCCTACACTGATAAGCAGGTAAGCTCGAAAGTCTATCGTATTTACGTAAAAATAATTAAATATCGCTTTGTAAATGTTGTTATGAAGGCCCTTTTACGAGATTTAATTTGAACACAGCTCGTTTATCCTAAACAAGGCAGGCTGCCATTGTAGACGTAAGGGGTTACTGAGAACGTGGGTGTAGGTTTTGGGTGTCATCCTAAGTCGAAAGCAGTGTAGCGATATGTTTGTTTACATTAATTTTAAACCTCTGCATGTCACTACTGTCGGGGAAACAAGGAGCATGGAGTTTAGCCTTAACTAAGTTTCGGACTATCGCTAGATTGATTAATGATTCATAGATTTTCGCAAAGATCGTCAGTAGACAGATTGGGCGGTAGTTCTGAGGATCAGTTCTATCCCAAGAATTCATTAAGACTGGTACCGCAGAGGCAATTTTCCAACTATCGGGGAAGCAAGATTAAGATAGGCATTTGTTGTAGAGTTTGAAGAAGACCGGGCCAGTTTAACAGAGCATTTCTTTATTACTATTACAGGTATAAGATCAGGCCCACAATCTTAGAAGGTGTCAAGGTCTGTTATGATGTCTCCGACATGGGATGTGGTGATGATTATGTTTCAAGTTTGGCTTCAGTTCGTAATGGGAATTTAGGGAAGAGGTAATTTCCTGAATCCAAAGTGGAGCTTGAGCCGAAACGCTCGGCAAGTAGTTCAGCCTTATTAGTTGCTGTGCAAACGACATCATTGTTGTTTGATAGTGGGGGAATCGTTGATTGGCCATTGTTTACCACACTATTGTAAATTTTCTAAAAATCGCGAGTACCTAGTTTCTGTGACTGTATGCGTTTTTTTGTTTATCTCTCTATACCTTCTGTTTGGCTCACCTGACAATTATTTCTTGACTCTATAAAGTTATGTTCATAAGTAGCTGACTTATAACGGCCGAATTTATAGAGTGCTTGCTGTCTCTCAGCAATAGCAGCTACACATTTCGAGGTAAACTATTGGGGAGAGTAGGGCTTGCTAAAGAATTTTCGCATGGGGACATAGGCTTCAATGCCTGCCTTGACCCATTCAGTTAACCCATTTGCACACTGATCAGCAGGGAGTAAGAAGGTGTTCCATCCATGTGGCATCGCTGATTTGATCTTTGATGGAGAAAAATAAGCCTGCTTGAAGGGAAACGGTAGAGGAATATAAGTAAATAACGGTGTGGTCTAAAGTCAATCTAAATCACATGTAGTTTGCTAATCTGATTCTAACATATATTCTTTAGTCAAGGGAAAGATGTTCCGAATATCAATACCTAGCGCGTGAATATATTTGTCAGAGTATTTACGGTAGAGTGATAAGTAGTCAGTCAGTGAGGGTTGAAGGTATGTTTCACTAAGTGCTATGGTACCCGGTGAGTTTTTTCAGGAGGAAAGGTTTCTACGTCGTTAGATTTGGTTCTAAGTCCATGGATATTTGTGAATGCGAGCCTCAAAGGCGAAGGCGAAGGTGTTTTTTGTTGAGTGTCTGGTGTAGGTTTTATTTTTTATTTTTTTGCAATGAAATGTTTGTTTTTATATTGAGTAGCGTGGGAAAGTGGGTACTTGTTAGGTGCCAATAAGCTCACTCACCCAGTCCATTAGTTGGGAGATAACTGTAAGGTCCCTTTCCATGCGCAAGATGACAGGTACATCTACCCACGGTATTATGCAACTAATGATTGAGCAGCCGTTCTTATAGCTACTTTAAAGTTTGGGTTCCTGTCCTGTCAGTCGGAAACAGCAGCCAGACAAGCTCTCTTACCTGTACCCTCGATCTGTCGGAATAAGAGCCGCCCAGACTGGTCATGTAAGACTTAGTGACGAAAAAACTTTGAACACGTTGTCCAAATAGAAGTAAAGAGAAACGGCGTGCATTGCCCTAGTAAGGAAAGAAGGCGAGGAACTGGGTGTTTTGCGGCGTCCCAGTGATGGTACCTCTGTACCTGGCTAATAGACAAAGGAGTGCAAATGCCGACGATAGGCAGCGCCTATCTACTCCTTAAGCAATTATAGGTTTGCAAACCGGATATTTTGTTCGAAATTCCAACTTCAGGAAGGTTGTCGATCAGAACTAATGAGGCTTCCCTCTCCAACGGTTTGCTGCCACGACGTAAATAGTTAGTAGAAAGGTTTTATCATCAGAGATGTATTTCTCTTAGATAGATGGCATGGCATGGACTTACGGGTCCAACCGAGAAGCGAATATATCCTGTGATTGACATTTTCTGCGTTCCTACTCCCAATAGTCTGCTGCGGTGTTCTTCAATGGTTTGATACCGGTGTTTCCCGTTTTTTCGACCCACTCGCTCTTTTATTGTTGTCTTTTGATAATGAAAGTTTATCTTTCGAAAATTTAAGATTACCTTTTTCCGAACATTTGATTCATCTGTCAGTATTTACTATTCTGGTACTTAATCAGTGTTTCGTGAAATTATTAATAAATAGTTTTGAGATTCGTTTTCTCTCCTCGTTTATTTCTGTTGACCCTTTCAACCTTCCGGTAACTACATCGCATTGCTACAGCCTCGGACTACTAACCTGCACTTATATTTACCAGCAATGCTTCAAGCAAACTACAATCTACTTTTATATATATATATATATATATATATATATATATATATATATATATATATATATACTAAGTATTAAGCACATTTAAATCAAACACAGAAGTATGTACATTTCAATAATACACATTAGAATTTAAAGAAAAGTAATATGTGAGTAGCTAAAAAGTATTTTTAAAAACTGTACTAATCTTCACGTCGATGGCATGGAAAAAGATGTGGTCTTGCTTCCTGCGCCTATCCTACAAATAGCCGCACAGAGAGAATGGAATTTGACTGGAAGGGGGTATCTTTTTCACGCAGTTCGAAGAAATTTTATTTTCTTTTTGTGTTTAATGGAGGCCGTCTTTCTTTACTATTTGCATATAGTTGGCCGAGTAACAAGAGTGGTCGGGATAGGTAGTTTTATAATAACAATATAATTAATTGGCTGCCGTTTCTATTAGTATTGATACGTTAGAAACAACTGAATCAATTAAATAATTAATTAATTAGAAAGCCAGCGTGTGAGTTCAGGAATTAGCTGAGTATGGAATCAATAGACAGGCCATTAAACAGTATATAATGATATTTATATATATATATATATATATATATATATATATATATATATATATATATATATATATCAATAATTAAACCCATTAATAATAATAATATATATATATATATATATAGTAAGCTATGAAAATATATTTATTGCAATCAAGCTACACAGAGGCTCTCGCGTTTCACCCCCGGGGGAATCTTCAGGCTAAAATGCATGGAGTTATTTTTGCCGTTTTTTATATACACGGAGAGCTAGTTAACCAATCAGATTCGTTGTTGCTCTCTCAGCCAATCGTTGGGCTTCCCACGAGCACAATTTTGTGAGTGTTACTTATTATATCCTGTTCTATTGTTCTGTATTCTAAAGATAGGCTTATATTCTGTTTCGTTTGTTGTATCAATAGATTGCGTGTATTTATTTTAACACGTGGGTCCTTGTTTTTCTATTTAAAGTTTTAATTATTAAATTGCCAAGTGTTTGTTTAGTGTATTTTTGTTTACTTAGTTGTTTATTGATTTATTTATTGATTTATTTATTTATCGTATGCCTAAGGTAAACCCATGTCTTTGCAAGCAGCTGTTTGCTATCCCACTTCCACAGTTTCATAGATTTCGGGTGTCTTGAAAGTTTAGGATTTCAAATTTCTCATTGAGGCATAATCTACATGAGTCGTCTAAATTTCTACATGTACTGGCCTGTCGTATTATTTTCTATTCAATTATTACTAAGCGTCCATTTTCCTTGAGCTCCCAATAGTGGTGTACTATTGCTGTTTTAACTGTTTTTAAAATGTGTGTTTGTGGTCATAATATCTGGTTTTAAAATCTAGGGAGTAGTAGTAGTACTTCTGGTTTTTCGGTATTTCCGTGGCAAATACTGTGGCTTAGTATACAATACTTTTTGTTATGCCTTCATTTTGTAATGGGCAAAGTGTACGATTCATGCAGTTACATCTTTTCTCTTCATTGCTAACTTTTTAATTTCTATTCGGGTTATTACTATTTTTTTTGTATATTTTTATCTGTCTTATTTATATATTTGGTCTTAGTGTTATTTTTGCTATATATTCCACTTATTTATTTAATTTGTTATATATTTCCTCTCTGTTGTTCTTTTTTATTATTTTGTTATTGTGTGTCTTTATTATTATTTCTAGGTTTTCACAGCAGTTGTAGGATAGTTTTAGGTTATTTTTATTGAATATTTTATGTAGGGGATTGGTTACAGGGAAGCGTTTTTCAAAAGGATTAAGCAATTTTCTGCCCACTTTAGTTTTTAGCATCTTGTTATAAGGCGGTGTATAGTAGAATATATTTCTTTTTCTTTTATTTTTAATTTTGTTGTAATTATTAGTGTCCTGTTATTTCATATTTAATTTCGGTGTTATGGTAACCACTATTTTTTAGAGATATATTGTAAATGTTGATTTTTAAAAACACTTTCGTTACTAGAATTATTGATGAGCCTACGTTCGATAGAATTCTGAATATGTTTTATGATAGATGGGGGGGCGATTAAACTCTGGGTTTACGTATATTGGATTAGCGATATTTTTTAGGTATGGTTCGTAAGTAGTTTTATTTAAGTTTAACGTGACGTCTAGAAAGTGAGTTGTTTTTATGTTTGCGAGTACTTCTACTTTTAGGCCTAGTTTTTTAAATTTCCATATGTATACTTTTCTTGGAGTTTTCTCCCTTGACTTTGTTGGAATCTCTTATTATCGCTTATCCATCATCTCTATAAACGTCGATCCAGAAATGAACTGTTATCACACGATTCAGAGCATGTATACTGAATAGTTGCATTATAATGATCGCACTTGACTTTCCTTTATTTTCATATTTCAGTGAATAGTTGCATTTTTGCTTTATTATTTCGACCATAAAGACTTTTCATTATTCTTTTTCTTTATTTAATTATATTCAACATTTTCTTACGCGCGTTTAACAACAAACGCAACAGAAATCTATTTAGATTTTTAGATTTTTGCTTTTATACCCCAATGATTTTAGTTTCAAGTTCTGTTTATGAGGATATTATAGTATTTAACCTCCCTTATTAACAAATTATTTATCTTGAATAGTTTACATCAGTATTAAATAGATTCTGAGCAAATAGTAAACTTCTTTATAGCTTCAATATGATATGCATTGAAGTTTGGTCAACCATCAATATGCTTATAACTAGTTAATTAAAGTAGAGGATATATAAGCATTGTTTGTTGAGTGATATGGAAACTTCATAGTGGCTTTATTATGTTAATTGGATGATATAAAAAAGAAATATTTATAGCGTTATATACTAAATACGTATTTTAGTTCTGATAGATAACAATTCAGTACGTGATTTCCTGATAGGACGGTAAGTATGAATATATGTGTTTGTGAGGTATTTTAGTAGATATGTAACAATCCAGTAAATTATAAAAGATAAATGTTATACTAGAATACATATACATTGGAAATGGTGATGGTACGGTGGCTTCGTGATGACACTGTGGCTTAGTGGTAAACCACATAGACTGAGGACTTGTGTGTGCCGGGTTTTAATCTAGTTCGTTCCACAGAAACAATTTCACCACTAGACCTTGTGTCTAACATCCTGGAGAGGAAGTAAATAAAATGCATATACATTGGAAATAATGTTCGAAATAATAATAGAGCATTTTTCGTAGTGACGTGGTTTATCGTAAGGCATTACATAGAATTATGGAATTCATAGAATTAAGACAATAAGCAAATATATATATATATATATATATATTAATATATATATATATATATATATATATATATATATATATATATATATATATATATATATATATATAAACGAATGGGGAATCTATTTTATGTGACTGTAAATTGTTTACTCAAGTTGACGAGTGTGGAGAACGTGTGCAAGTATAGCTACATGAATTGAGATCATACTTGTATTACTGATGGGAATAATTTTAAGTTTTTTGTTAGAAATTCTACTAATAAAAGTATTTTAGGATAAATATTTTTTTTGTTTAGATACCGGATCAACTGCATTCACTGAACGAGATCGATAGCTTATTTTAATTTTTTATTATATAAATAATAGGGTTCGTATTTAGTCTTAAATTCAATTTAAATTTGCTCTAAGGTAAATAACTCGTGAATATTCAGATGAGGTAAGTCCATTCGTCTTAACGATAGAGATGTGTTTAATGTGAGAATAGGGAATTTAATTGAGAATGTAAAATAACTTATTAAATATTAAATTCGATTAACTCTAATTCTAATTTAATTTCAGTTTAAAAAAGTACATATAAAAAATAACATGTATTTTGATCTCATTGACCTTTCTGGAATTTACGACATGCAGGTTCACACCTAAGCAATGTCTTATGCTGCTAATAATCTAATGTTTACAGCAAATATCAGTATAATACACACCATATTTTCGTATTTTATTATTCTAAGAAACGAACATTTATTTAATAAGTCATTTTTTGGAGGAGAATTATTCCATAACAATTAGAGCAAGTTTAGCTAGCTAAATTTGGATTTAATCACGAGTTACTGTTCGAAGAACTGTTTTAAATCTCGGGTGTTGTTTTATTTGGGGGGGGGGGGTACTTGGAGCTTGACACAAGTCTTCATCTGAGTATTTTCATGTATTTCGGCTTTATACAAAAATAAAAGAAGTTGAAGTGAATATGAATGCTTTTGGATTGATTTTTTTCTATATTTTAATTTCACGGGCATGCTGCCGGTTACTCTGTAATTTCATCGGGGCAAAAGAAAAACCGTTTTCTCAGGCCTGAATTCTATACCAGATGACCGAATCACTTGCAACGCTATACGTATATATGTCTTTCATTTTTGCTATGCATATTTTTTTGAAAAATTACAATTTATTCCGCGGGTAGGTTATGTTAATCGGTTAATACGGGGAGATTTAGAAAGAGTAAGTTTTCTTTTACAAATCACATTTCTATAAATAGCTTACCGAGAAATCAACGACACAAAATATGCTATTTTATGAAATGTAGCATCTGCGAAAATAAGAAAACTAAAGTATATATACATATATATACATATATATATGTATATATATATATAAATATATATATATATATCTATCTATATATATATATATTATAGTTATATATACATATGTATATATATATATAATGTGTGTGTGTGTGTGTGTGTGTGTGTGTGTATGTGTGTATATATATATATTATATGTTTATATGCAACTCTACATAATCGCCGGAAGAATATTGTGGTTGACCCGCTGAGAGAACGAAAAGCGAAGCAAAAAAACGGAATTTAATTAATTAGAAACAGCCGTTTTTTTTTAAAACGGTTAGCAGTTCCTCAGGCAATTTTGCGGTCTACTTATTTGTTGAAATATAATATGAAAATAGTCTACAAGCATACACTTATATATATATATATATATATATATATATATATATATATATATATATATATATATATAGTTGTACGTATAAAATTAATAAAAATATATATATATTAACGAAAAATATGTCCTATAAAGTTAAGGGCGACTTAGTTTCTGCATCTTAATCACGTAGCAAGTGAGACAATCGAAATAATAGTAAGCACAAAGACAACGAACGCTGCACTCACTAATAAACATCATTAAATAAAAATACATTAAAATATTTAGCTGATGAAAATCATACATATTTCTAGACAAGCGTCAAAGTGGTAAAGACGCTGGACTATAGACATCAATATCGGAGGTTTGATCCCTGTCTAAGTTAGTCATGCTGATGACGGCTGTGAACCAGAAACACGTGTCCATGGATTACTTTTATGTACGTATAGAATTAATATATATATATATATATATATATTTGATATTTCGGGAACTCTTCACTTCTTCAGAACTGTGCTCAACTCAAGTTCAAGCGTGCATATATATATATATATATATATATATATATATATATATGTGTGTGTGTGTGTGTGTGTGTGTGTGTGTGTGTGTTGGGTGTTTCGGAATATTTTAGATTAGGGGGATTATTTGTAGAATTTGGTATATTCGGAGTGTTGTTCTCACTTTGAATGTTTTTATAACGACGTTTCGGTCGATTCAACCTCAAACCTTCTTCAAGTGTACTTTGTCGAACTCGGGAATCTTTCTGTCGAACTCAAGAATCTGGACGGACCCCTTTATTAAATTCACAGGGGTGGCATGTTTCGTTCCATAACTGGGAATAAGTCTTCATTAAGTCGCAATGCTTCGTATCGCCGGCAGTGAAGATTAAACCTTCACTTAGAACTGAATTTTACTCAGTACTATATCCACTGCGGCACGGGTCCTTGTGCGCAATTCTAGTATGAATTTAGGGGAGCCATAAACCCATTTTTTAAAAATCTAACTACTTATCACTATAAATACTTATCTATTATCTATAATTATAGGTTCCCATATTGTATTGAATTCTATACTAGATCTGCTTAGTAAGTCATTATCACCTAACACATGGGCTGCTTCTTTGAGTCGTCTTACTCTCCACTATTCTTCTCTATCTTTAATTTTTACTTCATGTCATAAGGATAGATGGTGCCCATTTTTCTTCCATATGTGGTCATCCATACCCGACTTTTCGATTTCTACCTGTATTAAAGCTTTCCGTTGTTTGTCTAGCCATTACCTTTAGTGGACAACATGTTTGATTTTTGTATACGTTTCCACACTTACATGGAATCGCATTTACACAGTTCTTAGTCATAACTTTTTTTCCGTAGGGATTTTCACTCTCACAAGATGCTTTCGGAGAGTTGGGTCGCCCCTGAATACAATTCTGATGTTATATGGATTACATATTCTTTAGATCTTTACTAACAAGTCCCTTATATATGGTATATTAACTGTGGTGAGTTTTCGGTTGGTGCCCTTTGGTGTTGCGTCTAGATTTGTTGGAGCTAATGTTATGCTGTCTGGATAGTTATTTCGGTGGGTTTTTTTCTTTTAAACTATCCATTTCCTCTTGATATGTATCGTTGTTACTACATATTGTCTTTGATCAATGTTATAAGCACCAGACAATTCCTTTATTTACATTATATGGATGGTGGAGTTTGATATTTAGATATAGTCCAATCAAAATTGGCTTTCCATACACATATGACCTAACCCGTGGCCAGTACATGTTATCAGCACATCTAGGAAGGATAATTTGTTGGTATGTTCTTTTTCCATCGTGAACTCTATATATGGACGAAGAAAGTTCATAATGGCGAGTAATATTTGAACAGAATACTTCACTGAAGGAACACACTGCGGTCTACGCGGACGCCACAAATCATACAATATCTACGACCCCCTCAGAACAATACTATAGCCAACCTGCCTAATCACAATATTTCAGAAGAGGAGGTATCTATACTTTCCAACGGACTGCCATGCTTCCCTTCTAAAAAGATCAATCTTATGGACCTATGCATCGACATGGAAAAATATATACGCAGGATAAAACTTCACAACTACTTCCAAAATAACACCCATAAACCATCCGACACAACCAAGAGCAGACGATCCCACACCAATATGACTCCATGGCACAGCGTAATAAACCCCATTATACAGACGTAACACCCACATAGACCTATACACAAAAAAAACGCTAGGCAACACTTAGACACATTTTCTGAAAACAATCTACATCACTACAATATAGACAACTTCATAAAAGTCTTAAGGATCGGCCATACAAACAATCAAAACAACACCAACATCAACATCAAACACGCAGAAAATGAGGGTGTCATTACCATCATGTACACGGTAGATTACACCTATAAAGTGGAATCACAACTGAACAATATTAATGTCTACAATGAACTCCCTGATGACTCCACCACACTATATAAGTCGAAGGTCGAGGTACTCAACAACCTAGTTAGTCATGTCAACAATATCTGCATTGAAGCTCTCACTCAAGAACCCTAAACCCGGCCGTTTTTACACAATCTCCAAACTCCACAAACTCCTTAAATTAATTCTATCTACAAAAAAGCCGATGGTACATGTCTAGCTACACCCCCAACAACAACTTTCACATATAGCAGTTAACACAGCCATTAGGCGTTTTACCCACACGAAGACTGATTGTGTCGGGTATACGCACACACATAAAATACATTTCAGGTAACATAGACAATATCCTCAAACTCTTACTACTTATTATCCCAAGCTACACCAAAGACACTACACACTTTATCAACAACTTACAGTAAATAAAAGAATTTCTGACGACGCATTACTAGCCTCCATGGATGTCTCCGCACTGTACACCAACATCCCAGTGTGGCCCTGTGCTGATTTCTTACACCATACGAATGTTTCCAACAAAGATGTGCAGGACATCTACGATATAATAAGATTCATTTTAACGCATAATAACTTCGAGTTTCAATGCCGCCGCTTCCTTCAAATCGAAGGAACTGCCATGGACACGAAAATGGCCCTCAGTTACGCAAATATATTCATGTTTGCACTCGAAAAAAAAACTCCTCGGAAACAATACTTTAAAAATACATCGACGATATATTTTTCATATGGGCACGTGGCAAACAAGCCTTGCTCACTTTCAATACTTGCATAAACAGCTGCCACGATTCAATAAAACTGACATTTGAATACTCGGATACATCTATACTCTTCCTCGATGTGCTGGTGCAGGCCAACTAGGACCGCATCTCCACATCCCTGTACACAAAACAGATAGCAACAGGTATTTGAATTTCAAAAGCAACCATCCTAACCAACTGAAGAGATCCATCGTATACAGATGCGGCCGACACGTTAAACGTATCAGCTCAGATATAACGGATACAACAAAAAGATTGGCTTACTCATCACACAATTTCTAAACAGAAAATACACTCGCAAATAATCAAAACAGCAGTACAGCAGACATAACCATTCAACTCACAAATACTATTGCCATACATGCATAAACAATCTAACAACAGGATCATAATGGTGTTTGATTTTAATCATAACACACACAAGGTCTCACAAGTTCTAATTTAAGATTTCCGACATATGAAAATAGATCCAGACATCGCTTAAATGCTTAACGCCCCTCTGATCAGTACCAGAAGGAGAACAGCATATCTATTGAAACTCCTTACATAACCGTACACCAAGCCACACTCAAGCAACCAACAAAGCAAGTGTCTATGCAATGAGACTCACTACCACATCTGCCTACATATAGTGACAGCTACCATTCAAAGCTAGAGCTACAAGGTCGAACGTGTTACAGTGAGAATGTTATGTATTACTAGCACTGCACATGTTAGAGTGAGGGTGGCTACGTCGGGGAGACTGGTCTTCCGTTTCGCTTAAGATTCAATATAAGAAAGCGACAGAGGGTAACAATTCCCTACTCTCCAGTGGCAAGACATTACAACTCACTAAACAATACGATACACCACATACAGTGTATATAACTACAGCCAGGTTTACAAATAAAATGGATCCATAAATAAAACACTCATACCAAGGGGATAAACGTAGATATCAGAACTGTGAGTCATCGGTTGGATTTAAACGCTGTTCATTTGAGTTCTCCATCGCCCCCATTGACATACTCACACGCATGTACGAGTCTCCTCAGTTAGCTCGATATTGACAATTGTTTACCATGCAATTAATAAATAAGTTCACTGATTGTCATATATTTGTATGTGTATGCATGTGTGTGTATTTATGCATATACGTGTGCATGTATGTGTGCGCAAGGATATGTGCGCGCATTTAAATGTTTTTAAATGTATGTTTACAGACACACTACTAATCACTATATTTAAGATATAGACCACTAAAAACATATTGCCTATCATACGGCCTTCACTCATCAGATAATAATATTTATCTGTGATCAGTAGTTTCTCTATTCTTTTCTCTTTTTTTTCCTTAACCTTCATGCTCTGTCTCTTTCTTCTTCCCTTCCTTCCGGATGTGTGCCAGACAGACAGGCTGGTAGTGTTCAGTGCGAACACTCCACCCCCCAACAAGGGTTACCTCCCATTTTTTATCATTTCCTTTCTTTCTTTTTTATCCCAATACACGAATACAGGAAACGAAGCAGACAACTAGAACAATATATGAGACCTTGAAAAGCGACACCTGGTGGTCGGTTGGCGATATAACAAAAAACAATATCGGGTCTAGTTCGCCATTTTCAAGAACTATGTCCCCACCTCATAGAAGGCTTGATTAAGGGAATGCTTCATGAAAATATCCTACTGTCTGAACCCCCCCCCCCAAAAAAAAGAAACTAAAATTAGGATGTACTTTACTCTGCTTCCAAAATCATCCAATAACTTCGGATCGAAATTCTAAGTTGCACTTTTATTCATTTCTCTTTTCTTGTTAACTATTATTATCATTTATATTATACTTCTATTGCAACTTGTGCGCTTATGATTTTCTGATGATTTATTACTCATATATATATATATATATATATATATATATATATATATATATATATATATGTGTGTGTGTGTGTGTGTTCTACTATATAAAGTAGAGACTTTTTTTCCCCTGTAACTTCTCGGAGAATAGAAAAATAACAACATGCATCACAAGCTACACAACTTACCACTATACTACACGTATTCACTCGAGTGTGTTTTAGTAAATTTGTTATTATTTTTTCCTACCTAACACTAAATATTACATTTGGCCCACCATCAACGTCTCTCCGAAAAACCAACTCCATATAGGTGGTAGCAAAAACTTTTCTCCCTAACAATTCTGTACTGTCACTCTACTCATCGACACCGGGAACTAATACACACAGTTTAATTTTCACAAAACACCGGTTGTTATTTATTATTTGCCTGGTATTAATTTAACACTCATGCCAATAATAAAGCTTAGGTTAATTGGCCGATTTTCACATATATTATTAACCCGGAAGCGTGGCGCAAACGGCAAGAAAGTATGTTTCATTATCGCCAGTTTTAGCGTTCGATCCCATTCTACTCTACCGTTTCTTCTTTTTTTCAAAATTTAAACCATTAGCTAACACGGTAGACGGGGCAGAAACAACAATAGGCCGTTTCTCTTTTTTTTATTCGACGTCATGCAATAGGTAGTACTTTCTCCCGTGCAACGCCGGGCGACGGGTTCCGCTAGTATAAAATAAAAAAGGGATATAAATATGTGCGAATGACAAATCTATTTTATCTTCGATTGTTCAATGCAAAGTTTATTCGATAAAAACATGTTTATTTGTATTTCCTTCAGCCAGACTTTTTAAGGATTACAATCTTATCATCAGAGGAATTACATAGATGGACCAGTTAAAAAAATTAAAAAGCAATATAATGTAATGAAAAGTAAAAGTGTGTGCATAAAAACTTTATCAAAAGTTTGTCCAGTTGGGGAAATGTTCGCTGACGAGAGATTTAAAGATGGAAAAATAAATGTCGTGGAGACTGCGTAAGAAATAGTCAAAATGTTGTAAATCCAACAGAATGATGTTAAGTTGAACCGTAGATAAAATTCGCTTATTAAGATATAAGTTTAAGAATAAGGGCCATTAAAACAATTCCTCCAAAATGCTAGTATTATGCGTACTAACACCAGCATAAAAATGATCGCCTAACTCTATTTGCCTCCACTTCCCAAACTTTCTGTACTAAACGACAATCTAGATAACATCCCCTACTCTAACAAACAACGCCCGCTAACTAACAATGACCTTAATCTTACCGCTTATATTCTCTTATCTTCTCCACCTTACAATTCCAACTTAACTTTTGCTAATAACTTAAGCTCACACACCCAAACTACTCCTGATACTACAAATAACACAAATACTAACATAAAAATCCCATACAAAATACACCCTTACATTGGGCCTAGTGCCTTCCCCTATCAATACCCGAATCTTAAACCATATCTAGTACTTCAAACACATTAACATCAATACTACATCTCTATCAAATTAAATGAAACACTTTCACCGTAAAAACACATCCTACTCCCTACATTGGTTAATATGAAAACAAATCTAGATCCTACACTCCAGGATACACTTACTTACAACTATGTATATTAGTAACATCTATGATAGCTACAGCAGATAACAGCAAAAGTATTATTAACTCTAAAAACGAACTTATCTCAAATTGCAGACACCAACAAAAATGTTAATGCATCAATTGCATTACGCTTTCTGACACCCTCCTCCCAGCGAACAACCCGTCTAACATTCGAATAATCCTTTCATTTTATAATTTGTTAACTTTTTAAGTCCCCACTCTTCCAATTTAAAAAAACTAATCATCCCAATAACATAGCGTATTTTCCCCTGTGTACCGTGTAACTGATTAATCTATAATACTTAACATGAATTGAGAACCTAGGTTACTCTTCTCCACTCCACTAATCCTTAATCTCCTATACTCCAACACTCTAATTCCTATACCCTTTTTCAATTTAGAGCAAACCCCTATTACATACTTACCCATTGACTCTCTTATCTTTCTTTTGCATACCATCCATTGACTCTGTGAACGCATCGCTCTACCGAAAATTCTTTTATCATAGATCCCATAACTCTTACTTTTAAATTGCGCTCTCCGGTTACTTCTATTATCGCCTATATCCCCCTTATATATATCTGTAATTTTAATATTCAATGTGATCACTTGGGTAACATAATTAACCCAATCCCACCCCATAACCGTTATCTTAGAATTCCCTTGATGTAAAGATATTAACGCCGCTCCAATCATAATATCATAATATATTAAAGTATCTTAATTAGTCACACCCCTAATATGTAACTAACTAGGAACTCTATAAATTAGTTAACCATTAAATTCTGAAATACTATATATATATATATATATCCGGATAAAAAACATCTTAAACGCAAAAAATTCAGATTTCCAATCGTCTGAGCCCTCATTCCCAATTTCGACCTCTTTTAAACTTTCTGAATTATATATAATTTTGTCTAAAAAATCTGGTCAAATACATAGATTTCTACCCCCTCCGGACTGTTTACTTGTTGGCCAGAAACGCTACTGTATTAGCTTATTGATACCCCACCGTAACACTTAAGTGCAGCCTTACCATTACTGGCTAATAGACTAGCATTAATTAAATGATATTGGTGCTTACAAGCGATGAGCTGTACCTAAAGCAGCTTTTCTCTTACTTTATTCCTAGCATCAGCCATAGTTTCCCCTGATTACTTTGTCCTAACACACCTCTAATCTCTCACTCCTCTCTCACGTTTACTGGGCTCGTCTTCGACCAGAAAATTCTCTCTCAGACCATAGATTCGATCGGAGTAACTAACAACGTTCACCAGTAAATCTGCCTACTTGAAATATATACAATATTTTAAACTCAATTCCTTAAGAACTATTATCATTTGTTGTCCACGTAAGTGTTTTAAAATGGTCTTAATTCTCCAACTTAAATTTTTCATAAGCGCTTTTTGTCTACAGTTGAACTGGACATAATTCTGTTTGATTTACAACATTTTGAACATTTCCTTCGCAGTCTCCACGAAATCCGTTTTTCATATTTAAATCTTTCGTTAACGGACACTTTGTTAACGAACATTTATTTAACTGGGCAGACTAAATATTTTGATAAACCTTTTATGCACACGGTTTTACTTTCTATAACTTTATATTGTTTTTCAATTTCTTTTTAAAATTTTGAGTGCTTGACTGTTCCCCTGCCAACCTATCCATCTATGTGGTTCCTTTGATGATAAGATTTTAATCTTTAAAAATCCTACCTTAAGGAAATCAAAATAAACATGTTTTTCTGTCGAGTACACCTTGCATTGAACAATCGAACATGAAATAGATTTGTCATCTTTATCACTCGCCCTTCTATTTATCTTTATAATTTCTCTATTTCGTATATTAAGCTAAAATCATTTCACTATATGTTTAATTCTCTAAAACTATACTTTTAGTCTCATATATATATATATATATATATATATATATATATATATATATATATATATATATATATATATATATATAACAGATAAGTAAATTAGTTAGTTAGCATGACTAAACACTACCCCGGCATAAAACAATCGCTAATTTATATTCAGAGGATGTAACCGCATATTGAAACATTAATACATCTGTGTATCTTACTTTCAATAGGCATGTTAATACCATATATATATATATATATATATATATATATATATATATATATATATATAATATATATATATATATATATATATATATATATATATAAATATATTATTTTGTAATTGCGTTGAGATATTATTATAGGCGCGAACTCTCTGTATTCACGTGCTCAGTCTAAGCTTTGTCATATCTACTGCATCATGTCCATAAATTCCGATCCATATAATCTCCCTTCAGCAATGGTGTTAAAGGTGGGGTAGATGAGATCTTAATCATTAGTTGTACAAATAGTCGAACAAAAGTATCTCTAAACAAACTTTGTACATTTTGATCTCGAGAATGTTTCCAGATATCTATAATGTCTCGTTATTACTGGAACCAAAAAAATGCTGCTTCAGTAGAAATGTGGTTTGAGATATCACAAGTATTGCCTCACTTCCACATTATACTTGCTATACATTGGCTCTCGAAATCGAAAGATGTCCTACTAATATATGTATACTAGTAGTGAAAATGTTACGTTGTTTTGTACATCAATCTTTATAATTTACTGTTTTTAATATTCCGGTTGTTAGAAATATGCACATATTTTACTCGCTGACTGTTTCGTGACAGGATTGAAGTTTATATAAATTGATTTATATCACATGGTATCCAGGCGTAAAAGCTTTGTCTTCCATGATCGCTATCTCACCCGCTCGCTCTCCTGCCTGAGGTAAACATACACATGTATAATTATCTGCTGACATCTTGCACACTTATTTCTGACACTTTACATATTTGCATATATTTCCCTCCATTCAAACACTACCACTATATATATTTCCCAATTATATGACCTTCCCGTCTTTTATCATTTTTAGCACACTTTTCATCCGCTCTTGATAAAGCCCACATCACATCGGACGAAACGTTCAACTCATGAGTCTTCCACTGTTCCATATATATATATATATATATATATATATATATATATATATATATATATATATATATACATATATATAGATAGATAGATAGATATATATAAAGAGAGAGAGAGATAATGAGAGAGAGAGAGAGGAATGTGATACTCAGAAGGCTATACAATTCAGAGGTGTGACGGATAAACACAAGTTGTGGCAAATAAGACATATAAAGGTGGAACAAGTTAAATTGTTTCACCCTTAATACAATGTATGCATATATATATATATATATACTTTTTTTTTCACAACCACACATATATATGTCTATCTACACAATGTTACAATGTCATGTAAAACCTGTATCAAGATGGTCTGATGGAAACTCTGTATGATATAATATTTTGGGGACTCTTTCCTGCCTCAGAACCGTGTTTACTTTCATCTCAGTCTAATAGACTCTCTTTTCAAGTTGTAAACCACTAGCCGTTTAAAAAACTCAACAGTTAAAACATCTCTGTGAAGCCATTAATACTAAATCCGCCTGAAGATTATTTCATGTATCAAATTGAAGGTACTCGCGAAACAACAAAAGACAGATAGAAATAAGAACCCACGAAACTACATACAGGAATGCGACCGAAATACGAAATTGACTATTCTGAAAAGTAAAAAGAAATGAAAAAGTCTTATTAACCAAATACACTCTGTGTTATTTTATAATGGTTGCCTAAATGAGCATATGATGTCTGAATACAAACAAATATATATATATATATATATACATATACATATATATATATATATATATATATATATATATATATATATATATATATATATATATATATATATACCCCTCTGGGGTTTTTTTGTGTGTGTTTGTGTATCAGAGCACCATTTTCATTTTGGATTAATATTTAATTAAATATTACAGATAAATTTGTCTGGATATCCCCCTTTTAATGTCTGAAATTATTGATTAATTTCCGAGATTCCGTCTGGAAATATCAGATTTATTTTCCGTTCTCGTTATGCACCCTAGTACGTTCGGTCTTTCCAGGGAAAGCACTGGAATTTTTTTTTTTTCAAATATGAATTCTATAACATAAAGGAAAAGTTATAGCTCAATAGTGTAAGGCCATTTTAATGTCAACAATAGAGGGAAATATATGCAAATGTGTAAAGTGTCAGAAATAAGTGTGCAAGATGTCAGCATATAATTATACATACATAAGTATATATATATATATATATATACTTTTTTTTGTTGTTAAATACATACATGTATGCATAAATAAACCTGTAATTTCAAATGTACAACTATAATAACAACATCATTTATACTAAACTTAAGAAACTAGGAATAAACATAGCTCAAATAACTTCAGCTACTATTAATAATTTAATCCAAACACCTAAATCCAGCATTAAGCCCAATATCAAAGCTGGCATATACTCCATACCTTGTCAAGACTGTAATAAGGTCTACTTTGGAGAAACGCAACGTAACCGGCACCCTCTTCCTATATAATCTCAGTTTCTCTCCACTTCTCCCCCTTTCTGTGTCATCCCATCTCTCTCTCTCTCTCTTTCTATGCACCCCCACTCTCTCTCTCTCTCTCTCTGCTTTTTTTTCGTGTATCGTAGAAAAAGAAAGAAACGGTTACTTACAGTTAAGCGAAGAATGGGGAGCAAATTAAAATACTACTGTTTTAAAGCAAAAACAATCGATTTTTTCTAAGTTAAGTGTTCGTTTTAAGAACACGGTTCATGTATCATTTTTCCAATTATTATATCAATAATAATAAATAAATTGTTCCATCACAAATTCCCTACGGATTTACAAGTTCAGCAAGATACAATTGAAGTAATTCGGAGATTATATCGGCCGAAACGTTATGATGATAATATCTAAGACGAGAACAGCAGTATGAAGAGTCTAAATAATACAAAACATATTTACACATTTCAAGCGTGTTTTTCTTAAGATTGCATGCGTAGTACTAAATAGATTTTGAATCCGCCGGTCTGAGCTATTGTCCTTTAAAATTTAAGGTGCCCTTTTTCCCAGGCTTTACCTTTCTGAGAAAGGAAAGGAACCAGTAACGATGAATTAGTTTAACCAGTAACACACATTTATGTTCAAAATTTTACTGATTGATTTTGCAAAAAACCGGGTGATTAGTATTAAACGAGTATTAGTATTTTGTAAATTTTAAAATCATGTAAGAATTTGTTCACTTTTATCGAAATTAATTTAATTAACATATCGTTCTTAGATTTTATTTGCAGAACTTTTAATAACTGTAGACATAGTCTGTTAGTTTCGTGTTCTTATATAATGGTGTGGTCTACAAGAATTCGTTGAAGATAAGTGATGTGACAAGAATGTATGTCGATATCAGTAAAAACAAAATAAAATGCGTTTTATGCGAATACACGAGTCCTATTAATGCTTCAATAACACGGAACCATCTATAACGATCATTAAATGTTTCAGAATACATTTTCTTTACTCTATACACACCCTTTACGTTTGCTCTGGAAAGAACTGGAAGTATTATATTCCAAAACGAATACGTCAAATACATCTGCCAGACCTAGCCAGACACCCGACAATTAATGAGGAAGTAAATATGGAATCAAAGAAAAGATATGGAACACAAGTTATCTCAAATATTTAATGCCATATATATATATATATATATATATATATATATATATATATATATATATATATATATATATATAATAAAATTAAAAATATAAACCTTTATCAATGCAAGATCTTTTTTACTTTAATCTTATTAATTTTGTAATAATATTCCATAATCAGAGTTAACTAGTATTGTGTCATTTTTTTTCATAAAAAAACACAAAAACAAAAATAAACACACTTTTTTCTTTTATCAAAGAAGATAAAACAAAATCCCTGTTATGGTGTATCCGCGCCGATGTCGATGGCGGTTATGATTTCAAATTCTGGTTGTACAACGAAGAAAGCATTGGCATGCCCGAAGTTTAAGAAAATGTGTCGGTCATCTCAAAGCATTAGTGTGTCAGTATTATAAAATTGAAAATAGACGTCTTTATCAATGCAAGATCAATCTATTATTTGTTTTACTTTAATCTTATTAAGTTCGGAATAATATTCTATCATCAGAGTTGACCAGTATTGTGTCATTTCGTTTAATCAAAAAACACAAAAACAAATATATATATATATATATATATATATATATATATATATATATATATATATATATAATCCAGGTAGAACATCCACACGGTAGTAATCCCGAGAATTTAAACCGGGTTTATAAAAAGTGCTCAATATAAAATAGAGCTTTTATATATGATTATTTTTATTTACACAGACATGTACAACATCTGCGACACTGGCATGTCGATGTTATCGATCAACAGTTATTCAAAACTGAGATCTCATCAGGAAGAGTTAGAATCCAATCTTAACCTTAGATAATATTTGGAAAGAATAGAATGGGGAAAAAGAAGAAGGAAATAAATTTAAAATTTCAAAATTTGGGAAGTCACGTGTTGGGACCGTTAAGAATTAAAATGTTAAAATCCATATCACAATCCATATATAAAATATAAAATGAAATAAGATAAAATAAAATAAAATAAAGTGAAAAGAGAGAGATATAATAAAAAGGGTAGAATAAAAAAATAGATAGTTAAATAAAAAAATAGATAGGTAGATAGATAGAAAAAATGAAACCGTATGTTGATTCAGACAGAAGTAGTAGAAAGGGAATGTACATACAACAGAATATGTCAAAAATCGTCGAAAGTTATTTCTTTCAACTTAGGGTAAACCACATATTCTCAAATCAGTTGTAATCGTAGCAGCATATATATGTGTGAGCGTGCAGACGTGTGTGTGTGTTTGAGGGGGTAGAGGTTGTTAACACATTGTGTCACTAATTCTGTATTTACACTGTTTTAGTTTTCTTTAAACTTATCAAATTATCATTAATTACTAAACAAATAAGACTAAGTAATTAAGTGTACATAATTAGTGGTCATAAAAAGTATAATAATAATAATTAAAATAATATAAAATAATCAAAATAATAATAGTAATGATAATAATAATAATATCCGTAAAAATTTAAAAGTGCTAAATATTGCTATTGGTAAGTATAATTAATAGTAATAGTAATAATAATAATGATAATAAAATACTAATAATAATAATGATAATAGTAACAATAATAACAATAACAATAATAACAATAATAGCAATTGATAATAATACTAATTAATAAAAAGTAATAGTCAGGCAAAAAATAAAATAATCAGGAAATATTAGAAGGTAATAATAATAATCTCCTATATAAAGGGCAGTTGTCTGTATGTTTGTCTGTTTGTTTGTTTGTTTGTATGTCCAGATACTCCTCCGACAGGACCCAACAAACAGTCACACGGTTGACATCATTATAACCGGCCAGCCCCGGGACGTATAATATCTGAGAACCGGAAAAAAAAATGGACTCTTCGAGGGTCGACTGAGCACTTTTCTCCAATGGGGGGGTGCCTTTTTCCTCGATTTTCAACGTTGTTTAGTACTAATTTGAGAAAAAAACAAAGAATTTGAGAAATAATGCACCGTCATGATTTTAACAGGAAATGACGTCAGAGGAAATCCCTAACGGCTCTTTTTTGAACATGAGTTTATAGTGAAGCAAGTGTTGCTTAATCACAAACGGCACTTTTTTTGAACACGAGTCCATAGTCAAGCATGGGTTGCTTACTTACTAACGGCACTTTTTTGAACATGAGTCCATAGTGATGCAAGGGTTGCTTAACTCCTAACGGCACTTTTTGATACATGCGTTTATAGTGACGCAAGTGTTGTTTAATCAATAACGGCACTTTTTTTTAACATGAGTTCATAGTGAAGCAAGGGTTGCTTAATCCTAACCACATTTTTTCTGTTGACATGATAACATCCTCCTAGGTATTACCTCCTCCTTTTTGAGAGGTGTGAAGTTAGTGTAGTATCAGTAAAATTAAAGTAATAAATAATTATGCTCCCCCACTGTTTTCACTAATATGTGTATGCTCCCCCATTGTTTTCACTAATATTTCTATACATATTGTATACATATTGAAAACTTGGGGTGGGTGTGGGGGGTGTCGGCATTCGCCGGTGTGAGCGCCTCAGGAGAAATTTGGGGAAGAGGGGGGGGGGGGTATCGGCATTCGGCGGTGGGGCGCCTCAGGCCAAATCTGGGGAGGATGAGTGTTGGCATTCGGCGGTGGGGCGCCTCAGGCGAAATTCGGGGAGGAGTGTCGGCATTCGCCAGTATGAGCGCCTCAGGCCGAATTTGGGGGAGTGTCGGCATTCGCCGGTGTGAGCGACTCAGGCCGAATTTGGTGGAGTGTCGGCATACGCCGGTGGTGCGCCTCAGGCCAAATTTGGAGATGGGGGATTGTCGGCATAATGCAAAGTCACGATTTTAGCAGGAAATGACGTCAGAGGAAATCCCTAACGGCACTTTTTTGAACATGAGTTTATAGTGAAGCACGGGTTGCCTTATCCCAACGAAACACAAGTTTTTATTGAAGCAACTGTTGCTTAATCCCTAACGGCATTTTTTTGAACATGAGTCCATAGTGAAGCAAGGGTTGCTTAATTCCTAACGGCACTTTTTTGAACATGAATCCACAGTGAAGCCAGGGTTGCTTAATCAATAACGGCACTTTTTTCAACACGAGTTTGTAGTGAAGCCAGGGTTGCTTAATCCTTACTGCATTTCTTCTGTTGACATGATACCATCCTCCCAGGTATAACCTCCTTCTTTTTGAGAGGTGTGAAGTTAGTGTAGTATCAGTAAAATTAAAGTAATAAATAATTATGCTCCACCATTGTTTTCACTAATATTTGTATACATATTAAATAACGTCTCAATAAGTAAAGTAAGAAGAAAAATAATTATGCTCCACCACTGTTTTCACTAATATTTGTATACATATTAAATAACGTCTCAATAAGTAAAGTAAGAAGAAAAATAATTATGCTCCACCATTGTTTTCACTAATATTTGTATACATATGATATAACGTCTAAATAAGTAAAGTAAGAAGAAAAATAATTATGCTCCACCACTGTTTTCACTAAAATGTGTATACATATTAAATAACGTCTCAATATGTAAAGTAAGAAGAAATATAATTATGCTCCGCCATTGTTTTCACTAATATTTGAATACATGTTAAATAACGTCTCAATAAGTAAAGTAAAAAGAGAAATAATTATGCTCCGCCACTGTTTTCACTAATATTTGTATACATATTAAATAACGTCTCAATAAGTAAAGAAAGAAGAAAAATAATTATGCTCCACCATTGTTTTAACTTATATTTTTATACATGTTAAATAACGTCTCAATAAGTAAAGTAAAAAGAGAAATAATTATGCTCCACCATTGTTTTCACTAATATTTGAACTCAAAATATTTCTTAGGGTTGGGGGAGAGTTAAAAATTATAGGGATGGAGAGATTTAGGGGTCGGGGAAAATTTTAGGGGTCAGGACGAACTTTTAAGGGGTCAGGCCCAATTTTTTGTTTTTTTTTTGTTTTTTTTTTTGTTTTGAAGTCAAAATATTTCTCAGAATTGGGGGAGAGTGAAAAATTAGGGGGCTGGAGAGATTTAGGGGTCGGGGAAAATTTTAGGGGTCAAGACGAACTTTTTAGGGGTCAGGCCAATTTTTTTGTTTTTTTTTGTTTTAAAGTCAAAATATTTCTCATGGTTGGGGGAGAGTGAAAAATTAGGGGGCTAGAGAGATTTAGGGGTCGGGGAAAATTTTAGGGGTCAGGACGAACTTTTTAGGGGTCAGGCCAAATTTTTTTCTTTTTTTTTGTTTTGAACTCAAAATATTTCTCAGGGTTGGGGGAGAGTGAAAAATTAGGGGGCTGGAGAGATTTAGGGGTCGGGGAAAATTTTAGGGGTCAGGACGAACTTTTTAGGGGTCAGGCCAAATTTTTTTGTTTTTTTTTGTTTTTTTTTTGTTTTGAAGTCAAAATATTTCTCAGGGTTGGGGGAGAGTGAAAAATTAGGGGGCTGGAGAGATTTAGGGGTCGGGGAAAATTTTAGGGGTCAGGACGAACTTTTTAGGGGTCAGGCCAAATTTTTTTCTTTTTTTTTGTTTTGAACTCAAAATATTTCTCATGGTTGGGGGAGAGTGAAAAATTAGGGGGCTAGAGAGATTTAGGGGTCGGGGAAAATTTTAGGGGTCAGGACGAACTTTTTAGGGGTCAGGCCAAATTTTTTTCTTTTTTTTTGTTTTGAAGTCAAAATATTTCTCAGGGTTGGGGGAGAGTGAAAAATTAGGGGGCTGGAGAGAGTTAGGGGTCGGGGAAAATTTTAGGGGTCAGGACGAACTTTTTAGGGGTCAGGCCAAATTTTTTTCTTTTTTTTTGTTTTGAACTCAAAATATTTCTCAGGGTTGGGGGAGAGTGAAAAATTAGGGGGCTGGAGAGATTTAGGGGTCGGGGAAAATTTTAGGGGTCAGGACGAACTTTTTAGGGGTCAGGCCAAATTTTTTTGTTTTTTTTTTGTTTTGAAGTCAAAATATTTCTCAGGGTTGGGGGAGAGTGAAAATTAGGGGGCTGGAGAGATTTAGGGGTCGGGGAAAATTTTAGGGGTCGGGACGAACTTTTTAGGGGTCAGGCCAAATTTTTTTCTTTTTTTTTGTTTTGAACTCAAAATATTTCTCAGGGTTGGAGGAGAGTGAAAAATTAGGGGGCTGGAGAGATTTAGGGGTCGGGGAAAATTTTACGGGTCAGGCGGAACTTTTTAGGGGTCAGGCCAAATTTTTTTGTTTTTTTTGGTTTTGAACTCAAAATATTTCTCAGGGTTGGGGGAGAGTGAACAATTAGGGGGCTGGAGAGATTGAGGGGTCGGGGAAAATTTTAGGGGTCAGGACGAACTTTTTAGGGGTCAGGCCAAATTTTTTTGTTTTTTTTTGTTTTGAAGTCAAAATATTTCCCATGGTTGGGGGAGAGTGAAAACTTAGGTGGCTGGAGAGATTAAGGGGTCGGGGAAAATTTTAGGGGTCAGGACGAACTTTTTAGGGTTCAGGCCAAATCTTTTTCTTTTTTTTTGGTTTTGAACTCAAAATATTTCTCAGGGTTGGGGGAGAGTGAAAAATTAGGGGGCTGGAGAGATTTAGGGGTCGGGGAAAATTTTAGGGGTCAGGACGAACTTTTTAGGGGTCAGGCCAAATTTTTTTGTTTTTTTTTGTTTTGAAGTCAAAATATTTCTCATGGTATGAGGAGAGTGAAAAATTAGGGGCCGGGGAGAGATTTAGGGGTCGGGGAAAATTTTAGGGGTCAGGACGAACTTTTTAGGGGTCAGGCCAAATTTTTTTGTTTTTTTTTGTTTTGAAGTCAAAATATTTCTTATGGTTGGGGGAGAGTGAAAAATTAGAGGCTGGAGAGATTTAGGGGACGGGGAAAATTTTAGAGGTCAGGCCAAATTTTTTAGGGGTCTGCCCAAATTTAGGGGCGGCGATATGTACGTATTTAGCTTCCACACCTGGGCGGCGATAGGTACTTATTTAGCATTCAGCAGTGGTGATAGGTACTTATATAGCATGTGCACATGGGCGGTAATAAGTACGTATATAGTATGCACACCGGGGCAGTGATAGGTATGTATTTAGCATGCGCACTGAGGAAGCGATCGGTTCATATATAGCACGCGCACCGGGGCGGCGATAGGTACGTATATAGCACGCGCACAGGGGCGGCGAAAGGTACATATTTAAAATTCACACCGGGCGGCGAAAGGTACATATTTAAAATTCACACCGGGGCGGCGATAGGTACGTATTTAGCATTCACACCGGGGCGGCGATAGGTACGTATTTAGAATTCACACCGGGGCGGCAATAGGTACGTATTTTGAATTCACACCGGGGCGGCGATAGGTATGTATTTAGCATTCGCACCGGGGCGGCGATATGTACGTATTTAGCTTCCACACCAGGGCGGCGATAGGTACGTATTCAGAATTCAGGGGTGGCGATAGCTACGTATATAGCATGTACACACGGGCAGCAATAAGTACGTACATAGCATGCGCTCTGCGGCGGCGATCAGTACATATATTGCATGCGTACCGGGGCGGCGAAAGGTATGTATTTCGCATTCGCACCGTAGTGGTGATAGGTACGTATTTAGCATTCGCACTGGGGCGGCTATAGGTACGTATTTAGCATTCGCACCAGGGCGGCTATAGGTACGTATTTAGCATTCGCACTGGGCCGGCGATAAGTACGTATTTAGCATTCACACCAAAGCGGCAATATGTACATATTAATTATTCACACTAGGGCAGCGATAGGTACTTATGTAGCATGCACACCGGAGCGCAATTGGTATGTCTTTAGTATTCGCACTAGGGCAGCGATAGGTACTTATGTAGCATGCACACCGGGGCGCAATAGGTATGTATTTAGCATTCACACCGGGGCAACGATAGGTACTATTTAGCATTCGCAATGGGGCGGCGATAGGTACGTATATAGTATGTGCACTGGGGCGGCGATAGGTACGTATATAGTATGCGCACCGGGGTGATGATAGATACGTATATAGTATGAACACCGGGGGGTGAGATAAGTACCTATATAGAAGGCGCAGATAGAGGTGTTACTTTTTATAGAAATATGTCATACTATTACCCTGGGCAATAGGAGAAATGGTGGGGAAGAAACAGCTTTTGCAAAAGGCAAAATTAGAAAGTAGCGGCGAAATGGGGCGACCAGGAAAGAGAAAGGTAGCAGATAAAGAGACGGCTATAGAGAGAGGGGGCAGACATAGAAGTTTGAATATAAAGATGTTACACACACTATCTTTCTTCAAATATATGTTTTTATGACCCCGAGCAACGCCGGGTAGCCCCGCTAGTCTCCTATATAAAGGGCAGTTGTCTGTATGTCTGTCTGTCTGTTTGTTTGTTTGTTTGTATGGCCAGATACTCCTCCGACAGGACCCAACAAACAGTCACACGGTTGACATCATTATAACCGGCCAGCCCCGGGACGTATAATATCTCAGAACCGGAAAAAAAAATGGACTCTTCGAGGGTCGACTGAACACTTTTCTCCAATGGGGGGGTGCCTTTTTCCTCGATTTTCAACGTTGTTTAGTACTAATTTGAGAAAAAAACAAAGAATTTGAGAAATAATGCACCGTCATGATTTTAACAGGAAATGACGTCAGAGGAAATCCCTAACGGCTCTTTTTTGAACATGAGTTTATAGTGAAGCAAGTGTTGCTTAATCACAAACGGCACTTTTTTTTGAACACGAGTCCATAGTCAAGCATGGGTTGCTTACTTACTAACGGCACTTTATTGAACATGAGTCCATAGTTATGCAAGGGTTGCTTAACTGCTAACGGCACTTTTTGATACATGCGTTTATAGTGACGCAAGTGTTGTTTAATCAATAACGGCACTTTTTTTAACATGAGTTCATAGTGAAGCAAGGGTTGCTTAATCTTAACCACATTTTTTCTGTTGACATGATAACATCCTCCTAGCTATTACCTCCTCCTTTTTGAGAAGTGTGAAGTTAGTGTAGTATCAGTAAAATTAAAGTAATAAATAATTATGCTCCCCCACTGTTTTCACTAATATTTGTATGCTCCCCCATTGTTTTCACTAATATTTCTATACATATTGTATACATATTGAAAACTTGGGGTGGGTGTGGGGGGTGTCGGCATTCGCCGGTGTGAGCGCCTCAGGAGAAATTTGGGGAAGAGGGGAGGGGGGTATCGGCATTCGGCGGTGGGGCGCCTCAGGCCAAATCTGGGGAGGGTGAGTGTCGGCATTCGGCAGTGGGGCGCCTCAGGCGAAATTCGGGGAGGAGTGTCGGCATTCGCCAGTATGAGCGCCTCAGGCCGAATTTGGGGGAGTGTCGGCATTCGCCGGTGGTGCGCCTCAGGCCAAATTTGGAGATGGGGGATTGTCGGCATAATGCAAAGTCACGATTTTAGCAGGAAATGACGTCAGAGGAAATCCCTAACGGCACTTTTTTGAACATGAGTTTATAGTGAAGCACGGGTTGCCTTATCCCAACGAAACATAAGTTTTTATTGAAGCAACTGTTGCTTAATCCCTAACGGCATTTTTTTGAACATGAGTCCATAGTGAAGCAAGAGTTGCTTAATTCTAACGGCACTTATTTGAACATGAATCCACAGTGAAGCCAGGGTTGCTTAATCAATAACGGCACTTTTTTAAACACGAGTTTGTAGTGAAGCCAGGGTTGCTTAATCCTAACTGCATTTCTTCTGTTGACATGATACCATCCTCCCAGGTATAACCTCCTTCTTTTTGAGAGGTGTGAAGTTAGTGTAGTATCAGTAAAATTAAAGTAATAAATAATTATGCTCCACCATTGTTTTCACTAATATTTGTATACATATTAAATAACGTCTCAATAAGTAAAGTAAGAAGAAAAATAATTATGCTCCACCACTGTTTTCACTAATATTTGTATACATATTAAATAACGTCTCAATAAGTAAAGTAAGAAGAAAAATAATTATGCTCCACCATTGTTTTCACTAATATTTGTATACATATGATATAACGTCTAAATAAGTAAAGTAAGAAGAAAAATAATTATGCTCCACCACTGTTTTCACTAAAATGTGTATACATATTAAATAACGTCTCAATAAGTAAAGAAAAAAGAAAAGTAATTATGCTACACCATTGTTTTCACTTATATTTTTATACATGTTAAATAACGTCTCAATAAGTAAAGTAAAAAGAGAAATAATTATGCTCCGCCATTGTTTTCACTAATATTTGTATACATGTTAAATAACATTTTTTTGTTTTGAAGTCAAAATATTTCTCATGGTTGGGGGAGAGTGAAAAATAAGGGGGCTGGAGAGATTTAGGGGACGGGGAACATTTTAGGGGTCAGGACGAACTTTTTAGGGGTCAGGCCAAATTGTTTTCTTTTTTTTTGGTTTTGAACTGAAAATATTTCTCAGGGTTAAGGGAGAGTGAAAAATTAGGGGTCTGGAGAGATTTAGGGGTCGGGGAAAATTTTAGGGGTCAGGACGAACTTTTTAAGGGTCAGGCCAAATTTTTTACTTTTTTTTTGGTTTTGAACTCAAAATATTTCTCATGGTTGGAGGAGAGTGAAAAATTAGGAGGCTGGAGAGATTTAGGGGTCGGGGAAAATTTTAGGGGTCAGGACGAACTTTTTAGGGGTCAGGCCAATTCTTTTTGTTTTTTTTTTGTTTTGAAGTCAAAATATTTCTCATGGTTGGGGGAGATTGAAAAATTAAGGGGCTGGAGCAATTTAGGGGTCGGGGAAAATTTTAGGGGTCAGGCGGAACTTTTTAGGGGTCAGGCCAATTTTTTTGTTTTTTTTTTGGTTTTGAACTCAAAATATTTCTCATGGTTGGGGAGAGTTAAAAATTAGGAGGCTGGAAAGATTTAGGAGTCGGGGAAAATTTTAGGGGTCAGGACGAACTTTGTAGGGGTCAGGCCAAATTTTTTTGTTTTTTTTTTGGTTTTGAACTCAAAATATTTCTCACGGTTGGGGAGAGTGAAAAATTAGGGGGCTGGAGAGATTTAGGAGTCGGGGAAAATTTTAGGGGTCAGGCGGAACTTTTTAGGGGTCAGGCCAAATTTTTTTGTTTTTTTTTGTTTTGAACTCAAAATATTTCTCATTGTTGGGGGAGAGTGAAAAATTAGGGGCTGGAGAGATTTAGGGGTCGGGGAAAATTTTAGGGGTCAGGCAGAAATTTTTAGGGGTCAGGCCAAATTTTTTTGTTTTTTTTTGTTTTGAAGTCAAAATATTTATCATGGTTGGGGGAGAGTGAAAAATTAGGCGGCTGGAGAGATTTAGGGGTCGGGAAAATTTTAGGGGTCAGGACAAACTTTTTAGGGGTCAGGCCAAATTTTTTTGTTTTTTTTGTTTTGAAGTCCAAATATTTCTCATGGTTGGGGGAGATTGAAAAATTAGGGGGCTGGAGAGATTTAGGGGTCGGGAAAATTTTAGGGGTCAGGACGAACTTTTTAGGGGTCCTGCCAAATTTTTTTCTTTTTTTTTGTTTTGAAGTCAAAATATATCTCATGGTTGGGGGAGAGTGAAAAATTAGGGGGCTGGAAAGATTTAGGGGTGGGGGAAAATTTTAGGGGTCAAGGCGAACTTTTGAGGGGTCAGGCGAAATTTTTTTCTTTTTTTAGGTTTTGAACTCAAAATATTTCTCACGGTTGGGGGAGAGTGAAAAATTAGGGGGCTGGAGAGATTTAGGGGTCGGGGAAAATTTTAGGGGTCAGGACGAACTTTTTAGAGGTAAGGCCAAATTTTTTTGTTTTTTTTTTGTTTTGAAGTCAAAATATTTCTCATGGTTGGGGGAGAGTGAAAAATTAGGGGGCTGGAGAGATTTAGGGGTCGGGGAAAATTTTAGGGGTCAGGACGAACTTTTTAGGGGTCAGGCCAAATTTTTTACTTTTTTTTTGGTTTTGAACTCAAAATATTTCTCATGGTTGGGGGAGAGTAAAAAATTGGGGGGCTGGAGAGATTTAGGGGTCGGGGAAAATTTTAGGGGTCAGGACGAACTTTTTAGGGGTCAGGCCAATTTTTTTGTTTTTTTTTTGGTTTTGAACTCAAAATATTTCTCATGGTTGGGGGAGAGTGAACAATTAGGGGGCTGGAGAGATTTAGGGGTCGGGGAACATTTTAGGGGTCAGGACGAACTTTTTAGGGGTCAGGCCAAATTTTTTTGTTTTTTTTTTGTTTTGAAGTCCAAATATTTCTCATAGTTGGGGGAGATTGAAAAATTAGGGGGCTGGAGCAATTTAGGGGTCGGGGAAAATTTTAGGGGTCAGGCGGAACTTTGTAGGGGTCGGGCCAATTTTTTTTGTTTTTTTTTTGGTTTTGAACTCAAAATATTTCTCACGGTTGGGGAGAGTGAAAAATTAGAGGGCTGGAGAGATTTAGGAGTCGGGGAAAATTTTAGGGGTCAGGACGAACTTTTTAGGGGTCAGGCCAAATTTTTTTGTTTTTTTTGGTTTTGAACTCAAAATATTTCTCATGGTTGGGGGAGAGTGAAAAATTAGGGGCTGGAGAGATTTAGGGGTCGGGGAAAATTTTAGGGGTCAGGCGGAACTTTTAAGGGGTCAGGCCAAACTTTTTTGTTTTTTTTTGTTTTGAACTCAAAATATTTCTCATGGTTGGGGGAGAGTGAAAAATTAGGGGCTGGAGAGATTTAGGGGTCGGGGAACATTTTAGGGGTCAGGCGGAACTTTTTAGGGGTCAGGCCAAATTTTTTTGTTTTTTTTTGTTTTGAAGTCAAAATATTTCTCATGGTTGGGGGAGAGTGAAAAATTAGGGGGCTGGAAAGATTTAGGGGTCGGGGAAAATTTTAGGGGTCAGGACGAACTTTTTAGGGGTCCTGCCAAATTTTTTTCTTTTTTTTTGTTTTGAAGTCAAAATATATCTCATGGTTGGGGGAGAGTGAAAAATTAGGGGGCTGGAAAGATTTAGGGGTCGGGGAAAATTTTAGGGGTCAGGGCGAACTTTTGAGGTGTCAGGCGTAATTGTTTTCTTTTTTTTGGTTTTGAACTCAAAATATTTCTCAGGGTTGGGGGAGAGTGAAAAATTAGGGGGCTGGAGAGATTTAGGGGTCGGGGAAAATTTTAGGGGTCAGGGCGAACTTTTTAGAGGTCAGGCGAAATTTTTTTCTTTTTTTTGGTTTTGAACTCAAAATATTTCTCAGGGTTGGGGGAGAGTGAAAAATTAGGGGGCTGGAGAGATTTAGGGGTCGGGGAAAATTTTAGGGGTCAGGACGAACTTTTTAGGGGTCAGGCCAAATTTTTTACTTTTTGTTTGGTTTTGAACTCAAAATATTTCTCATGGTTGGGGGAGAGTAAAAAATTGGGGGGCTGGAGAGAATTAGGGGTCGGGGAAAATTTTAGGGGTCAGGACGAACTTTTTAGGGGTCAGGCCAAATTTTTTACTTTTTTTTTGGTTTTGAACTCAAAATATTTCTCATGGTTGGGGGAGAGTGAACAATTAAGGGGCTGGAGAGATTGAGAGGTCGGGGAAAATTTTAGGGGTCAGGATCAACTTTTTAGGGGTCAGGCCAATTTTTTTTGTTTTTTTTTGTTTTGAAGTCAAAATATTTCTCATGGTTGGGGGAGAATGAAAAATTAGGGATCTGGAGAGATTTAGGGGTCGGGGAAAATTTTAGGGGTCAGGACGAACTTTTTAGGGGTCCTGCCAAATTTTTTTCTTTTTTTTTGTTTTGAAGTCAAAATATATCTCATGGTTGGGGGAGAGTGAAAAATTAGGGGGCTGGAAAGATTTAGGGGTCGGGGAAAATTTTAGGGGTCAGGACGAACTTTTAAGGGGTCAGGCCAAATTTTTTTCTTTTTTTGGTTTTGAACTAAAAATATTTCTCAGGGTTATGGGAGAGTGAAAAATTAGGGGGCTGGAGAGATTTAGGGGTCGGGGAAAATTTTAGGGGTCAGGCCAAATTTTTTTCTTTTTTTTGGTTTTGAACTGAAAATATTTCTCATTGTTAGGGGAGAGTGAAAAATTAGGGGGCTGGAGAGATTTAGGGGTCGGGGAAAATTTTAGGGGTCAGGCCAAATTTTTTTCTTTTTTTTGGTTTTGAACTGAAAATATTTCTCATGGTTGGGGGAGAGTGAAAAATTAGGGGCTGGAGAGATTTAGGAGTCGGGGAAAATTTTAGGGGTCAGGCTAAATTTTTTAGGGGTCCGCCCAAATTTAGGGGTAGCGATATGTACGTATTTAGCTTCCACACCGGGGCGGCGATAGGTACTTATTTAGCATTCAGCAGTGGTGATAGGTACTTATATAGCATGTGCACATGGGCGGTAATAAGTACATATATAGTATGCGCACCGGGGCAGTGATAAGTATGTATTTAGCATGCGCACTGAGGCAGCGATCGGTTCATATATAGCACACACACCGGGGCGGCGATAGGTACGTATATAGCACGCGCACAGGGGAGGCGAAAGGTACATATTTAAAATTCACACCGGGGCCGCGAAAGGTACATATTTAAAATTCACACCGGGGCCGCGATAGGTACGTATTTAGCATTCACACCGGGGCGGGGATAGGTATGTATTTAGCATTCGCACCGGGGTGGCGATATGTACGTATTTAGCTTCCGCACTGGGGCGGCGATAGGTACGTATTTAGAATTCACACCGGGGCGGCGATAGGTATGTATTTAGCATTCGCACCGGGGCGGCGATATGTACGTATTTAGCTTCAACACCAGGGCGGCGATAGGTACGTATTCAGAATTCAGGGGTGCGATAGCTACGTATATAGCATGTACACATGGGCAGCAATAAGTACGTACATAGCATGCGCTCTGCGGCGGCGATCAGTACATATATAGCACGCGCACCGGGGCGGCGAAAGGTATGTATTTCGCATTCGCACCGTGGTGGTGATAGGTACGTATTTAGCATTCGCACCGTGGCGGCTATAGGTACGTATTTTGCATTCGCACCAGGGCGGCTATAGGTACGTATTTAGCATTCGCACTGGGCCGGCGATAGGTACGTATTTAGCATTCACACCAAAGCGGCAATATGTACATATTAATTATTCGCACTAGGGCAGCGATAGGTACTTATGTAGCATGCACACCGGGGCGCAATTGGTATGTCTTTAGTATTCGCACTAGGGCAGCGATAGGTACTCATGTAGCATGCACACTGGGGCGCAATAGGTATGTATTTAGCATTCACACCGGGCCAACGATAGGTACTATTTAGCATTCTTAACGGGGCGGCGATAGGTACTTAAATAGTATCTGCACCGGGGCGGCGATAGGTACGTATATATTATGTGCACTGGGGCGGCGATAGGTACGTATATAGTATGCGCACCGGGGTGATGATAGATACGTATATAGTATGAACACCGGGGTGGAGATAAGTACCTATATAGAAGGCGCAGATAGAGCTGTTACTTTTTATAGAAATATGTCATACTATTACCCTGGGCAATAGGAGAAATGGTGGGGAAGAAACAGCTTTTGCAAAAGGCAAAATTAGAAAGTAGCGGCGAAATGGGGCGACCAGGGAAGAGAAAGGTAGCAAATAAAGAGACGGCTATAGAGAGAGGGGGCGGACATAGAAGTTTGAATATAAAGATGTTACACACACGATCTTTCTTCAAATATATGTTTTTATGACCCCGAGCAACGCCGGGTAGCCCCGCTAGTCTATTATATAAAGGCCAGTTGTCTGTATGTCTGTCTGTCTGTTTGTTTGTATGTCCAGATACTCCTCAAAAACTACGCGGCGACATGTCAAAAAGTTGATATCTTTAGCACCGTACATATCCCGGAATCATAATATCTAAAAATCACGACAAACGATTCACTCGCTGACAGTCAACCGGACCACTTTCCGACAAAAGGTAGCAGTTTTTTCGTATTTTACACGAAATTTCAACGTTAATATGTACTAAATTCGAAATAATCTAATGTATTTATGTACTAATCCGATAAAATTGCCGAGTCACTATAAGCATCCCATAATCCCTTTGCCGGATGTACCCGGTCTTGCCCTAAATTGTGTCCGGTTGTATCAGATCATCCAATAACTTCTTTCCGGTTGCATCAATAACAACATAGGAATCCTACGTTACGAGTGTGTAGTGAAACAAGGGTTGCTCAATCACATCCGCACTTGTCCCATAATCCCTTGCCGGATGTACCCGGTCTTGACCTAAATTGTGTCCGGTTATATCAGGTCATCATGACGTCAGAGAGTGGCAGTTTTCCTTTCAGGCCAAATTGGGGGGGGGGGGGGGGGTACGGTATTCGCCGGTGTGAGCATTACCTCCTCCTTTTTTGAGAGTGTTGAGGTAGGGTAGTATCGGTTCCGTTGTCATGATGCACTGATCCCATGCATTACCTCCTCCTTTTTTTAGAAGTGTTGAGGTAGGGTCGTATCGGTTCCGTTGTCATGATGCCCTCATCCCATGCATTATCTCCTCCTTATTTGAGACGTGTTGAGGTAGGGTCGTATCGGTTCCGTTGTCATGATGCACTGATCCCATGCATTACCTCCTCCTTTTTTGAGACGTGTAGAGGTAGGGTCGATTCGGTTCCGTTGTCATGATGCACTCATCCCATGCATTACATGGGGGGGGGCGGTATCGGCATTCGGCGGTGGAAGGGAGGGTCGGCATTTGGCGGTGGGGCGCCTCAGGCCAAATCTGGGGCGGCGGAATGTCAGCAGTCGGCGGTGGGGCACCTCAGGCCGAATTTAGGGAGGGGGAATGTCGGCAGTCGGCGGTATGAGCGCCTCAGGCGAAATTATGCCGAATTTGGGGGAGGGGGGAGTTCCGGCATTCACCGGTGTGAGCGCCACAGGCGAAATTTGGGGGAGGGGCGGGGTATCGGCAGTGGGGCGCCTCAGGCGAAATTTGGGGGCGAGGGGGAGTGTCGGCATTCGGTGCGCCTCAGGCGAAATTTGGGGAGGAGGAGTTTCAGCATTCGCCGGTGTGGCGCCTCAGGCCAAATTAGGTGAGGTTCGCCAGTATGAGCGCCCCAGGCCGAATTGGGGGGAGGGGGAAGTTCCTGCATTCGTCGATGTGAGCGCCTATGGCGAAATTTGGAGGAGTACGAGTATTAAGCGGTAAGAGAGAGATCCCGACAGTGGGCGCGTATCAGGCCGTACTTTAGGGGAGAGGAAGTGAACAAAAGGAAAAGGGATTCAAAAATAAAATGATAATCTGATTTTTGATTCGAGAGTGTAAGATCGACACCTATCGGATAGGACTAGATAATACACTTTATCTCAAGGCAAAAATGCCGAGAACAGATACTACACTTTGATCTTAGCCAAAAAGCCAACAAAGCGGAAGAAAATCAAGGTATTTACTCCACCTCAGGAGTTAGGCACAAGGCCAGTTTTATCTTACTCCCACAAGTAAGATGTGACCACAGATTGGGTCGAGAAAGTGGGGTTAAAAGCCAGCGCTCGAGAGGTGAGCACTCTGGCCATTTAAAAATTGCCTGGGCAGCCCCGTCGGCATTCCCCGGTAGGGGCGCCTCAGACAGTAAGCAATAAACTTACTCCTCCCCAAAGAGGGGAGGCGAAGCCTGGGAGGGTGGACCTCCTAGAACTGCACAGGACAATCCCATAGACCGGCGTAAATCAAGCCCCGGAGGTCAAGACAATACCAGTCTATGGGGTGCAGTATCCATCGGAACAGATACTACACTTTGATCTTCGCCAAAAGGCGGAAGAAAATCAATTTATTTATCCAAATAATATACAGAATACATTAAATAGATGTGGCACAAGGCCAAAAGGGGGTATGGGGGGGAAAGTGGGGGTCGGGGGTCGTCCACTTGGTCTATGAATACCCTAAAAACTAGTTTCAGTCACCACAATACCACATTCACTCTATGGACTTAAGCTACTTAAAATATCCCCAGGTGTTTCAATGAATTTTATTTACAAAGATTATGTACATGTGTGATGATGGGAGTGGGAGAACAAAAAACTAAGCCTTAAATAATCCCCCAAAAATAAATAAAAATAAAAGTGATGGTAAAAATAAAGAAACAAGGAAAATGCTAATTAAGATAAGTTAGTAGGGTCCCCCCCACCTATCTAAGGTATGAAATGCTCGCTGTCTTCCGGTAAAAACCGAAAGCAAGAGAGTCAGTTCCTAATTGGGAGTGGGCGTTTCTATGGGGGCAAAAGAAATGGAGGGATGGGTTTGTCGGGATGTGCGGTGTCCTTCAGGATAAGTACTTTTAGGGCGGGTCAGGGATATAACATAAATTAGGGAACGGGCATCCTGAAGGAGTTCTGACACCTAAAATAAATCTGGGGACAGAGAGCTCATTTACGCTACTAGCTAATAGGGACTGCGCCAAAGAATTTGCTGGTCAGTTTTTTAAAAAGGGGTTGTTTTTTCGACAAAGAGACTTTGAGGTCGCTGTGTGCCATGCCTAGGCAGGGAACACGAACTCGAATCTATTCCGCGTGAACACGCATAAACTAGCGGTGTGTATCCACCTACTTTTGAAAAGTGAAGAAGGCAACCTCCTTCTATCAGATTTGATTTTGATTTTAAGCTGGTGTTTAAAATACGAAATCAAATCATAATAAGAAGGCGGCACCCCCCCACGCCCTATCTCTAAGCGAGAAGTATACACCACGAGTCTAGCTACGGCTAAGATCGCGAGCAAAACCATACGTTTCTCCCTGGGCCACAAGGGGTCCATGTTGAAGACAACGGATGCTAAATCCAAGCACGTCACCCGATCGGGGGTGATGCGAGCCGTCACCTCGCCGACATACGTCCAAAATTCACGAAGTTTGGAGCAGGTGAAAAAGGCATGTTCCGCCGTTTCAATTTCATCTTCCTCGCAACGTGGGCAAAAGGGGCTGATAGCCATACCAATTTTGAATCGTATGTCATTGAGGGGTAACACATTTCGAACCAATCGCCAGGTCAGAGAGAACTCAGAATTATTGAGATAGCTCCTGCCTGGCGCCCAATTCCACTGAGAGCGAGCCTCCTCCTCCGACAATCCAAGTCGCTCCCCAAGAGGATCCGAAGCGGTCCCCACCACTAACTCCCGATAGAATGTCCTTCTAGACCGGGCGAGGTCACTGGACCCCGGCAGCACTCTGAGCGCAGCTCGGCATTCGTTGAAGAACTGCGATTGACTCCTTGGCTTACGTCGGCATTCGGCCAAGTGGTCAGGGATGAGGTTAGGAAAAGCGCTTCCAACCGCAGGGCCCCACGCAGACTCCTCTGTCAAGGTTCGGCTCAGGAATGATAACCGCTCGGCATACAAATGGCTCGCCAAGTCGGGCATTCCCAAGCCTCCCACATCAGGACGTTGAGTACAGACCTGTCTACGGACTAGCGGCTTCCCCTTTGCCCACAAAAGCGAGAAAAGGAGACGCGTTAAAACCGCTCGGCGGTCCGCAGGCAGAGGTAGTACAGCCAATCGGTAAAGGATGAGCGGAAAGACGTACGTGACGCACGCCTCAGCCCGACCTTTAAGGGAAAGCCCCCTTCGAAGCCAAATCCTTACAGACGCTTCGACCTTAGACTGTACTTCCGACCAGTTCTTATCAAGCTGGAGACCGGGTCCGAACCATACGCCGAGGATCCGAACCGGGCCGTCAGTCCAGTTGAAAAGGCCCGGGAGCGCAGCCGCGCCACTCCAGGCAGCCAACCTTAGGCCATTGGATTTGCTAAGGTTGACTTTGGCCCCTGTCACTTTTTCGTACCTTCTGAGTGCCTTAGTCACCGCGAGAATGTCTCGAAAGCACGACACAAACACGGTGACATCATCGGCATACGCGGATACCCTGGCTCGCGCACCGCCAGGAAGAGCAATACCGCGTAGGGCCAGTCCAGGCTCCCCGATCCTAAGCCTGCGGAGAAAAGGCTCCAAGGCAAGGACGTAAAGCAGGGGAGACAGCGGACATCCCTGACGTACCGACCGAGAGACGGCAAAAGACTCCGATCGCATTCCATTCACTTGCACCACTGCCGTCGGCCCGCGATACAAAATGGAGATCCATCTGCGGAAGTCCGGTGTAAAACCGGAGGCCTCTAAAACAGATCCCAGGAACCGATGGTCGACCCTGTCAAAAGCTTTGGACTGATCTAAATTGATCAGCGCGGCTTCGGTGTCGTCTTCTAATCCCTCTATGATCGTGCGCATCAGATGCAAGTTGTTTTGAATCGATCTCCCCTTCACAGCATAATTCTGATCAGGTTCGACCAACTCAGCGATAACAAGCTGCAACCGATTTGCAAGAACTTTGGCCAAAATCTTTAAATCTGTGTTTAGCAGAGTTATGGGCCTGTAATCGTCTAATTCCCCACCATCTTGGCCCTTTTTCTGAAGCAATGTGATCACTCCCTTGGTGACTTGACCGGGGATGGAACCCTGTTCAAACCAGTGATTGAAAACATTGACCAGAATAGGTACGAAGATGTGCGACAGCCTCAAGAACAATTCATAGGGCAAACCATCGAGTCCCGGCGATTTGTCGTAGCCGACCTGCTTCAGTGCAGCCAAGACCTCACACTCTGTAACGCGCCCATCACAGCTAGCCGCTCGGGCCGCCTCCAGGCGGGGCGAGCCAGCTAAATAGCTGCCAAACTCCTCGACGCGGAGTCCGGGCAGTTGGGTGAACCGTTCCATGAAATGCTCACGAAATCCCCGGCAAATCTCCCGAGCCGACACAAGGGTGTGTCCTTCCGGGTGTTTGACTTGACGAATGAGACCGACCGAGCTGCGACGAAGTGGAGTTCTACGCTCTTGCGCGTCCACATTCACGGCTTCGTTGGACACTCTATCTAGCCTAGCTCTAACTACTTGACCTTCATACCGCACGTTAGCCGCACGTTTCAGGTCCCCCTTAGCTAGTTCTATGCCTAGGGAATCCCCCCCAGCCACCGCCCGGGCCAGCTTAGTTTCTAAACGCTTTTCTGTTTCTGCCTTATTTAAGGCGAGGCGTTGGCTATATTGAACAGAAAAGCGCCTAATGCCAACTTTGGCGTTAACCCACCACTTACTCCCGGTTACCGCCCCCACTAATCCCTTTTGAAAGTTAAGAGATAGCTGCTCCCGGAAGTCACGTATCTCCAGTAAGGAGGTATTTAACTTCCAGTAGCTAGCTACCTTGTGTGTCTTAGGGCCTAACTCCAGACTGGCCACAAGTAGCTTGTGGTCAGAATGGCCTAACCAGTGGAACGTGGGACAAGAGATATAATCTACGTTGCCTCTTCTAATTAGCAATCTATCCAAGTAAGTACTTGAAAGGAAAGTGCCGCTAGCGAGCCACGTCCACATCTCCCGCCCTGGGTGATCGATACGAAATCTGTCGACCAGATCGCATTGTGCCATCAGATCAGACAGACTTGTCTCACACCTATCCGACCCACTAGGTCCCCCCACCTTATCTATCCTGGGATCAAGGATGGCATTCCAATCTCCCACTAGGATTAGCCGCTCCGAACCACCGAGAAACCCCTCCAACCCTCGGAAAAAGGAAACCCTCTCACGAATGGAATTGGGCGCATAAACCGCGACGATTCGAAACATGGCACTATTCACGGCAACATCAGCCACGACCAGTCTGCCATCAGCATCCGCGTGAACAACGTTTACCCTTGCTAACAGAGTGCGTCTAACTAACAGCGAAACTCCCCGAGCAGAACGGTCACCAAAAGCTGAAAAAACATCGAAATGTTCCGACAGCAGTCGGTGATCGTCCATCGAAACATAGTGAGTTTCCTGTACCGCAGCCACATCTAATTCAAAAGCCTTGAGATCCCCCAGTATGCGGGCTGCTTTGCTTAAGGATCTCAAGCCTCTCGCGTTCAAGCTTCCTAGTTTCAAGGTCGTAGCCATTGCACTAGTCAGTGTCAATCAGCGGCCTAAAGTCTTTGTCTGTGAGGATGCCGACGGCATGCCCGATATTGCCAGTGAGCAATTCTGACGACGCGCGGCCGTCTCGGGAGATGCCCCCGACATCCAGGGGGAAGGTTAACTTTAACGCTCTATAAAAACAAGGGTGGACGTAAATGGGGATCCTCCCTTCACATTTATCCCTCAGATCGTCGAGGGAGTCGTGCCCTTCTTCCACCAACGTTAGACCCAGGATCGCATCCTTTGCTGCTTCTATCATTCGCCACATGGATTTCGTGCGGCGAATTTTCGTCTTCCTGACGAACGTGATCAGCAAAGGAGCATCGGGGAAGTTGGACGGGTTGGTAATGTCCAGACCCTGGGTCTTCGTAAGGAGCTGCAGCGGTTTGATGGCACCTCTCTGCTGCGGCGTAAGCTCGGCAGCGGCGTGGTGCAGATCTGCATTGCAGATGAGGTCCCCTGGCAGGAAGGGGAGCTTTCTCGTCTTCTCCTTTCTTGTAGGAGAGGGCGACGCTTTTTGTTTCTTGGCCTGTTTGGCCACATTGGGAGTTTTGGACCCCGACTCTTCCTTTTGAGACAGAGAGCGGGAACTAGCTGGGGGAGTTTCAGTGGGGGAAGGGGATTTCTGCTCAGTGGTGGGTTTAGGTTTTGGGGATTCGGGGGACTGAGCAGGAGAGATAGTCATCTCTACGGACATTGGGGCGGGGGATTGGGGCCCAGCCTCTTTTGATAGTGAAACGGCACGTTTGGCCACCTTTCTGTCCCGGGTGAACTTTTTCTCTGTCTCTCGAGCCGGGGCCGGGCAAGCGTCACCCTCCATCTTCTCCCCTTCCGAGTCGGACGATGATGATGTTGATGAAGGTAGTGACAGGGGAGCCTCTGTCTTCCGTTTGGTGGCCGCTGCCGTGCCAGATGTTTGCTGCGGCTCCTTATCGGTGGGCATATCCTCGCTCATTGACTTAGCGGGACCCCGCATCCCTTTTACATCAGAGGGCTGCACTTTGGAGGAGGGCTTCTGTGGTTTGTTCTTTCGGACCACTGGGGTGAAACCCTCCTCGTCCTTTCCGGTTTTAGGAGCTGCTGATGCCGCTGGACCTCCCGGGGCTGCGGCAGAAGGGGTCTTCTTGATTGGCGCCTTTTTTGGGCAGTCTTTCGCCATATGCCCCTTCTGCTCGCAGTGCCAGCAATGTGGCCTCCTGCCCTCGACGATGATAGACATCGACCAGGAGTCGCACTTGAGCAGTGGCGGTATCTTGTTGAAGCCATCCCGGTCCAAACGCATTTTAATTTTGTAGTCCCCTACCATTAGGTTATGGGGACCGCGGACCGGGATTATGGCTTCGACGTCCCCATATTGACTCATCACTGCACCTAGTTGCTCCGAGTCAATATAGCAGGGGACGCCGAGGACAGTGACTAGTGTCCTCCTCCTGCTCAAGTACTCCGGCCTGAGGATCAGATGTTTATGCCTCAGGTCGGCCCTGGCCAACTTTTCTGCTTCTTGTTCCGAGGGGAGTAACAAGTCCCAGGTCGCGAAACCACGACGGCAAATGTATGTCGCCGGGACTTTTAGGGACCATAGGATTTCCCCTACTGTCTCGATTTGGAGCCCAGCCAGCCCTTTGGTTCTGGAGTCGATGGTGACTAGCGAAACAATTCGCTTCGCTAGCCGTTCCACCGCTCCTGGCGCTGCTTTGATAACGCTACCGTCGGTTAGTTCCTTGTACTTAGACTCGAACAACCGACGGTATTCTGACGGGCTTCTTTGCGACTGGGGTCCCCACTGGTCTTTAGGTGATTGGGCAGGAGAGTTGGTTTGCGCCGGAGTTGTAGGTGTTACAGCCTTCTTCGGCGACGGCGTCTTCTGCCCGGGAGGTATCGCCCATGAATTGGGTGTCTCCGCTGGTGTTGATGAGAGGGACGGCCACTCCTTTGGAGCTGTTTCCGGCGTTGTTGCCGGCGGAGTGGCCGCCTTGGTTCCTCTCTTGCCAGCGACATCCGCTGCTCCTTTTTTGGTGACGGTGCGAGCAGCCCCCATCTTCCTCGGCCTAGACTGCCGCATGCTAGCCTTGGCCGGACCAACTGGAGTCAGCTGCAGAACTTCCATGCTGCTGTCTCTGCTACTGCCACGACTGCTCACAGGGCTGTGGTCGCTGCAGACACTGCTGTCGCTGCAAATGCTGCTGTCACTGCCAAAAAGTTCTTGGGTCAGGTTGCGGCATTGAGCAGAGTCCCTGTCAATGTGGGCTGGTGGCTGATCTGGGTCGGTGGCCCCTTCTTTGTGGGACTCCACCGACCGGGTCGCTCTTACTCCTGGAGGCAGGCGGCCTTTTCGCCTACTACCAGGCGGGCTGACGGTTGAAGCCCGGCGAGCGATTGGTACAGTGGGGAGTCGTTCCCACCGACCCAGATCACCTCTAGGATCTGAGCTATCCTGGGTGGAGCTGCCGGGGACAGCAGCGTGCAAGCTAACAGGGCTCCCGCCTAAGGCGGCAGACCCTGATCTACTTTCAGTGCTGGGAGCGGCACTGGCGGACGTACTGGGCACGACGCCTATGGCGGCGTGACCGTCCTGCTGTTTGAGGTCTGCTCCCTCCCCGACCTGAGACCGTCGCCTCAGTTCGGAAAAGGAGCCCGGGCTAGACAAAGACTCTGCAGCAGAGCCCGGACCACTCCTCCCCTCTTCCATCCAACTCCCGGCTAGAGACCCGCCGATTCGGATTCAGGAAGACCGTCGCCAAAAGGTACGTAAGTCAGACCCGAAACCTGCCAGCTGCTTAAGTCAAGCCTGGGGGTTGGACACCTGCAAGAGAAGGGAACAAAAAGATTAATACAATGGAACTGCCCAACAGGGGCGGCCACCCAAGAGGGGTGTGAAGAGACAAATTGCCCAACAGGGGCTAGTCTAAGGGGACAGAGAGAGTCCCCTGATGATTTAGCTTTAAACTGGGCGGGGCCCAAGTAGCTGGTCTCCTCTTAGGCAATCACAAGTGATTGCCTAAGAGTTGCCTGAAAAAATACAAGACGAGTCAAGATTTTAAAAGGCGGGAGAAAATCAATTTATTTATCCAAAAATTTGTACATAAATAATCAGATGTGGCACAAGGCCAAAAAGGGGTATGGGGGGGAAGATGGGGGTCGGGGGTCGTCCACTTGGTCTATGAATACCCTAAAAACTAGTTTCAGTCACCACAATACCACATTCACTCTATGGACTTAAGCTACTTAAAATATCCCCAGGTGTTTCAATGAATTTTATTTACAATAGATATTTACATGTGTGATGATGGGAGTGGGAGAACAAAAAACTAAGCCTTAAATAATCCCCCAAAAATAAATAAAAATAAAAGTGATGATAAAAATAAAGAACCAAAGAAAATGCTAATTAAGGTGTGTTAGTAAGGTACCCCCCATCCTATCTAGAGTATGAGCTGCTCGCTGTCTTCTGGTACAGACCGAAAGCAAGAGAGTAAGCTCCTAATTGGGAGTGGGCGTTTCTATGGGGGCAAAAGAAATGGAGGGATGGGTTTGTCGGGATGTGCGGTGTCCTTCAGGATAAGTACTTTTAGGGCGGGTCAGGGATATAAAATAAATTAGGGAACGGGCATCCTGAAGGAGTTCTGACACCTAAAATAAATCTGGGGACAGAGAGCTCATTTACGCTACTAGCTAATAGGGACTGCGCCAAAGAATTTGCTGGTCAGTTTTTAAAAAGGGGTTGTTTTTTCGACAAAGAGACTTTGAGGTCGCTGTGTGCCATGCCTAGGCAGGGAACACGAACTCGAATCTATTCCGCGTGAACACGCATAAACTAGCGGTGTGTATCCACCTACTTTTGAAAAGTGAAGAAGGCAACCTCCTTCTATCAGATTTGATTTTGATTTTAAGCTGGTGTTTAAAATACGAAATCAAATCATAATAAGAAGGCGGCACCCCCCCACGCCCTATCTCTAAGCGAGAAGTATACACCACGAGTCTAGCTACGGCTAAGATCGCGAGCAAAACCATACGTTTCTCCCTGGGCCACAAGGGGTCCATGTTGAAGACAACGGATGCTAAATCCAAGCACGTCACCCGATCGGGGGTGATGCGAGCCGTCACCTCGCCGACATACGTCCAAAATTCACGAAGTTTGGAGCAGGTGAAAAAGGCATGTTCCGCCGTTTCAATTTCATCTTCCTCGCAACGTGGGCAAAAGGGGCTGATAGCCATACCAATTTTGAATCGTATGTCATTGAGGGGTAACACATTTCGAACCAATCGCCAGGTCAGAGAGAACTCAGAATTATTGAGATAGCTCCTGCCTGGCGCCCAATTCCACTGAGAGCGAGCCTCCTCCTCCGACAATCCAAGTCGCTCCCCAAGAGGATCCGAAGCGGTCCCCACCACTAACTCCCGATAGAATGTCCTTCTAGACCGGGCGAGGTCACTGGACCCCGGCAGCACTCTGAGCGCAGCTCGGCATTCGTTGAAGAACTGCGATTGACTCCTTGGCTTACGTCGGCATTCGGCCAAGTGGTCAGGGATGAGGTTAGGAAAAGCGCTTCCAACCGCAGGGCCCCACGCAGACTCTTCTGTCAAGGTTCGGCTCAGGAATGATAACCGCTCGGCATACAAATGGCTCGCCAAGTCGGGCATTCCCAAGCCTCCCACATCAGGACGTTGAGTACAGACCTGTCTACGGACTAGCGGCTTCCCCTTTGCCCACAAAAGCGAGAAAAGGAGACGCGTTAAAACCGCTCGGCGGTCCGCAGGCAGAGGTAGTACAGCCAATCGGTAAAGGATGAGCGGAAAGACGTACGTGACGCACGCCTCAGCCCGACCTTTAAGGGAAAGCCCCCTTCGAAGCCAAATCCTTACAGACGCTTCGACCTTAGACTGTACTTCCGACCAGTTCTTATCAAGCTGGAGACCGGGTCCGAACCATACGCCGAGGATCCGAACCGGGCCGTCAGTCCAGTTGAAAAGGCCCGGGAGCGCAGCCGCGCCACTCCAGGCAGCCAACCTTAGGCCATTGGATTTGCTAAGGTTGACTTTGGCCCCCGTCACTTTTTCGTACCTTCTGAGTGCCTTAGTCACCGCGAGAATGTCCCGAAAGCACGACACAAACACGGTGACATCATCGGCATACGCGGATACCCTGGCTCGCGCACCGCAAGGAAGAGCAATACCGCGTAGGGCCAGTCCAGGCTCCCCGATCCTAAGCCTGCGGAGAAAAGGCTCCAAGGCAAGGACGTAAAGCAGGGGAGACAGCGGACATCCCTGACGTACCGACCGAGAGACGGCAAAAGACTCCGATCGCATTCCATTCACTTGCACCACTGCCGTCGGCCCGCGATACAAAATGGAGATCCATCTGCGGAAGTCCGGTGTAAAACCGGAGGCCTCTAAAACAGATCCCAGGAAACGATGGTCGACCCTGTCAAAAGCTTTGGACTGATCTAAATTGATCAGCGCGGCTTCGGTGTCGTCTTCTAATCCCTCTATGATCGTGCGCATCAGATGCAAGTTGTTTTGAATCGATCTCCCCTTCACAGCGTAATTCTGATCAGGTTCGACCAACTCAGCGATAACAAGCTGCAACCGATTTGCAAGAACTTTGGCCAAAATCTTTAAATCTGTGTTTAGCAGAGTTATGGGCCTGTAATCGTCTAATTCCCCACCATCTTGGCCCTTTTTCTGAAGCAATGTGATCACTCCCTTGGTGACTTGACCGGGGATGGAACCCTGTTCAAACCAGTGATTGAAAACATTGACCAGAATAGGTACGAAGATGTGCGACAGCCTCAAGAACAATTCATAGGGCAAACCATCGAGTCCCGGCGATTTGTCGTAGCCGACCTGCTTCAGTGCAGCCAAGACCTCACACTCTGTAACGCGCCCATCACAGCTAGCCGCTCGGGCCGCCTCCAGGCGGGGCGAGCCAGCTAAATAGCTGCCAAACTCCTCGACGCGGAGTCCGGGCAGTTGGGTGAACCGTTCCATGAAATGCTCACGAAATCCCCGGCAAATCTCCCGAGCCGACACAAGGGTGTGTCCTTCCGGGTGTTTGACTTGACGAATGAGACCGACCGAGCTGCGACGAAGTGGAGTTCTACGCTCTTGCGCGTCCACATTCACGGCTTCGTTGGACACTCTATCTAGCCTAGCTCTAACTACTTGACCTTCATACCGCACGTTAGCCGCACGTTTCAGGTCCCCCTTAGCTAGTTCTATGCCTAGGGAATCCCCCCCAGCCACCGCCCGGGCCAGCTTAGTTTCTAAACGCTTTTCTGTTTCTGCCTTATTTAAGGCGAGGCGTTGGCTATATTGAACAGAAAAGCGCCTAATGCCAACTTTGGCGTTAACCCACCACTTACTCCCGGTTACCGCCCCCACTAATCCCTTTTGAAAGTTAAGAGATAGCTGCTCCCGGAAGTCACGTATCTCCAGTAAGGAGGTATTTAACTTCCAGTAGCTAGCTACCTTGTGTGTCTTAGGGCCTAACTCCAGACTGGCCACAAGTAGCTTGTGGTCAGAATGGCCTAACCAGTGGAACGTGGGACAAGAGATATAATCTACGTTGCCTCTTCTAATTAGCAATCTATCCAAGTAAGTACTTGAAAGGAAAGTGCCGCTAGCGAGCCACGTCCACATCTCCCGCCCTGGGTGATCGATACGAAATCTGTCGACCAGATCGCATTGTGCCATCAGATCAGACAGACTTGTCTCACACCTATCCGACCCACTAGGTCCCCCCACCTTATCTATCCTGGGATCAAGGATGGCATTCCAATCTCCCACTAGGATTAGCCGCTCCGAACCACCGAGAAACCCCTCCAACCCTCGGAAAAAGGAAACCCTCTCACGAATGGAATTGGGCGCATAAACCGCGACGATTCGAAACATGGCACTATTCACGGCAACATCAGCCACGACCAGTCTGCCATCAGCATCCGCGTGAACAACGTTTACCCTTGCTAACAGAGTGCGTCTAACTAACAGCGAAACTCCCCGAGCAGAACGGTCACCAAATGCTGAAAAAACATCGAAATGTTCCGACAGCAGTCGATGATCGTCCATCGAAACATAGTGAGTTTCCTGTACCGCAGCCACATCTAATTCAAAAGCCTTGAGATCCCCCAGTATGCGGGCTGCTTTGCTTAAGGATCTCAAGCCTCTCGCGTTCAAGCTTCCTAGTTTCAAGGTCGTAGCCATTGCACTAGTCAGTGTCAATCAGCGGCCTAAAGTCTTTGTCAGTGAGGATGCCGACGGCATGCCCGATATTGCCAGTGAGCAATTCTGACGACGCGCGGCCGTCTCGGGAGATGCCCCCGACATCCAGGGGGAAGGTTAACTTTAAAGCTCTATAAAAACAAGGGTGGACGTAAATGGGGATCCTCCCTTCACATTTATCCCTCAGATCGTCGAGGGAGTCGTGCCCTTCTTCCACCAACGTTAGACCCAGGATCGCATCCTTTGCTGCTTCTATCATTCGCCACATGGATTTCGTGCGGCGAATTTTCGTCTTCCTGACGAACGTGATCAGCAAAGGAGCATCGGGGAAGTTGGACGGGTTGGTAGTGTCCAGACCCTGGGTCTTCGTAAGGAGCTGCAGCGGTTTGATGGCACCTCTCTGCTGCGGCGTAAGCTCGGCAGCGGCGTGGTGCAGATCTGCATTGCAGATGAGGTCCCCTGGCAGGAAGGGGAGCTTTCTCGTCTTCTCCTTTCTTGTAGGAGAGGGCGACGCTTTTTGTTTCTTGGCCTGTTTGGCCACATTGGGAGTTTTGGACCCCGACTCTTCCTTTCGAGACAGAGAGCGGGAACTAGCTGGGGGAGTTTCAGTGGGGGAAGGGGATTTCTGCTCAGTGGTGGGTTTAGGTTTTGGGGATTCGGGGGACTGAGCAGGAGAGATAGTCATCTCTACGGACATTGGGGCGGGGGATTGGGGCCCAGCCTCTTTTGATAGTGAAACGGCACGTTTGGCCACCTTTCTGTCCCGGGTGAACTTTTTCTCTGTCTCTCGAGCCGGGGCCGGGCAAGCGTCACCCTCCATCTTCTCCCCTTCCGAGTCGGACGATGATGATGTTGATGAAGGTAGTGACAGGGGAGCCTCTGTCTTCCGTTTGGTGGCCGCTGCCGTGCCAGATGTTTGCTGCGGCTCCTTATCGGTGGGCATATCCTCGCTCATTGACTTGGCGGGACCCCGCATCCCTTTTACTTCAGAGGGCTGCACTTTGGAGGAGGGCTTCTGTGGTTTGTTCTTTCGTACCACTGGGGTGAAACCCTCCTCGTCCTTATCAGTTCTAGGAGCTACTGATGCCGCTGGACCTCCCGGGGCTGCGGCAGAAGGGGTCTTCTTGATTGGCGCCTTTTTTGGGCAGTCTTTCGCCATATGCCCCTTCTGCTCGCAGTGCCAGCAATGTGGCCTCCTGCCCTCGACGATGATAGACATCGACCAGGAGTCGCACTTGAGCAGTGGCGGTATCTTGTTGAAGCCATCCCGGTCCAAACGCATTTTAATTTTGTAGTCCCCTACCATTAGGTTATGGGGACCGCGGACCGGGATTATGGCTTCGACGTCCCCATATTGACTCATCACTGCACCTAGTTGCTCCGAGTCAATATAGCAGGGGACGCCGAGGACAGTGACTAGTGTCCTCCTCCTGCTCAAGTACTCCGGCCTGAGGATCAGATGTTTATGCCTCAGGTCGGCCCTGGCCAACTTCTCTGCTTCCTGTTCAGAGGGGAGTAAAAGGTCCCAGGTTGCGAAACCTCGACGGCAAATATATGTCGCCGGGACTTTCAGGGACCATAAAATCTCCCCTACCGTTTCGATCTGGAGCCCAGCCAGCCCTTTGGTTCTGGAGTCGATGGTGACTAGCGAAACAATTCGCTTCGCTAGCCGTTCCACCGCTCCTGGCGCTGCTTTGATAACGCTACCGTCGGTTAGTTCCTTGTACTTAGACTCGAACAACCGACGGTATTCTGACGGGCTTCTTTGCGACTGGGGTCCCCACTGGTCTTTAGGTGATTGGGCAGGAGAGTTGGTTTGCGCCGGAGTTGTAGGTGTTACAGCCTTCGTCGGCGACGGCGTCTTCTGCCCGGGAGGTATCGCCCATGAATTGGGTGTCTCCGCTGGTGTTGATGAGAGGGACGGCCACTCCTTTGGAGCTGTTTCCGGCGTTGTTGCCGGCGGAGTGGCCGCCTTGGTTCCTCTCTTGCCAGCGACATCCGCTGCTCCTTTTTTGGTGACGGTGCGAGCAGCCCCCATCTTCCTCGGCCTAGACTGCCGCATGCTAGCCTTGGCCGGGCCATCTGGAGTCAGCTGCAGAACTTCCATGCTGCTGTCTCTGCTACTGCCACGACTGCTCACAGGGCTGTGGTCGCTGCAGACACTGCTGTCGCTGCAAATGCTGCTGTCACTTCCAAAGAGTTCTTGGGTGAGGTTGCGGCATTGAGCAGAGTCCCTGTCAATGTGGGCTGGCGGCTGATCTGGGTCGGTGGCCCCTTCTTTGTGGGACTCCACCGACCGGGTCGCTCTTACTCCTGGAGGCAGGCGGCCTTTTCGCCTACTACCAGGCGGGCTGACGGTTGAAGCCCGGCGAGCGATTGGTACAGTGGGGAGTCGTTCCCACCGACCCAGATCACCTCTAGGATCTGAGCTATCCTGGGTGGAGCTGCCGGGGACAGCAGCGTGCAAGCTAACAGGGCTCCCGCCTAAGGCGGCAGACCCTGATCTACTTTCAGTGCTGTGAGCGGCACTGGCGGACGTACTGGGCACGACGCCTATGGCGGCGTGACCGTCCTGCTGTTTGAGGTCTGCTCCCTCCCCGACCTGAGACCGTCGCCTCAGTTCGGAAAAGGAGCCCGGGCTAGACAAAGACTCTGCAGCAGAGCCCGGACCACTCCTCCCCTCTTCCATCCAACTCCCGGCTAGAGACCCGCCGATTCGGATTCAGGAAGACCGTCGCCAAAAGGTACGTAAGTCAGACCCGAAACCTGCCAGCTGCTTAAGTCAAGCCTGGGGGTTGGACACCTGCAAGAGAAGGGAACAAAAAGATTAATACAATGGAACCGCCCAAGAGGGGCGGCCACCCAAGAGGGGTGTGAAGAGACAAATTGCCCAACAGGGGCTAGTCTAAGGGGACAGAGAGAGTCCCCTGCTGATTTAGCTTTAAACTGGGCGGGGCCCAAGTAGCTGGTCTCCTCTTAGGCAATCACAAGTGATTGCCTAAGAGTTGCCTGAAAAAATACAAGACGAGTCAAGATTTTAAAAGGCGGGAGAAAATCAATTTATTTATCCAAATAATATACAGAATACATTAAATAGATGTGGCACAAGGCCAAAAGGGGGTATGGGGGGGGAAAGTGGGGGTCGGGGGTCGTCCACTTGGTCTATGAATACCCTAGAAACTAGTTTCAGTCACCATAATACCACATTCACTCTATGGACTTAAGCTACTTAAAATATCCCCAGGTGTTTCAATGAATTTTATTTACAAAGATTATGTACATGTGTGATGATGGGAGTGGGAGAACAAAAAACTAAGCCTTAAATAATCCCCCAAAAATAAATAAAAATAAAAGTGATGGTAAAAATAAAGAAACAAGGAAAATGCTAATTAAGATAAGTTAGTAGGGTCCCCCCACCTATCTAAGGTATGAAATGCTCGCTGTCTTCCGGTAAAAACCGAAAGCAAGAGAGTCAGTTCCTAATTGGGAGTGGGCGTTTCTATGGGGGCAAAAGAAATGGAGGGATGGGTTTGTCGGGATGTGCGGTGTCCTTCAGGATAAGTACTTTTAGGGCGGGTCAGGGATATAAAATAAATTAGGGAACGGGCATCCTGAAGGAGTTCTGACACCTAAAATAAATCTGGGGACAGAGAGCTCATTTACGCTACTAGCTAATAGGGACTGCGCCAAAGAATTTGCTGGTCAGTTTTTTAAAAAGGGGTTGTTTTTTCGACAAAGAGACTTTGAGGTCGCTGTGTGCCATGCCTAGGCAGGGAACACGAACTCGAATCTATTCCGCGTGAACACGCATAAACTAGCGGTGTGTATCCACCTACTTTTGAAAAGTGAAGAAGGCAACCTCCTTCTATCAGATTTGATTTTGATTTTAAGCTGGTGTTTAAAATACGAAATCAAATCATAATAAGAAGGCGGCACCCCCCCACGCCCTATCTCTAAGCGAGAAGTATACACCACGAGTCTAGCTACGGCTAAGATCGCGAGCAAAACCATACGTTTCTCCCTGGGCCACAAGGGGTCCATGTTGAAGACAACGGATGCTAAATCCAAGCACGTCACCCGATCGGGGGTGATGCGAGCCGTCACCTCGCCGACATACGTCCAAAATTCACGAAGTTTGGAGCAGGTGAAAAAGGCATGTTCCGCCGTTTCAATTTCATCTTCCTCGCAACGTGGGCAAAAGGGGCTGATAGCCATACCAATTTTGAATCGTATGTCATTGAGGGGTAACACATTTCGAACCAATCGCCAGGTCAGAGAGAACTCAGAATTATTGAGATAGCTCCTGCCTGGCGCCCAATTCCACTGAGAGCGAGCCTCCTCCTCCGACAATCCAAGTCGCTCCCCAAGAGGATCCGAAGCGGTCCCCACCACTAACTCCCGATAGAATGTCCTTCTAGACCGGGCGAGGTCACTGGACCCCGGCAGCACTCTGAGCGCAGCTCGGCATTCGTTGAAGAACTGCGATTGACTCCTTGGCTTACGTCGGCATTCGGCCAAGTGGTCAGGGATGAGGTTAGGAAAAGCGCTTCCAACCGCAGGGCCCCACGCAGACTCCTCTGTCAAGGTTCGGCTCAGGAATGATAACCGCTCGGCATACAAATGGCTCGCCAAGTCGGGCATTCCCAAGCCTCCCACATCAGGACGTTGAGTACAGACCTGTCTACGGACTAGCGGCTTCCCCTTTGCCCACAAAAGCGAGAAAAGGAGACGCGTTAAAACCGCTCGGCGGTCCGCAGGCAGAGGTAGTACAGCCAATCGGTAAAGGATGAGCGGAAAGACGTACGTGACGCACGCCTCAGCCCGACCTTTAAGGGAAAGCCCCCTTCGAAGCCAAATCCTTACAGACGCTTCGACCTTAGACTGTACTTCCGACCAGTTCTTATCAAGCTGGAGACCGGGTCCGAACCATACGCCGAGGATCCGAACCGGGCCGTCAGTCCAGTTGAAAAGGCCCGGGAGCGCAGCCGCGCCACTCCAGGCAGCCAACCTTAGGCCATTGGATTTGCTAAGGTTGACTTTGGCCCCTGTCACTTTTTCGTACCTTCTGAGTGCCTTAGTCACCGCGAGAATGTCTCGAAAGCACGACACAAACACGGTGACATCATCGGCATACGCGGATACCCTGGCTCGCGCACCGCCAGGAAGAGCAATACCGCGTAGGGCCAGTCCAGGCTCCCCGATCCTAAGCCTGCGGAGAAAAGGCTCCAAGGCAAGGACGTAAAGCAGGGGAGACAGCGGACATCCCTGACGTACCGACCGAGAGACGGCAAAAGACTCCGATCGCATTCCATTCACTTGCACCACTGCCGTCGGCCCGCGATACAAAATGGAGATCCATCTGCGGAAGTCCGGTGTAAAACCGGAGGCCTCTAAAACAGATCCCAGGAACCGATGGTCGACCCTGTCAAAAGCTTTGGACTGATCTAAATTGATCAGCGCGGCTTCGGTGTCGTCTTCTAATCCCTCTATGATCGTGCGCATCAGATGCAAGTTGTTTTGAATCGATCTCCCCTTCACAGCATAATTCTGATCAGGTTCGACCAACTCAGCGATAACAAGCTGCAACCGATTTGCAAGAACTTTGGCCAAAATCTTTAAATCTGTGTTTAGCAGAGTTATGGGCCTGTAATCGTCTAATTCCCCACCATCTTGGCCCTTTTTCTGAAGCAATGTGATCACTCCCTTGGTGACTTGACCGGGGATGGAACCCTGTTCAAACCAGTGATTGAAAACATTGACCAGAATAGGTACGAAGATGTGCGACAGCCTCAAGAACAATTCATAGGGCAAACCATCGAGTCCCGGCGATTTGTCGTAGCCGACCTGCTTCAGTGCAGCCAAGACCTCACACTCTGTAACGCGCCCATCACAGCTAGCCGCTCGGGCCGCCTCCAGGCGGGGCGAGCCAGCTAAATAGCTGCCAAACTCCTCGACGCGGAGTCCGGGCAGTTGGGTGAACCGTTCCATGAAATGCTCACGAAATCCCCGGCAAATCTCCCGAGCCGACACAAGGGTGTGTCCTTCCGGGTGTTTGACTTGACGAATGAGACCGACCGAGCTGCGACGAAGTGGAGTTCTACGCTCTTGCGCGTCCACATTCACGGCTTCGTTGGACACTCTATCTAGCCTAGCTCTAACTACTTGACCTTCATACCGCACGTTAGCCGCACGTTTCAGGTCCCCCTTAGCTAGTTCTATGCCTAGGGAATCCCCCCCAGCCACCGCCCGGGCCAGCTTAGTTTCTAAACGCTTTTCTGTTTCTGCCTTATTTAAGGCGAGGCGTTGGCTATATTGAACAGAAAAGCGCCTAATGCCAACTTTGGCGTTAACCCACCACTTACTCCCGGTTACCGCCCCCACTAATCCCTTTTGAAAGTTAAGAGATAGCTGCTCCCGGAAGTCACGTATCTCCAGTAAGGAGGTATTTAACTTCCAGTAGCTAGCTACCTTGTGTGTCTTAGGGCCTAACTCCAGACTGGCCACAAGTAGCTTGTGGTCAGAATGGCCTAACCAGTGGAACGTGGGACAAGAGATATAATCTACGTTGCCTCTTCTAATTAGCAATCTATCCAAGTAAGTACTTGAAAGGAAAGTGCCGCTAGCGAGCCACGTCCACATCTCCCGCCCTGGGTGATCGATACGAAATCTGTCGACCAGATCGCATTGTGCCATCAGATCAGACAGACTTGTCTCACACCTATCCGACCCACTAGGTCCCCCCACCTTATCTATCCTGGGATCAAGGATGGCATTCCAATCTCCCACTAGGATTAGCCGCTCCGAACCACCGAGAAACTCCTCCAACCCTCGGAAAAAGGAAACCCTCTCACGAATGGAATTGGGCGCATAAACCGCGACGATTCGAAACATGGCACTATTCACGGCAACATCAGCCACGACCAGTCTGCCATCAGCATCCGCGTGAACAACGTTTACCCTTGCTAACAGAGTGCGTCTAACTAACAGCGAAACTCCCCGAGCAGAACGGTCACCAAATGCTGAAAAAACATCGAAATGTTCCGACAGCAGTCGATGATCGTCCATCGAAACATAGTGAGTTTCCTGTACCGCAGCCACATCTAATTCAAAAGCCTTGAGATCCCCCAGTATGCGGGCTGCTTTGCTTAAGGATCTCAAGCCTCTCGCGTTCAAGCTTCCTAGTTTCAAGGTCGTAGCCATTGCACTAGTCAGTGTCAATCAGCGGCCTAAAGTCTTTGTCAGTGAGGATGCCGACGGCATGCCCGATATTGCCAGTGAGCAATTCTGACGACGCGCGGCCGTCTCGGGAGATGCCCCCGACATCCAGGGGGAAGGTTAACTTTAAAGCTCTATAAAAACAAGGGTGGACGTAAATGGGGATCCTCCCTTCACATTTATCCCTCAGATCGTCGAGGGAGTCGTGCCCTTCTTCCACCAACGTTAGACCCAGGATCGCATCCTTTGCTGCTTCTATCATTCGCCACATGGATTTCGTGCGGCGAATTTTCGTCTTCCTGACGAACGTGATCAGCAAAGGAGCATCGGGGAAGTTGGACGGGTTGGTAGTGTCCAGACCCTGGGTCTTCGTAAGGAGCTGCAGCGGTTTGATGGCACCTCTCTGCTGCGGCGTAAGCTCGGCAGCGGCGTGGTGCAGATCTGCATTGCAGATGAGGTCCCCTGGCAGGAAGGGGAGCTTTCTCGTCTTCTCCTTTCTTGTAGGAGAGGGCGACGCTTTTTGTTTCTTGGCCTGTTTGGCCACATTGGGAGTTTTGGACCCCGACTCTTCCTTTCGAGACAGAGAGCGGGAACTAGCTGGGGGAGTTTCAGTGGGGGAAGGGGATTTCTGCTCAGTGGTGGGTTTAGGTTTTGGGGATTCGGGGGACTGAGCAGGAGAGATAGTCATCTCTACGGACATTGGGGCGGGGGATTGGGGCCCAGCCTCTTTTGATAGTGAAACGGCACGTTTGGCCACCTTTCTGTCCCGGGTGAACTTTTTCTCTGTCTCTCGAGCCGGGGCCGGGCAAGCGTCACCCTCCATCTTCTCCCCTTCCGAGTCGGACGATGATGATGTTGATGAAGGTAGTGACAGGGGAGCCTCTGTCTTCCGTTTGGTGGCCGCTGCCGTGCCAGATGTTTGCTGCGGCTCCTTATCGGTGGGCATATCCTCGCTCATTGACTTAGCGGGACCCCGCATCCCTTTTACATCAGAGGGCTGCACTTTGGAGGAGGGCTTCTGTGGTTTGTTCTTTCGGACCACTGGGGTGAAACCCTCCTCGTCTTTTCCGGTTTTAGGAGCTGCTGATGCCGCTGGACCTCCCGGGGCTGCGGCAGAAGGGGTCTTCTTGATTGGCGCCTTTTTTGGGCAGTCTTTCGCCATATGCCCCTTCTGCTCGCAGTGCCAGCAATGTGGCCTCCTGCCCTCGACGATGATAGACATCGACCAGGAGTCGCACTTGAGCAGTGGCGGTATCTTGTTGAAGCCATCCCGGTCCAAACGCATTTTAATTTTGTAGTCCCCTACCATTAGGTTATGGGGACCGCGGACCGGGATTATGGCTTCGACGTCCCCATATTGACTCATCACTGCACCTAGTTGCTCCGAGTCAATATAGCAGGGGACGCCGAGGACAGTGACTAGTGTCCTCCTCCTGCTCAAGTACTCCGGCCTGAGGATCAGATGTTTATGCCTCAGGTCGGCCCTGGCCAACTTCTCTGCTTCCTGTTCAGAGGGGAGTAAAAGGTCCCAGGTTGCGAAACCTCGACGGCAAATATATGTCGCCGGGACTTTCAGGGACCATAAAATCTCCCCTACCGTTTCGATCTGGAGCCCAGCCAGCCCTTTGGTTCTGGAGTCGATGGTGACTAGCGAAACAATTCGCTTCGCTAGCCGTTCCACCGCTCCTGGCGCTGCTTTGATAACGCTACCGTCGGTTAGTTCCTTGTACTTAGACTCGAACAACCGACGGTATTCTGACGGGCTTCTTTGCGACTGGGGTCCCCACTGGTCTTTAGGTGATTGGGCAGGAGAGTTGGTTTGCGCCGGAGTTGTAGGTGTTACAGCCTTCGTCGGCGACGGCGTCTTCTGCCCGGGAGGTATCGCCCATGAATTGGGTGTCTCCGCTGGTGTTGATGAGAGGGACGGCCACTCCTTTGGAGCTGTTTCCGGCGTTGTTGCCGGCGGAGTGGCCGCCTTGGTTCCTCTCTTGCCAGCGACATCCGCTGCTCCTTTTTTAGTGACGGTGCGAGCAGCCCCCATCTTCCTCGGCCTGGACTGCCGCATGCTAGCCTTGGCCGGACCAACTGGAGTCAGCTGCAGAACTTCCATGCTGCTGTCTCTGCTACTGCCACGACTGCTCACAGGGCTGTGGTCGCTGCAGACACTGCTGTCGCTGCAAATGCTGCTGTCACTGCCAAAAAGTTCTTGGGTCAGGTTGCGGCATTGAGCAGAGTCCCTGTCAATGTGGGCTGGCGGCTGATCTGGGTCGGTGGCCCCTTCTTTGTGGGACTCCACTGACCGGGTCGCTCTTACTCCTGGAGGCAGGCGGCCTTTTCGCCTACTACCAGGCGGGCTGACGGTTGAAGCCCGACGAGCGATTGGTGCAGTGGGGAGTCGTTCCCACCGACCCAGATCACCTCTAGGATCTGAGCTATCCTGGGTGGAGCTGCCGGGGACAGCAGTGTGCAAGCTAACAGGGCTCCCGCCTAAGGCGGCAGACCCTGATCTACTTTCAGTGCTGGGAGCGGCACTGGCGGACGTACTGGGCACGACGCCTATGGCGGCGTGACCGTCCTGCTGTTTGAGGTCTGCTCCCTCCCCGACCTGAGACCGTCGCCTCAGTTCGGAAAAGGAGCCCGGGCTAGACAAAGACTCTGCAGCAGAGCCCGGACCACTCCTCCCCTCTTCCATCCAACTCCCGGCTAGAGACCCGCCGATTCGGATTCAGGAAGACCGTCGCCAAAAGGTACGTAAGTCAGACCCGAAACCTGCCAGCTGCTTAAGTCAAGCCTGGGGGTTGGACACCTGCAAGAGAAGGGAACAAAAAGATTAATACAATGGAACCGCCCAAGAGGGGCGGCCACCCAAGAGGGGTGTGAAGAGACAAATTGCCCAACAGGGGCTAGTCTAAGGGGACAGAGAGAGTCCCCTGCTGATTTAGCTTTAAACTGGGCGGGGCCCAAGTAGCTGGTCTCCTCTTAGGCAATCACAAGTGATTGCCTAAGAGTTGCCTGAAAAAATACAAGACGAGTCAAGATTTTAAAAGGCGGGAGAAAATCAATTTATTTATCCAAAAATTTGTACATAAATAATCAGATGTGGCACAAGGCCAAAAAGGGGTATGGGGGGGAAGATGGGGGTCGGGGGTCGTCCACTTGGTCTATGAATACCCTAAAAACTAGTTTCAGTCACCACAATACCACATTCACTCTATGGACTTAAGCTACTTAAAATATCCCCAGGTGTTTCAATGAATTTTATTTACAATAGATATTTACATGTGTGATGATGGGAGTGGGAGAACAAAAAACTAAGCCTTAAATAATCCCCCAAAAATAAATAAAAATAAAAGTGATGATAAAAATAAGGAACCAAAGAAAATGCTAATTAAGGTGTGTTAGTAAGGTACCCCCCCATCCTATCTAGAGTATGAGCTGCTCGCTGTCTTCTGGTACAGACCGAAAGCAAGAGAGTAAGCTCCTAATTGGGAGTGGGCGTTTCTATGGGGGCAAAAGAAATGGAGGGATGGGTTTGTCGGGATGTGCGGTGTCCTTCAGGATAAGAACTATTATGGCGGGTCGGGGATATAAAATAAATTAGGGAGCGGGCATCCTGAAGGAGTTCTGACACCTAAAATAAAGCTGGGGGCAAAGAGCTCATTTACGCTACTAGCTAATAGGGACTGCGCCCAAAATTTACTGGTCAGTTTTTAAGGGGATTTTTGTTTTTCGACAAAGATGCTTTAAGGTCGCTGTGTGCCATGCCTAGGCAGGGAACACGAACTCGAATCTATTCCGCGTGAACACGCATAAACTAGCGGTGTGTATCCACCTACTTTTGAAAAGTGAAGAAGGCAACCTCCTTCTATCAGATTTGATTTTGATTTTAAGCTGGTGTTTAAAATACGAAATCAAATCATAATAAGAAGGCGGCACCCCCCCACGCCCTATCTCTAAGCGAGAAGTATACACCACGAGTCTAGCTACGGCTAAGATCGCGAGCAAAACCATACGTTTCTCCCTGGGCCACAAGGGGTCCATGTTGAAGACAACGGATGCTAAATCCAAGCACGTCACCTGATCGGGGGTGATGCGAGCCGTCACCTCGCCGACATACGTCCAAAATTCACGAAGTTTGGAGCAGGTGAAAAAGGCATGTTCCGCCGTTTCAATTTCATCTTCCTCGCAACGTGGGCAAAAGGGGCTGATAGCCATACCAATTTTGAATCGTATGTCATTGAGGGGTAACACATTTCGAACCAATCGCCAGGTCAGAGAGAACTCAGAATTATTGAGATAGCTCCTGCCTGGCGCCCAATTCCACTGAGAGCGAGCCTCCTCCTCCGACAATCCAAGTCGCTCCCCAAGAGGATCCGAAGCGGTCCCCACCACTAACTCCCGATAGAATGTCCTTCTAGACCGGGCGAGGTCACTGGACCCCGGCAGCACTCTGAGCGCAGCTCGGCATTCGTTGAAGAACTGCGATTGACTCCTTGGCTTACGTCGGCATTCGGCCAAGTGGTCAGGGATGAGGTTAGGAAAAGCGCTTCCAACCGCAGGGCCCCACGCAGACTCCTCTGTCAAGGTTCGGCTCAGGAATGATAACCGCTCGGCATACAAATGGCTCGCCAAGTCGGGCATTCCCAAGCCTCCCACATCAGGACGTTGAGTACAGACCTGTCTACGGACTAGCGGCTTCCCCTTTGCCCACAAAAGCGAGAAAAGGAGACGCGTTAAAACCGCTCGGCGGTCCGCAGGCAGAGGTAGTACAGCCAATCGGTAAAGGATGAGCGGAAAGACGTACGTGACGCACGCCTCAGCCCGACCTTTAAGGGAAAGCCCCCTTCGAAGCCAAATCCTTACAGACGCTTCGACCTTAGACTGTACTTCCGACCAGTTCTTATCAAGCTGGAGACCGGGTCCGAACCATACGCCGAGGATCCGAACCGGGCCGTCAGTCCAGTTGAAAAGGCCCGGGAGCGCAGCCGCGCCACTCCAGGCAGCCAACCTTAGGCCATTGGATTTGCTAAGGTTGACTTTGGCCCCTGTCACTTTTTCGTACCTTCTGAGTGCCTTAGTCACCGCGAGAATGTCTCGAAAGCACGACACAAACACGGTGACATCATCGGCATACGCGGATACCCTGGCTCGCGCACCGCCAGGAAGAGCAATACCGCGTAGGGCCAGTCCAGGCTCCCCGATCCTAAGCCTGCGGAGAAAAGGCTCCAAGGCAAGGACGTAAAGCAGGGGAGACAGCGGACATCCCTGACGTACCGACCGAGAGACGGCAAAAGACTCCGATCGCATTCCATTCACTTGCACCACTGCCGTCGGCCCGCGATACAAAATGGAGATCCATCTGCGGAAGTCCGGTGTAAAACCGGAGGCCTCTAAAACAGATCCCAGGAACCGATGGTCGACCCTGTCAAAAGCTTTGGACTGATCTAAATTGATCAGCGCGGCTTCGGTGTCGTCTTCTAATCCCTCTATGATCGTGCGCATCAGATGCAAGTTGTTTTGAATCGATCTCCCCTTCACAGCATAATTCTGATCAGGTTCGACCAACTCAGCGATAACAAGCTGCAACCGATTTGCAAGAACTTTGGCCAAAATCTTTAAATCTGTGTTTAGCAGAGTTATGGGCCTGTAATCGTCTAATTCCCCACCATCTTGGCCCTTTTTCTGAAGCAATGTGATCACTCCCTTGGTGACTTGACCGGGGATGGAACCCTGTTCAAACCAGTGATTGAAAACATTGACCAGAATAGGTACGAAGATGTGCGACAGCCTCAAGAACAATTCATAGGGCAAACCATCGAGTCCCGGAGATTTGTCGTAGCCGACCTGCTTCAGTGCAGCCAAGACCTCACACTCTGTAACGCGCCCATCACAGCTAGCCGCTCGGGCCGCCTCCAGGCGGGGCGAGCCAGCTAAATAGCTGCCAAACTCCTCGACGCGGAGTCCGGGCAGTTGGGTGAACCGTTCCATGAAATGCTCACGAAATCCCCGGCAAATCTCCCGAGCCGACACAAGGGTGTGTCCTTCCGGGTGTTTGACTTGACGAATGAGACCGACCGAGCTGCGACGAAGTGGAGTTCTACGCTCTTGCGCGTCCACATTCACGGCTTCGTTGGACACTCTATCTAGCCTAGCTCTAACTACTTGACCTTCATACCGCACGTTAGCCGCACGTTTCAGGTCCCCCTTAGCTAGTTCTATGCCTAGGGAATCCCCCCCAGCCACCGCCCGGGCCAGCTTAGTTTCTAAACGCTTTTCTGTTTCTGCCTTATTTAAGGCGAGGCGTTGGCTATATTGAACAGAAAAGCGCCTAATGCCAACTTTGGCGTTAACCCACCACTTACTCCCGGTTACCGCCCCCACTAATCCCTTTTGAAAGTTAAGAGATAGCTGCTCCCGGAAGTCACGTATCTCCAGTAAGGAGGTATTTAACTTCCAGTAGCTAGCTACCTTATGTGTCTTAGGGCCTAACTCCAGACTGGCCACAAGTAGCTTGTGGTCAGAATGGCCTAACCAGTGGAACGTGGGACAAGAGATATAATCTACGTTGCCTCTTCTAATTAGCAATCTATCCAAGTAAGTACTTGAAAGGAAAGTGCCGCTAGCGAGCCACGTCCACATCTCCCGCCCTGGGTGATCGATACGAAATCTGTCGACCAGATCGCATTGTGCCATCAGATCAGACAGACTTGTCTCACACCTATCCGACCCACTAGGTCCCCCCACCTTATCTATCCTGGGATCAAGGATGGCATTCCAATCTCCCACTAGGATTAGCCGCTCCGAACCACCGAGAAACCCCTCCAACCCTCGGAAAAAGGAAACCCTCTCACGAATGGAATTGGGCGCATAAACCGCGACGATTCGAAACATGGCACTATTCACGGCAACATCAGCCACGACCAGTCTGCCATCAGCATCCGCGTGAACAACGTTTACCCTTGCTAACAGAGTGCGTCTAACTAACAGCGAAACTCCCCGAGCAGAACGGTCACCAAAAGCTGAAAAAACATCGAAATGTTCCGACAGCAGTCGGTGATCGTCCATCGAAACATAGTGAGTTTCCTGTACCGCAGCCACATCTAATTCAAAAGCCTTGAGATCCCCCAGTATGCGGGCTGCTTTGCTTAAGGATCTCAAGCCTCTCGCGTTCAAGCTTCCTAGTTTCAAGGTCGTAGCCATTGCACTAGTCAGTGTCAATCAGCGGCCTAAAGTCTTTGTCATTCAGGATGCCGACGGCATGCCCGATATTGCCAGTGAGCAATTCCGACGACGCGCGGCCGTCTCGGGAGATGCCCCCGACATCCAGGGGGAAGGTTAACTTTAAAGCTCTATAAAAAGAAGGGTGGACGTAAATGGGGATCCTCCCTTCACATTTATCCCTCAGATCGTCGAGGGAGTTGTGCCCTTCTTCCACCAACGTTAGACCCAGGATCGCATCCTTTGCTGCTTCTATCATTCGCCACATGGATTTTGTGCGGCGAATTTTCGTCTTCCTGACGAACGTGATCAGCAAAGGAGCATCGGGGAAGTTGGACGGGTTGGTAGTGTCCAGACCCTGGGTCTTCGTAAGGAGCTGCAGCGGCCTGAGCGCGCTTCTTTGCTGCGGCGTGAGCTCGGCAGCGGCGTGGTGCAGATCTGCTTCGCAGATGAGGTCCCCTGGCAGGAAGGGGAGCTTTCTCGTCTTCTCCTTTCTTGTAGGGGAGGGCGACGCTTTTTGTTTCTTGGCCTGTTTGGCCACATTGGGAGTTTTGGACCCCGACTCTTCCTTTCGAGACAGAGAGCGGGAACTAGCTGGGGGAGTTTCAGTGGGGGAAGGGGATTTCTGCTCAGTGGTGGGTTTAGGTTTTGGGGATTCGGGGGACTGAGCAGGAGAGATAGTCATCTCTACGGACATCGGGGCGGGGGATTGGGGCCCAGCCTCTTTTTCTTGTGAAACGGCACGTTTGGCCACCTTTCTATCCCGGGTGAACTTTTTCACTGTCTCTCGAGCCGGGGCCGGGCCAGCGTCACCCTCCATCTTCTCCCCTTCCGAGTCGGACGATGATGATGTTGATGAAGGTAGTGACAGGGGAGCCTCTGTCTTCCGTTTGGTGGCCGCTGCCGTGCCAGATGTTTGCTGCGGCTCCTTATCGGTGGGCATATCCTCGCTCATTGACTTGGCGGGACCCCGCATCCCTTTTACTTCAGAGGGCTGCACTTTGGAGGAGGGCTTCTGTGGTTTGTTCTTTCGAACCACTGGGGTGAAACCCTCCTCGTCCTTATCAGTTCTAGGAGCTACTGATGCCGCTGGACCTCCCGGGGCTGCGGCAGAAGGGGTCTTCTTGATTGGCGCCTTTTTTGGGCAGTCTTTCGCCATATGCCCCTTCTGCTCGCAGTGCCAGCAATGTGGCCTCCTGCCCTCGACGATGATAGACATCGACCAGGAGTCGCACTTGAGCAGTGGCGGTATCTTGTTGAAGCCATCCCGGTCCAAACGCATTTTAATTTTGTAGTCCCCTACCATTAGGTTATGGGGACCGCGGACCGGGATTATGGCTTCGACGTCCCCATATTGACTCATCACTGCACCTAGTTGCTCCGAGTCAATATAGCAGGGGACGCCGAGGACAGTGACTAGTGTCCTCCTCCTGCTCAAGTACTCCGGCCTGAGGATCAGATGTTTATGCCTCAGGTCGGCCCTGGCCAACTTCTCTGCTTCCTGTTCAGAGGGGAGTAAAAGGTCCCAGGTTGCGAAACCTCGACGGCAAATATATGTCGCCGGGACTTTCAGGGACCATAAAATCTCCCCTACCGTTTCGATCTGGAGCCCAGCCAGCCCTTTGGTTCTGGAGTCGATGGTGACTAGCGAAACAATTCGCTTCGCTAGCCGTTCCACCGCTCCTGGCGCTGCTATGATAACGCTACCGTCGGTTAGTTCCTTGTACTTAGACTCGAACAACCGACGGTATTCTGACGGGCTTCTTTGCGACTGGGGTCCCCACTGGTCTTTAGGTGATTGGGCAGGAGAGTTGGTTTGCGCCGGAGTTGTAGGTGTTACAGCCTTCGTCGGCGACGGCGTCTTCTGCCCGGGAGGTATCGCCCATGAATTGGGTGTCTCCGCTGGTGTTGATGAGAGGGACGGCCACTCCTTTGGAGCTGTTTCCGGCGTTGTTGCCGGCGGAGTGGCCGCCTTGGTTCCTCTTTTGCCAGCGACATCCGCTGCTCCTTTCTTTGGTACAGTATGTGCCGCCCTCATCTTCCTCGGCCTGGACTGCCGCATGTTAGTCTGGGCCGGAACGTCTGGAGTCAGCTGCAGAACTTCCATGCTGCTGTCTCTGCTATTGCCGCGACTGCTCACAGGGCTGTGGTCGCTGCAGACACTGCTGTCGCTGCAAATGCTGCTGTCACTTCCAAAGAGTTCTTGGGTGAGGTTGCGGCATTGAGCAGAGTCCCTGTCAATGTGGGCTGGCGGCTGATCTGGGTCGGTGGCCCCTTCTTTGTGGGACTCCACTGACCGGGTCGCTCTTACTCCTGGAGGCAGGCGGCCTTTTCGCCTACTACCAGGCGGGCTGACGGTTGAAGCCCGACGAGCGATTGGTGCAGTGGGGAGTCGTTCCCACCGACCCAGATCACCTCTAAGATCTGAGCTATCCTGGGTGGAGCTGCCGGGGACAGCAGCGTGCGAGCTAACAGGGCTCCCGCCTAAGGCGGCAGACCCCGATCTACCTTCAGTGCTGGGAGCGGCACTGGCGGACGTACTGGGCACGACGCCTAAGGCGGCGTGACCGTCCCGCTGTTTGAGGTCTGCTCCCTCCCCGACCTGAGACCGTCGCCTCAGTTCGGAAAAGGAGCCCGGGCTAGACAAAGACTCTGCAGCAGAGCCCGGACCACTCCTCCCCTCTTCCATCCAACTCCCGGCTAGAGACCCGCCGATTCGGATTCAGGAAGACCGTCGCCAAAAGGTACGTAAGTCAGACCCGAAACCTGCCAGCTGCTTAAGTCAAGCCTGGGGGTTGGACACCTGCAAGAGAAGGGAACAAAAAGATTAATACAATGGAACCGCCCAACAGGGGCGGCCACCCAAGAGGGGTGTGAAGAGACAAATTGCCCAACAGGGGCTAGTCTAAGGGGACAGAGAGAGTCCCCTGATGATTTAGCTTTAAACTGGGCGGGGCCCAAGTAGCTGGTCTCCTCTTAGGCAATCACAAGTGATTGCCTAAGAGTTGCCTGAAAAAATACAAGACGAGTCAAGATTTTAAAAGGCGGGAGAAAATCAATTTATTTATCCAAAAATTTGTACATAAATAATCAGATGTGGCACAAGGCCAAAAAGGGGTATGGGGGGGAAGATGGGGGTCGGGGGTCGTCCACTTGGTCTATGAATACCCTAAAAACTAGTTTCAGTCACCACAATACCACATTCACTCTATGGACTTAAGCTACTTAAAATATCCCCAGGTGTTTCAATGAATTTTATTTACAATAGATATTTACATGTGTGATGATGGGAGTGGGAGAACAAAAAACTAAGCCTTAAATAATCCCCCAAAAATAAATAAAAATAAAAGTGATGATAAAAATAAGGAACCAAAGAAAATGCTAATTAAGGTGTGTTAGTAAGGTACCCCCCCATCCTATCTAGAGTATGAGCTGCTCGCTGTCTTCTGGTACAGACCGAAAGCAAGAGAGTAAGCTCCTAATTGGGAGTGGGCGTTTCTATGGGGGCAAAAGAAATGGAGGGATGGGTTTGTCGGGATGTGCGGTGTCCTTCAGGATAAGAACTATTATGGCGGGTCGGGGATATAAAATAAATTAGGGAGCGGGCATCCTGAAGGAGTTCTGACACCTAAAATAAAGCTGGGGGCAAAGAGCTCATTTACGCTACTAGCTAATAGGGACTGCGCCCAAAATTTACTGGTCAGTTTTTAAGGGGATTTTTGTTTTTCGACAAAGATGCTTTAAGGTCGCTGTGTGCCATGCCTAGGCAGGGAACACGAACTCGAATCTATTCCGCGTGAACACGCATAAACTAGCGGTGTGTATCCACCTACTTTTGAAAAGTGAAGAAGGCAACCTCCTTCTATCAGATTTGATTTTGATTTTAAGCTGGTGTTTAAAATACGAAATCAAATCATAATAAGAAGGCGGCACCCCCCCACGCCCTATCTCTAAGCGAGAAGTATACACCACGAGTCTAGCTACGGCTAAGATCGCGAGCAAAACCATACGTTTCTCCCTGGGCCACAAGGGGTCCATGTTGAAGACAACGGATGCTAAATCCAAGCACGTCACCCGATCGGGGGTGATGCGAGCCGTCACCTCGCCGACATACGTCCAAAATTCACGAAGTTTGGAGCAGGTGAAAAAGGCATGTTCCGCCGTTTCAATTTCATCTTCCTCGCAACGTGGGCAAAAGGGGCTGATAGCCATACCAATTTTGAATCGTATGTCATTGAGGGGTAACACATTTCGAACCAATCGCCAGGTCAGAGAGAACTCAGAATTATTGAGATAGCTCCTGCCTGGCGCCCAATTCCACTGAGAGCGAGCCTCCTCCTCCGACAATCCAAGTCGCTCCCCAAGAGGATCCGAAGCGGTCCCCACCACTAACTCCCGATAGAATGTCCTTCTAGACCGGGCGAGGTCACTGGACCCCGGCAGCACTCTGAGCGCAGCTCGGCATTCGTTGAAGAACTGCGATTGACTCCTTGGCTTACGTCGGCATTCGGCCAAGTGGTCAGGGATGAGGTTAGGAAAAGCGCTTCCAACCGCAGGGCCCCACGCAGACTCCTCTGTCAAGGTTCGGCTCAGGAATGATAACCGCTCGGCATACAAATGGCTCGCCAAGTCGGGCATTCCCAAGCCTCCCACATCAGGACGTTGAGTACAGACCTGTCTACGGACTAGCGGCTTCCCCTTTGCCCACAAAAGCGAGAAAAGGAGACGCGTTAAAACCGCTCGGCGGTCCGCAGGCAGAGGTAGTACAGCCAATCGGTAAAGGATGAGCGGAAAGACGTACGTGACGCACGCCTCAGCCCGACCTTTAAGGGAAAGCCCCCTTCGAAGCCAAATCCTTACAGACGCTTCGACCTTAGACTGTACTTCCGACCAGTTCTTATCAAGCTGGAGACCGGGTCCGAACCATACGCCGAGGATCCGAACCGGGCCGTCAGTCCAGTTGAAAAGGCCCGGGAGCGCAGCCGCGCCACTCCAGGCAGCCAACCTTAGGCCATTGGATTTGCTAAGGTTGACTTTGGCCCCTGTCACTTTTTCGTACCTTCTGAGTGCCTTAGTCACCGCGAGAATGTCTCGAAAGCACGACACAAACACGGTGACATCATCGGCATACGCGGATACCCTGGCTCGCGCACCGCCAGGAAGAGCAATACCGCGTAGGGCCAGTCCAGGCTCCCCGATCCTAAGCCTGCGGAGAAAAGGCTCCAAGGCAAGGACGTAAAGCAGGGGAGACAGCGGACATCCCTGACGTACCGACCGAGAGACGGCAAAAGACTCCGATCGCATTCCATTCACTTGCACCACTGCCGTCGGCCCGCGATACAAAATGGAGATCCATCTGCGGAAGTCCGGTGTAAAACCGGAGGCCTCTAAAACAGATCCCAGGAACCGATGGTCGACCCTGTCAAAAGCTTTGGACTGATCTAAATTGATCAGCGCGGCTTCGGTGTCGTCTTCTAATCCCTCTATGATCGTGCGCATCAGATGCAAGTTGTTTTGAATCGATCTCCCCTTCACAGCATAATTCTGATCAGGTTCGACCAACTCAGCGATAACAAGCTGCAACCGATTTGCAAGAACTTTGGCCAAAATCTTTAAATCTGTGTTTAGCAGAGTTATGGGCCTGTAATCGTCTAATTCCCCACCATCTTGGCCCTTTTTCTGAAGCAATGTGATCACTCCCTTGGTGACTTGACCGGGGATGGAACCCTGTTCAAACCAGTGATTGAAAACATTGACCAGAATAGGTACGAAGATGTGCGACAGCCTCAAGAACAATTCATAGGGCAAACCATCGAGTCCCGGAGATTTGTCGTAGCCGACCTGCTTCAGTGCAGCCAAGACCTCACACTCTGTAACGCGCCCATCACAGCTAGCCGCTCGGGCCGCCTCCAGGCGGGGCGAGCCAGCTAAATAGCTGCCAAACTCCTCGACGCGGAGTCCGGGCAGTTGGGTGAACCGTTCCATGAAATGCTCACGAAATCCCCGGCAAATCTCCCGAGCCGACACAAGGGTGTGTCCTTCCGGGTGTTTGACTTGACGAATGAGACCGACCGAGCTGCGACGAAGTGGAGTTCTACGCTCTTGCGCGTCCACATTCACGGCTTCGTTGGACACTCTATCTAGCCTAGCTCTAACTACTTGACCTTCATACCGCACGTTAGCCGCACGTTTCAGGTCCCCCTTAGCTAGTTCTATGCCTAGGGAATCCCCCCCAGCCACCGCCCGGGCCAGCTTAGTTTCTAAACGCTTTTCTGTTTCTGCCTTATTTAAGGCGAGGCGTTGGCTATATTGAACAGAAAAGCGCCTAATGCCAACTTTGGCGTTAACCCACCACTTACTCCCGGTTACCGCCCCCACTAATCCCTTTTGAAAGTTAAGAGATAGCTGCTCCCGGAAGTCACGTATCTCCAGTAAGGAGGTATTTAACTTCCAGTAGCTAGCTACCTTATGTGTCTTAGGGCCTAACTCCAGACTGGCCACAAGTAGCTTGTGGTCAGAATGGCCTAACCAGTGGAACGTGGGACAAGAGATATAATCTACGTTGCCTCTTCTAATTAGCAATCTATCCAAGTAAGTACTTGAAAGGAAAGTGCCGCTAGCGAGCCACGTCCACATCTCCCGCCCTGGGTGATCGATACGAAATCTGTCGACCAGATCGCATTGTGCCATCAGATCAGACAGACTTGTCTCACACCTATCCGACCCACTAGGTCCCCCCACCTTATCTATCCTGGGATCAAGGATGGCATTCCAATCTCCCACTAGGATTAGCCGCTCCGAACCACCGAGAAACCCCTCCAACCCTCGGAAAAAGGAAACCCTCTCACGAATGGAATTGGGCGCATAAACCGCGACGATTCGAAACATGGCACTATTCACGGCAACATCAGCCACGACCAGTCTGCCATCAGCATCCGCGTGAACAACGTTTACCCTTGCTAACAGAGTGCGTCTAACTAACAGCGAAACTCCCCGAGCAGAACGGTCACCAAAAGCTGAAAAAACATCGAAATGTTCCGACAGCAGTCGGTGATCGTCCATCGAAACATAGTGAGTTTCCTGTACCGCAGCCACATCTAATTCAAAAGCCTTGAGATCCCCCAGTATGCGGGCTGCTTTGCTTAAGGATCTCAAGCCTCTCGCGTTCAAGCTTCCTAGTTTCAAGGTCGTAGCCATTGCACTAGTCAGTGTCAATCAGCGGCCTAAAGTCTTTGTCATTCAGGATGCCGACGGCATGCCCGATATTGCCAGTGAGCAATTCCGACGACGCGCGGCCGTCTCGGGAGATGCCCCCGACATCCAGGGGGAAGGTTAACTTTAAAGCTCTATAAAAAGAAGGGTGGACGTAAATGGGGATCCTCCCTTCACATTTATCCCTCAGATCGTCGAGGGAGTTGTGCCCTTCTTCCACCAACGTTAGACCCAGGATCGCATCCTTTGCTGCTTCTATCATTCGCCACATGGATTTTGTGCGGCGAATTTTCGTCTTCCTGACGAACGTGATCAGCAAAGGAGCATCGGGGAAGTTGGACGGGTTGGTAGTGTCCAGACCCTGGGTCTTCGTAAGGAGCTGCAGCGGCCTGAGCGCGCTTCTTTGCTGCGGCGTGAGCTCGGCAGCGGCGTGGTGCAGATCTGCTTCGCAGATGAGGTCCCCTGGCAGGAAGGGGAGCTTTCTCGTCTTCTCCTTTCTTGTAGGGGAGGGCGACGCTTTTTGTTTCTTGGCCTGTTTGGCCACATTGGGAGTTTTGGACCCCGACTCTTCCTTTCGAGACAGAGAGCGGGAACTAGCTGGGGGAGTTTCAGTGGGGGAAGGGGATTTCTGCTCAGTGGTGGGTTTAGGTTTTGGGGATTCGGGGGACTGAGCAGGAGAGATAGTCATCTCTACGGACATCGGGGCGGGGGATTGGGGCCCAGCCTCTTTTTCTTGTGAAACGGCACGTTTGGCCACCTTTCTATCCCGGGTGAACTTTTTCACTGTCTCTCGAGCCGGGGCCGGGCCAGCGTCACCCTCCATCCTCTCCCCTTCCGAGTCGGACGATGATGATGTTGATGAAGGTAGTGACAGGGGAGCCTCTGTCTTCCGTTTGGTGGCCGCTGCCGTGCCAGATGTTTGCTGCGGCTCTTTATCGGTGGGCATATCCTCGCTCATTGACTTTGCGGGACCCCGCATCCCTTTTACTTCAGAGGGCTGCACTTTGGAGGAGGGCTTCTGTGGTTTGTTCTTTCGAACCACTGGGGTGAAACCCTCCTCGTCCTTATCAGTTCTAGGAGCTACTGATGCCGCTGGACCTCCCGGGGCTGCGGCAGAAGGGGTCTTCTTGATTGGCGCCTTTTTTGGGCAGTCTTTCGCCATATGCCCCTTCTGCTCGCAGTGCCAGCAATGTGGCCTCCTGCCCTCGACGATGATAGACATCGACCAGGAGTCGCACTTGAGCAGTGGCGGTATCTTGTTGAAGCCATCCCGGTCCAAACGCATTTTAATTTTGTAGTCCCCTACCATTAGGTTATGGGGACCGCGGACCGGGATTATGGCTTCGACGTCCCCATATTGACTCATCACTGCACCTAGTTGCTCCGAGTCAATATAGCAGGGGACGCCGAGGACAGTGACTAGTGTCCTCCTCCTGCTCAAGTACTCCGGCCTGAGGATCAGATGTTTATGCCTCAGGTCGGCCCTGGCCAACTTCTCTGCTTCCTGTTCAGAGGGGAGTAAAAGGTCCCAGGTTGCGAAACCTCGACGGCAAATATATGTCGCCGGGACTTTCAGGGACCATAAAATCTCCCCTACCGTTTCGATCTGGAGCCCAGCCAGCCCTTTGGTTCTGGAGTCGATGGTGACTAGCGAAACAATTCGCTTCGCTAGCCGTTCCACCGCTCCTGGCGCTGCTATGATAACGCTACCGTCGGTTAGTTCCTTGTACTTAGACTCGAACAACCGACGGTATTCTGACGGGCTTCTTTGCGACTGGGGTCCCCACTGGTCTTTAGGTGATTGGGCAGGAGAGTTGGTTTGCGCCGGAGTTGTAGGTGTTACAGCCTTCGTCGGCGACGGCGTCTTCTGCCCGGGAGGTATCGCCCATGAATTGGGTGTCTCCGCTGGTGTTGATGAGAGGGACGGCCACTCCTTTGGAGCTGTTTCCGGCGTTGTTGCCGGCGGAGTGGCCGCCTTGGTTCCTCTTTTGCCAGCGACATCCGCTGCTCCTTTCTTTGGTACAGTATGTGCCGCCCTCATCTTCCTCGGCCTGGACTGCCGCATGTTAGTCTGGGCCGGAACGTCTGGAGTCAGCTGCAGAACTTCCATGCTGCTGTCTCTGCTATTGCCGCGACTGCTCACAGGGCTGTGGTCGCTGCAGACACTGCTGTCGCTGCAAATGCTGCTGTCACTTCCAAAGAGTTCTTGGGTGAGGTTGCGGCATTGAGCAGAGTCCCTGTCAATGTGGGCTGGCGGCTGATCTGGGTCGGTGGCCCCTTCTTTGTGGGACTCCACTGACCGGGTCGCTCTTACTCCTGGAGGCAGGCGGCCTTTTCGCCTACTACCAGGCGGGCTGACGGTTGAAGCCCGACGAGCGATTGGTGCAGTGGGGAGTCGTTCCCACCGACCCAGATCACCTCTAAGATCTGAGCTATCCTGGGTGGAGCTGCCGGGGACAGCAGCGTGCGAGCTAACAGGGCTCCCGCCTAAGGCGGCAGACCCCGATCTACCTTCAGTGCTGGGAGCGGCACTGGCGGACGTACTGGGCACGACGCCTAAGGCGGCGTGACCGTCCCGCTGTTTGAGGTCTGCTCCCTCCCCGACCTGAGACCGTCGCCTCAGTTCGGAAAAGGAGCCCGGGCTAGACAAAGACTCTGCAGCAGAGCCCGGACCACTCCTCCCCTCTTCCATCCAACTCCCGGCTAGAGACCCGCCGATTCGGATTCAGGAAGACCGTCGCCAAAAGGTACGTAAGTCAGACCCGAAACCTGCCAGCTGCTTAAGTCAAGCCTGGGGGTTGGACACCTGCAAGAGAAGGGAACAAAAAGATTAATACAATGGAACCGCCCAACAGGGGCGGCCACCCAAGAGGGGTGTGAAGAGACAAATTGCCCAACAGGGGCTAGTCTAAGGGGACAGAGAGAGTCCCCTGATGATTTAGCTTTAAACTGGGCGGGGCCCAAGTAGCTGGTCTCCTCTTAGGCAATCACAAGTGATTGCCTAAGAGTTGCCTGAAAAAATACAAGACGAGTCAAGATTTTAAAAGGCGGGAGAAAATCAATTTATTTATCCAAAAATTTGTACATAAATAATCAGATGTGGCACAAGGCCAAAAAGGGGTATGGGGGGGAAGATGGGGGTCGGGGGTCGTCCACTTGGTCTATGAATACCCTAAAAACTAGTTTCAGTCACCACAATACCACATTCACTCTATGGACTTAAGCTACTTAAAATATCCCCAGGTGTTTCAATGAATTTTATTTACAATAGATATTTACATGTGTGATGATGGGAGTGGGAGAACAAAAAACTAAGCCTTAAATAATCCCCCAAAAATAAATAAAAATAAAAGTGATGATAAAAATAAAGAACCAAAGAAAATGCTAATTAAGGTGTGTTAGTAAGGTACCCCCCATCCTATCTAGAGTATGAGCTGCTCGCTGTCTTCTGGTACAGACCGAAAGCAAGAGAGTAAGCTCCTAATTGGGAGTGGGCGTTTCTATGGGGGCAAAAGAAATGGAGGGATGGGTTTGTCGGGATGTGCGGTGTCCTTCAGGATAAGAACTATTATGGCGGGTCGGGGATATAAAATAAATTAGGGAGCGGGCATCCTGAAGGAGTTCTGACACCTAAAATAAAGCTGGGGGCAAAGAGCTCATTTACGCTACTAGCTAATAGGGACTGCGCCCAAAATTTACTGGTCAGTTTTTAAGGGGATTTTTGTTTTTCGACAAAGATGCTTTAAGGTCGCTGTGTGCCATGCCTAGGCAGGGAACACGAACTCGAATCTATTCCGCGTGAACACGCATAAACTAGCGGTGTGTATCCACCTACTTTTGAAAAGTGAAGAAGGCAACCTCCTTCTATCAGATTTGATTTTGATTTTAAGCTGGTGTTTAAAATACGAAATCAAATCATAATAAGAAGGCGGCACCCCCCCACGCCCTATCTCTAAGCGAGAAGTATACACCACGAGTCTAGCTACGGCTAAGATCGCGAGCAAAACCATACGTTTCTCCCTGGGCCACAAGGGGTCCATGTTGAAGACAACGGATGCTAAATCCAAGCACGTCACCCGATCGGGGGTGATGCGAGCCGTCACCTCGCCGACATACGTCCAAAATTCACGAAGTTTGGAGCAGGTGAAAAAGGCATGTTCCGCCGTTTCAATTTCATCTTCCTCGCAACGTGGGCAAAAGGGGCTGATAGCCATACCAATTTTGAATCGTATGTCATTGAGGGGTAACACATTTCGAACCAATCGCCAGGTCAGAGAGAACTCAGAATTATTGAGATAGCTCCTGCCTGGCGCCCAATTCCACTGAGAGCGAGCCTCCTCCTCCGACAATCCAAGTCGCTCCCCAAGAGGATCCGAAGCGGTCCCCACCACTAACTCCCGATAGAATGTCCTTCTAGACCGGGCGAGGTCACTGGACCCCGGCAGCACTCTGAGCGCAGCTCGGCATTCGTTGAAGAACTGCGATTGACTCCTTGGCTTACGTCGGCATTCGGCCAAGTGGTCAGGGATGAGGTTAGGAAAAGCGCTTCCAACCGCAGGGCCCCACGCAGACTCCTCTGTCAAGGTTCGGCTCAGGAATGATAACCGCTCGGCATACAAATGGCTCGCCAAGTCGGGCATTCCCAAGCCTCCCACATCAGGACGTTGAGTACAGACCTGTCTACGGACTAGCGGCTTCCCCTTTGCCCACAAAAGCGAGAAAAGGAGACGCGTTAAAACCGCTCGGCGGTCCGCAGGCAGAGGTAGTACAGCCAATCGGTAAAGGATGAGCGGAAAGACGTACGTGACGCACGCCTCAGCCCGACCTTTAAGGGAAAGCCCCCTTCGAAGCCAAATCCTTACAGACGCTTCGACCTTAGACTGTACTTCCGACCAGTTCTTATCAAGCTGGAGACCGGGTCCGAACCATACGCCGAGGATCCGAACCGGGCCGTCAGTCCAGTTGAAAAGGCCCGGGAGCGCAGCCGCGCCACTCCAGGCAGCCAACCTTAGGCCATTGGATTTGCTAAGGTTGACTTTGGCCCCTGTCACTTTTTCGTACCTTCTGAGTGCCTTAGTCACCGCGAGAATGTCTCGAAAGCACGACACAAACACGGTGACATCATCGGCATACGCGGATACCCTGGCTCGCGCACCGCCAGGAAGAGCAATACCGCGTAGGGCCAGTCCAGGCTCCCCGATCCTAAGCCTGCGGAGAAAAGGCTCCAAGGCAAGGACGTAAAGCAGGGGAGACAGCGGACATCCCTGACGTACCGACCGAGAGACGGCAAAAGACTCCGATCGCATTCCGTTCACTTGCACCACTGCCGTCGGCCCGCGATACAAAATGGAGATCCATCTGCGGAAGTCCGGTGTAAAACCGGAGGCCTCTAAAACAGATCCCAGGAACCGATGGTCGACCCTGTCAAAAGCTTTGGACTGATCTAAATTGATCAGCGCGGCTTCGGTGTCGTCTTCTAATCCCTCTATGATCGTGCGCATCAGATGCAAGTTGTTTTGAATCGATCTCCCCTTCACAGCATAATTCTGATCAGGTTCGACCAACTCAGCGATAACAAGCTGCAACCGATTTGCAAGAACTTTGGCCAAAATCTTTAAATCTGTGTTTAGCAGAGTTATGGGCCTGTAATCGTCTAATTCCCCACCATCTTGGCCCTTTTTCTGAAGCAATGTGATCACTCCCTTGGTGACTTGACCGGGGATGGAACCCTGTTCAAACCAGTGATTGAAAACATTGACCAGAATAGGTACGAAGATGTGCGACAGCCTCAAGAACAATTCATAGGGCAAACCATCGAGTCCCGGCGATTTGTCGTAGCCGACCTGCTTCAGTGCAGCCAAGACCTCACACTCTGTAACGCGCCCATCACAGCTAGCCGCTCGGGCCGCCTCCAGGCGGGGCGAGCCAGCTAAATAGCTGCCAAACTCCTCGACGCGGAGTCCGGGCAGTTGGGTGAACCGTTCCATGAAATGCTCACGAAATCCCCGGCAAATCTCCCGAGCCGACACAAGGGTGTGTCCTTCCGGGTGTTTGACTTGACGAATGAGACCGACCGAGCTGCGACGAAGTGGAGTTCTACGCTCTTGCGCGTCCACATTCACGGCTTCGTTGGACACTCTATCTAGCCTAGCTCTAACTACTTGACCTTCATACCGCACGTTAGCCGCACGTTTCAGGTCCCCCTTAGCTAGTTCTATGCCTAGGGAATCCCCCCCAGCCACCGCCCGGGCCAGCTTAGTTTCTAAACGCTTTTCTGTTTCTGCCTTATTTAAGGCGAGGCGTTGGCTATATTGAACAGAAAAGCGCCTAATGCCAACTTTGGCGTTAACCCACCACTTACTCCCGGTTACCGCCCCCACTAATCCCTTTTGAAAGTTAAGAGATAGCTGCTCCCGGAAGTCACGTATCTCCAGTAAGGAGGTATTTAACTTCCAGTAGCTAGCTACCTTGTGTGTCTTAGGGCCTAACTCCAGACTGGCCACAAGTAGCTTGTGGTCAGAATGGCCTAACCAGTGGAACGTGGGACAAGAGATATAATCTACGTTGCCTCTTCTAATTAGCAATCTATCCAAGTAAGTACTTGAAAGGAAAGTGCCGCTAGCGAGCCACGTCCACATCTCCCGCCCTGGGTGATCGATACGAAATCTGTCGACCAGATCGCATTGTGCCATCAGATCAGACAGACTTGTCTCACACCTATCCGACCCACTAGGTCCCCCCACCTTATCTATCCTGGGATCAAGGATGGCATTCCAATCTCCCACTAGGATTAGCCGCTCCGAACCACCGAGAAACCCCTCCAACCCTCGGAAAAAGGAAACCCTCTCACGAATGGAATTGGGCGCATAAACCGCGACGATTCGAAACATGGCACTATTCACGGCAACATCAGCCACGACCAGTCTGCCATCAGCATCCGCGTGAACAACGTTTACCCTTGCTAACAGAGTGCGTCTAACTAACAGCGAAACTCCCCGAGCAGAACGGTCACCAAAAGCTGAAAAAACATCGAAATGTTCCGACAGCAGTCGGTGATCGTCCATCGAAACATAGTGAGTTTCCTGTACCGCAGCCACATCTAATTCAAAAGCCTTGAGATCCCCCAGTATGCGGGCTGCTTTGCTTAAGGATCTCAAGCCTCTCGCGTTCAAGCTTCCTAGTTTCAAGGTCGTAGCCATTGCACTAGTCAGTGTCAATCAGCGGCCTAAAGTCTTTGTCTGTGAGGATGCCGACGGCATGCCCGATATTGCCAGTGAGCAATTCTGACGACGCGCGGCCGTCTCGGGAGATGCCCCCGACATCCAGGGGGAAGGTTAACTTTAACGCTCTATAAAAACAAGGGTGGACGTAAATGGGGATCCTCCCTTCACATTTATCCCTCAGATCGTCGAGGGAGTCGTGCCCTTCTTCCACCAACGTTAGACCCAGGATCGCATCCTTTGCTGCTTCTATCATTCGCCACATGGATTTCGTGCGGCGAATTTTCGTCTTCCTGACGAACGTGATCAGCAAAGGAGCATCGGGGAAGTTGGACGGGTTGGTAATGTCCAGACCCTGGGTCTTCGTAAGGAGCTGCAGCGGTTTGATGGCACCTCTCTGCTGCGGCGTAAGCTCGGCAGCGGCGTGGTGCAGATCTGCATTGCAGATGAGGTCCCCTGGCAGGAAGGGGAGCTTTCTCGTCTTCTCCTTTCTTGTAGGGGAGGGCGACGCTTTTTGTTTCTTGGCCTGTTTGGCCACATTGGGAGTTTTGGACCCCGACTCTTCCTTTCGAGACAGAGAGCGGGAACTAGCTGGGGGAGTTTCAGTGGGGGAAGGGGATTTCTGCTCAGTGGTGGGTTTAGGTTTTGGGGATTCGGGGGACTGAGCAGGAGAGATAGTCATCTCTACGGACATCGGGGCGGGGGATTGGGGCCCAGCCTCTTTTTCTTGTGAAACGGCACGTTTGGCCACCTTTCTATCCCGGGTGAACTTTTTCACTGTCTCTCGAGCCGGGGCCGGGCCAGCGTCACCCTCCATCTTCTCCCCTTCCGATTCGGACGATGAAGATGTTGACGAAGGTAGTGACAGGGGAACCTCGGTTTTTCGTTTCGTGGCCGCTGCCGTGCTAGATGTTTGCTGCGGCTCCTTATCGGTGGGCATATCCACGCTCATTGACTTAGCGGGACCCCGCATCCCTTTTACATCAGAGGGCTGCACTTTGGAGGAGGGCTTCTGTGGTTTGTTCTTTCGTACCACTGGGGTGAAACCCTCCTCGTCTTTTCCGGTTTTAGGAGCTGCTGATGCCGCTGGACCTCCCGGGGCTGCGGCAGAAGGGGTCTTCTTGATTGGCGCCTTTTTTGGGCAGTCTTTCGCCATATGCCCCTTCTGCTCGCAGTGCCAGCAATGTGGCCTCCTGCCCTCGACGATGATAGACATCGACCAGGAGTCGCACTTGAGCAGTGGCGGTATCTTGTTGAAGCCATCCCGGTCCAAACGCATTTTAATTTTGTAGTCCCCTACCATTAGGTTATGGGGACCGCGGACCGGGATTATGGCTTCGACGTCCCCATATTGACTCATCACTGCACCTAGTTGCTCCGAGTCAATATAGCAGGGGACGCCGAGGACAGTGACTAGTGTCCTCCTCCTGCTCAAGTACTCCGGCCTGAGGATCAGATGTTTATGCCTCAGGTCGGCCCTGGCCAACTTTTCCGCTTCTTGTTCTGAGGGGAGTAGTAAGTCCCAGGTCGCAAAACCTCGACGGCAAATGTATGTCGCCGGGACTTTTAGGGACCATAGTATCTCCCCTACCGTCTCGATTTGGACCCCAGCCAGCCCTTTGGTTCTGGAGTCGATGGTGACTAGCGAAACAATTCGCTTCGCTAGCCGGTCCACCGCTCCTGGCGCTGCTTTGATAACGCTACCGTCGGTTAGTTCCTTGTACTTAGACTCGAACAGCCGACGGTATTCTGACGGGCTTCTTTGCGACTGGGGTCCCCACTGGTCTTTTGGTGATTGGGCAGGAGAGTTGGTTTGCGCCGGAGTTGTAGGTGTTACAGCCTTCGTCGGCGACGGCGTCTTCTGCCCGGGAGGTATCGCCCATGAATTGGGTGTCTCCGCTGGTGTTGATGAGAGGGACGGCCACTCCTTTGGAGCTGTTTCCGGCGTTGTTGCCGGCGGAGTGGCCGCCTTGGTTCCTCTCTTGCCAGCGACATCCGCTGCTCCTTTTTTGGTGACGGTGCGAGCAGCCCCCATCTTCCTCGGCCTAGACTGCCGCATGCTAGCCTTGGCCGGGCCATCTGGAGTCAGCTGCAGAACTTCCATGCTGCTGTCTCTGCTACTGCCACGACTGCTCACAGGGCTGTGGTCGCTGCAGACACTGCTGTCGCTGCAAATGCTGCTGTCACTTCCAAAGAGTTCTTGGGTGAGGTTGCGGCATTGAGCAGAGTCCCTGTCAATGTGGGCTGGCGGCTGATCTGGGTCGGTGGCCCCTTCTTTGTGGGACTCCACCGACCGGGTCGCTCTTACTCCTGGAGGCAGGCGGCCTTTTCGCCTACTACCAGGCGGGCTGACGGTTGAAGCCCGGCGAGCGATTGGTACAGTGGGGAGTCGTTCCCACCGACCCAGATCACCTCTAGGATCTGAGCTATCCTGGGTGGAGCTGCCGGGGACAGCAGCGTGCAGGCTAACAGGGCTCCCGCCTAAGGCGGCAGACCCTGATCTACTTTCAGTGCTGGGAGCGGCACTGGCGGACGTACTGGGCACGACGCCTATGGCGGCGTGACCGTCCTGCTGTTTGAGGTCTGCTCCCTCCCCGACCTGAGACCGTCGCCTCAGTTCGGAAAAGGAGCCCGGGCTAGACAAAGACTCTGCAGCAGAGCCCGGACCACTCCTCCCCTCTTCCATCCAACTCCCGGCTAGAGACCCGCCGATTCGGATTCAGGAAGACCGTCGCCAAAAGGTACGTAAGTCAGACCCGAAACCTGCCAGCTGCTTAAGTCAAGCCTGGGGGTTGGACACCTGCAAGAGAAGGGAACAAAAAGATTAATACAATGGAACCGCCCAACAGGGGCGGCCACCCAAGAGGGGTGTGAAGAGACAAATTGCCCAACAGGGGCTAGTCTAAGGGGACAGAGAGAGTCCCCTGATGATTTAGCTTTAAACTGGGCGGGGCCCAAGTAGCTGGTCTCCTCTTAGGCAATCACGAGTGATTGCCTAAGAGTTGCCTGAAAAAATCGAAGACAAGTCAATGATTTTAACAGGCGGGAGAAAATCAATTTATTTATCCAAAAATTTGTACATAAATAATCAGATGTGGCACAAGGCCAAAAAGGGGTATGGGGGGGGAAGATGGGGGTCGGGGGTCGTCCACTTGGTCTATGAATACCCTAAAAACTAGTTTCAGTCACCACAATACCACATTCACTCTATGGACTTAAGCTACTTAAAATATCCCCAGGTGTTTCAATGAATTTTATTTACAATAGATATTTACATGTGTGATGATGGGAGTGGGAGAACAAAAAACTAAGCCTTAAATAATCCCCCAAAAATAAATAAAAATAAAAGTGATGATAAAAATAAAGAACCAAAGAAAATGCTAATTAAGGTGTGTTAGTAAGGTACCCCCCATCCTATCTAGAGTATGAGCTGCTCGCTGTCTTCTGGTACAGACCGAAAGCAAGAGAGTAAGCTCCTAATTGGGAGTGGGCGTTTCTATGGGGGCAAAAGAAATGGAGGGATGGGTTTGTCGGGATGTGCGGTGTCCTTCAGGATAAGAACTATTATGGCGGGTCGGGGATATAAAATAAATTAGGGAGCGGGCATCCTGAAGGAGTTCTGACACCTAAAATAAAGCTGGGGGCAAAGAGCTCATTTACGCTACTAGCTAATAGGGACTGCGCCCAAAATTTACTGGTCAGTTTTTAAGGGGATTTTTGTTTTTCGACAAAGATGCTTTAAGGTCGCTGTGTGCCATGCCTAGGCAGGGAACACGAACTCGAATCTATTCCGCGTGAACACGCATAAACTAGCGGTGTGTATCCACCTACTTTTGAAAAGTGAAGAAGGCAACCTCCTTCTATCAGATTTGATTTTGATTTTAAGCTGGTGTTTAAAATACGAAATCAAATCATAATAAGAAGGCGGCACCCCCCCACGCCCTATCTCTAAGCGAGAAGTATACACCACGAGTCTAGCTACGGCTAAGATCGCGAGCAAAACCATACGTTTCTCCCTGGGCCACAAGGGGTCCATGTTGAAGACAACGGATGCTAAATCCAAGCACGTCACCCGATCGGGGGTGATGCGAGCCGTCACCTCGCCGACATACGTCCAAAATTCACGAAGTTTGGAGCAGGTGAAAAAGGCATGTTCCGCCGTTTCAATTTCATCTTCCTCGCAACGTGGGCAAAAGGGGCTGATAGCCATACCAATTTTGAATCGTATGTCATTGAGGGGTAACACATTTCGAACCAATCGCCAGGTCAGAGAGAACTCAGAATTATTGAGATAGCTCCTGCCTGGCGCCCAATTCCACTGAGAGCGAGCCTCCTCCTCCGACAATCCAAGTCGCTCCCCAAGAGGATCCGAAGCGGTCCCCACCACTAACTCCCGATAGAATGTCCTTCTAGACCGGGCGAGGTCACTGGACCCCGGCAGCACTCTGAGCGCAGCTCGGCATTCGTTGAAGAACTGCGATTGACTCCTTGGCTTACGTCGGCATTCGGCCAAGTGGTCAGGGATGAGGTTAGGAAAAGCGCTTCCAACCGCAGGGCCCCACGCAGACTCCTCTGTCAAGGTTCGGCTCAGGAATGATAACCGCTCGGCATACAAATGGCTCGCCAAGTCGGGCATTCCCAAGCCTCCCACATCAGGACGTTGAGTACAGACCTGTCTACGGACTAGCGGCTTCCCCTTTGCCCACAAAAGCGAGAAAAGGAGACGCGTTAAAACCGCTCGGCGGTCCGCAGGCAGAGGTAGTACAGCCAATCGGTAAAGGATGAGCGGAAAGACGTACGTGACGCACGCCTCAGCCCGACCTTTAAGGGAAAGCCCCCTTCGAAGCCAAATCCTTACAGACGCTTCGACCTTAGACTGTACTTCCGACCAGTTCTTATCAAGCTGGAGACCGGGTCCGAACCATACGCCGAGGATCCGAACCGGGCCGTCAGTCCAGTTGAAAAGGCCCGGGAGCGCAGCCGCGCCACTCCAGGCAGCCAACCTTAGGCCATTGGATTTGCTAAGGTTGACTTTGGCCCCTGTCACTTTTTCGTACCTTCTGAGTGCCTTAGTCACCGCGAGAATGTCTCGAAAGCACGACACAAACACGGTGACATCATCGGCATACGCGGATACCCTGGCTCGCGCACCGCCAGGAAGAGCAATACCGCGTAGGGCCAGTCCAGGCTCCCCGATCCTAAGCCTGCGGAGAAAAGGCTCCAAGGCAAGGACGTAAAGCAGGGGAGACAGCGGACATCCCTGACGTACCGACCGAGAGACGGCAAAAGACTCCGATCGCATTCCATTCACTTGCACCACTGCCGTCGGCCCGCGATACAAAATGGAGATCCATCTGCGGAAGTCCGGTGTAAAACCGGAGGCCTCTAAAACAGATCCCAGGAACCGATGGTCGACCCTGTCAAAAGCTTTGGACTGATCTAAATTGATCAGCGCGGCTTCGGTGTCGTCTTCTAATCCCTCTATGATCGTGCGCATCAGATGCAAGTTGTTTTGAATCGATCTCCCCTTCACAGCATAATTCTGATCAGGTTCGACCAACTCAGCGATAACAAGCTGCAACCGATTTGCAAGAACTTTGGCCAAAATCTTTAAATCTGTGTTTAGCAGAGTTATGGGCCTGTAATCGTCTAATTCCCCACCATCTTGGCCCTTTTTCTGAAGCAATGTGATCACTCCCTTGGTGACTTGACCGGGGATGGAACCCTGTTCAAACCAGTGATTGAAAACATTGACCAGAATAGGTACGAAGATGTGCGACAGCCTCAAGAACAATTCATAGGGCAAACCATCGAGTCCCGGCGATTTGTCGTAGCCGACCTGCTTCAGTGCAGCCAAGACCTCACACTCTGTAACGCGCCCATCACAGCTAGCCGCTCGGGCCGCCTCCAGGCGGGGCGAGCCAGCTAAATAGCTGCCAAACTCCTCGACGCGGAGTCCGGGCAGTTGGGTGAACCGTTCCATGAAATGCTCACGAAATCCCCGGCAAATCTCCCGAGCCGACACAAGGGTGTGTCCTTCCGGGTGTTTGACTTGACGAATGAGACCGACCGAGCTGCGACGAAGTGGAGTTCTACGCTCTTGCGCGTCCACATTCACGGCTTCGTTGGACACTCTATCTAGCCTAGCTCTAACTACTTGACCCTCATACCGCACGTTAGCCGCACGTTTCAGGTCCCCCTTAGCTAGCTCTATGCCTAGGGAATCCCCCCCAGCCACCGCCCGGGCCAGCTTATTTTCTAAACGCTTTTCTGTTTCTGCCTTATTTAGGGCGAGGCGTTGGCTATATTGAACAGAAAAGCGCCTAATGCCAACTTTGGCGTTAACCCACCACTTACTCCCGGTTACCGCCCCCACTAATCCCTTTTGAAAGTTAAGAGATAGCTGCTCCCGGAAGTCACGTATCTCCAGTAAGGAGGTATTTAACTTCCAGTAGCTAGCTACCTTGTGTGTCTTAGGGGCTAACTCCAGACTGGCCACAAGTAACTTGTGGTCAGAATGGCCTAACCAGTGGAACGTGGGACAAGAGATATAATCTACGTTGCCTCTTCTAATTAGCAATCTATCCAAGTAAGAACTTGAATGGAAAGTGCCGCTAGCGAGCCACGTCCACATCTCCCGCCCTGGGTGATCGATACGAAATCTGTCGACCAGATCGCATTGTGCCATCAGATCAGACAGACTTGTCTCACACCTATCCGACCCACTAGGTCCCCCCACCTTATCTATTCTGGGATCAAGGATGGCATTCCAATCTCCCACTAGGATTAGCCGCTCCGAACCACCGAGAAACCCCTCCAACCCCCGGAAAAAGGAAACCCTCTCACGAATGGAATTGGGCGCATAAACCGCGACGATTCGAAACATGGCACTATTCACGGCAACATCAGCCACGACCAGTCTGCCATCAGCATCCGCGTGAACAACGTTTACCCTTGCTAACAGAGTGCGTCTAACTAACAGCGAAACTCCCCGAGCAGAACGGTCACCAAAAGCTGAAAAAACATCGAAATGTTCCGACAGCAGTCGGTGATCGTCCATCGAAACATAGTGAGTTTCCTGTACCGCAGCCACATCTAATTCAAGAGCCTTGAGATCCCCCAGTATGCGGGCTGCCTTGCTTAAGGATCTCAAGCCTCTCGCGTTCAAGCTTCCTAGTTTCAAGGTCGTAGCCATTGCACTAGTCAGTGTCAATCAGCGGCCTAAAGTCTTTGTCAGTGAGGATGCCGACGGCATGCCCGATATTGCCAGTGAGCAATTCTGACGACGCGCGGCCGTCTCGGGAGATGCCCCCGACATCCAGGGGGAAGGTTAACTTTAACGCTCTATAAAAACAAGGGTGGACGTAAATGGGGATCCTCCCTTCACATTTATCCCTCAGATCGTCGAGGGAGTCGTGCCCTTCTTCCACCAACGTTAGACCCAGGATCGCATCCTTTGCTGCTTCTATCATTCGCCACATGGATTTCGTGCGGCGAATTTTCGTCTTCCTGACGAACGTGATCAGCAAAGGAGCATCGGGGAAGTTGGACGGGTTGGTAGTGTCCAGACCCTGGGTCTTCGTAAGGAGCTGCAGCGGCCTGAGCGCGCTTCTTTGCTGCGGCGTGAGCTCGGCAGCGGCGTGGTGCAGATCTGCTTCGCAGATGAGGTCCCCTGGCAGGAAGGGGAGCTTTCTCGTCTTCTCCTTTCTTGTAGGGGAGGGCGACGCTTTTTGTTTCTTGGCCTGTTTGGCCACATTGGGAGTTTTGGACCCCGACTCTTCCTTTCGAGACAGAGAGCGGGAACTAGCTGGGGGAGTTTCAGTGGGGGAAGGGGATTTCTGCTCAGTGGTGGGTTTAGGTTTTGGGGATTCGGGGGACTGAGCAGGAGAGATAGTCATCTCTACGGACATCGGGGCGGGGGATTGGGGCCCAGCCTCTTTTTCTTGTGAAACGGCACGTTTGGCCACCTTTCTATCCCGGGTGAACTTTTTCACTGTCTCTCGAGCCGGGGCCGGGCCAGCGTCACCCTCCATCTTCTCCCCTTCCGATTCGGACGATGAAGATGTTGACGAAGGTAGTGACAGGGGAACCTCGGTTTTTCGTTTCGTGGCCGCTGCCGTGCTAGATGTTTGCTGCGGCTCCTTATCGGTGGGCATATCCACGCTCATTGACTTAGCGGGACCCCGCATCCCTTTTACTTCAGAGGGCTGCACTTTGGAAGAGGGCTTCTGTGGTTTGTTCTTTCGGACCACTGGGGTGAAACCCTCCTCGTCCTTTCCGGTTTTAGGAGCTGCTGATGCCGCTGGACCTCCCGGGGCTGCGGCAGAAGGGGTCTTCTTGATTGGCGCCTTTTTTGGGCAGTCTTTCGCCATATGCCCCTTCTGCTCGCAGTGCCAGCAATGTGGCCTCCTGCCCTCGACGATGATAGACATCGACCAGGAGTCGCACTTGAGCAGTGGCGGTATCTTGTTGAAGCCATCCCGGTCCAAACGCATTTTAATTTTGTAGTCCCCTACCATTAGGTTATGGGGACCGCGGACCGGGATTATGGCTTCGACGTCCCCATATTGACTCATCACTGCACCTAGTTGCTCCGAGTCAATATAGCAGGGGACGCCGAGGACAGTGACTAGTGTCCTCCTCCTGCTCAAGTACTCCGGCCTGAGGATCAGATGTTTATGCCTCAGGTCGGCCCTGGCCAACTTCTCTGCTTCCTGTTCAGAGGGGAGTAAAAGGTCCCAGGTCGCGAAACCACGACGGCAAATATATGTCGCCGGGACTTTTAGGGACCATAATATCTCCCCTACCGTCTCGATTTGGACCCCAGCCAGCCCTTTGGTTCTGGAGTCGATGGTGACTAGCGAAACAATTCGCTTCGCTAGCCGGTCCACCGCTCCTGGCGCTGCTTTGATAACGCTACCGTCGGTTAGTTCCTTGTACTTAGACTCGAACAACCGACGGTATTCTGACGGGCTTCTTTGCGACTGGGGTCCCCACTGGTCTTTAGGTGATTGGGCAGGAGAGTTGGTTTGCGCCGGAGTTGTAGGTGTTACAGCCTTCGTCGGCGACGGCGTCTTCTGCCCGGGAGGTATCGCCCATGAATTGGGTGTCTCCGCTGGTGTTGATGAGAGGGACGGCCACTCCTTTGGAGCTGTTTCCGGCGTTGTTGCCGGCGGAGTGGCCGCCTTGGTTCCTCTCTTGCCAGCGACATCCGCTGCTCCTTTTTTGGTGACGGTGCGAGCAGCCCCCATCTTCCTCGGCCTAGACTGCCGCATGCTAGCCTTGGCCGGAACGTCTGGAGTCAGCTGCAGAACTTCCATGCTGCTGTCTCTGCTACTGCCACGACTGCTCACAGGGCTGTGGTCGCTGCAGACACTGCTGTCGCTGCAAATGCTGCTGTCACTTCCAAAGAGTTCTTGGGTGAGGTTGCGGCATTGAGCAGAGTCCCTGTCAATGTGGGCTGGCGGCTGATCTGGGTCGGTGGCCCCTTCTTTGTGGGACTCCACTGACCGGGTCGCTCTTACTCCTGGAGGCAGGCGGCCTTTTCGCCTACTACCAGGCGGGCTGACGGTTGAAGCCCGGCGAGCGATTGGTGCAGTGGGGAGTCGTTCCCACCGACCCAGATCACCTCTAAGATCTGAGCTATCCTGGGTGGAGCTGCCGGGGACAGCAGCGTGCAAGCTAACAGGGCTCCCGCCTAAGGCGGCAGACCCTGATCTACCTTCAGTGCTGGGAGCGGCACTGGCGGACGTACTGGGCACGACGCCTAAGGCGGCGTGACCGTCCGACTGTTTGAGGTCTGCTCCCTCCCCGACCTGAGACCGTCGCCTCAGTTCGGAAAAGGAGCCCGGGCTAGACAAAGACTCTGCAGCAGAGCCCGGACCACTCCTCCCCTCTTCCATCCAACTCCCGGCTAGAGACCCGCCGATTCGGATTCAGGAAGACCGTCGCCAAAAGGTACGTAAGTCAGACCCGAAACCTGCCAGCTGCTTAAGTCAAGCCTGGGGGTTGGACACCTGCAAGAGAAGGGAACAAAAAGATTAATACAATGGAACCGCCCAACAGGGGCGGCCACCCAAGAGGGGTGTGAAGAGACAAATTGCCCAACAGGGGCTAGTCTAAGGGGACAGAGAGAGTCCCCTGATGATTTAGCTTTAAACTGGGCGGGGCCCAAGTAGCTGGTCTCCTCTTAGGCAATCACGAGTGATTGCCTAAGAGTTGCCTGAAAAAATCGAAGACAAGTCAATGATTTTAACAGGCGGGAGAAAATCAATTTATTTATCCAAAAATTTGTACATAAATAATCAGATGTGGCACAAGGCCAAAAAGGGGTATGGGGGGGAAGATGGGGGTCGGGGGTCGTCCACTTGGTCTATGAATACCCTAAAAACTAGTTTCAGTCACCACAATACCACATTCACTCTATGGACTTAAGCTACTTAAAATATCCCCAGGTGTTTCAATGAATTTTATTTACAATAGATATTTACATGTGTGATGATGGGAGTGGGAGAACAAAAAACTAAGCCTTAAATAATCCCCCCAAAATAAATAAAAATAAAAGTGATGATAAAAATAAAGAACCAAAGAAAATGCTAATTAAGGTGTGTTAGTAAGGTACCCCCCATCCTATCTAGAGTATGAGCTGCTCGCTGTCTTCTGGTACAGACCGAAAGCAAGAGAGTAAGCTCCTAATTGGGAGTGGGCGTTTCTATGGGGGCAAAAGAAATGGAGGGATGGGTTTGTCGGGATGTGCGGTGTCCTTCAGGATAAGAACTATTATGGCGGGTCGGGGATATAAAATAAATTAGGGAGCGGGCATCCTGAAGGAGTTCTGACACCTAAAATAAAGCTGGGGGCAAAGAGCTCATTTACGCTACTAGCTAATAGGGACTGCGCCCAAAATTTACTGGTCAGTTTTTAAGGGGATTTTTGTTTTTCGACAAAGATGCTTTAAGGTCGCTGTGTGCCATGCCTAGGCAGGGAACACGAACTCGAATCTATTCCGCGTGAACACGCATAAACTAGCGGTGTGTATCCACCTACTTTTGAAAAGTGAAGAAGGCAACCTCCTTCTATCAGATTTGATTTTGATTTTAAGCTGGTGTTTAAAATACGAAATCAAATCATAATAAGAAGGCGGCACCCCCCCACGCCCTATCTCTAAGCGAGAAGTATACACCACGAGTCTAGCTACGGCTAAGATCGCGAGCAAAACCATACGTTTCTCCCTGGGCCACAAGGGGTCCATGTTGAAGACAACGGATGCTAAATCCAAGCACGTCACCCGATCGGGGGTGATGCGAGCCGTCACCTCGCCGACATACGTCCAAAATTCACGAAGTTTGGAGCAGGTGAAAAAGGCATGTTCCGCCGTTTCAATTTCATCTTCCTCGCAACGTGGGCAAAAGGGGCTGATAGCCATACCAATTTTGAATCGTATGTCATTGAGGGGTAACACATTTCGAACCAATCGCCAGGTCAGAGAGAACTCAGAATTATTGAGATAGCTCCTGCCTGGCGCCCAATTCCACTGAGAGCGAGCCTCCTCCTCCGACAATCCAAGTCGCTCCCCAAGAGGATCCGAAGCGGTCCCCACCACTAACTCCCGATAGAATGTCCTTCTAGACCGGGCGAGGTCACTGGACCCCGGCAGCACTCTGAGCGCAGCTCGGCATTCGTTGAAGAACTGCGATTGACTCCTTGGCTTACGTCGGCATTCGGCCAAGTGGTCAGGGATGAGGTTAGGAAAAGCGCTTCCAACCGCAGGGCCCCACGCAGACTCCTCTGTCAAGGTTCGGCTCAGGAATGATAACCGCTCGGCATACAAATGGCTCGCCAAGTCGGGCATTCCCAAGCCTCCCACATCAGGACGTTGAGTACAGACCTGTCTACGGACTAGCGGCTTCCCCTTTGCCCACAAAAGCGAGAAAAGGAGACGCGTTAAAACCGCTCGGCGGTCCGCAGGCAGAGGTAGTACAGCCAATCGGTAAAGGATGAGCGGAAAGACGTACGTGACGCACGCCTCAGCCCGACCTTTAAGGGAAAGCCCCCTTCGAAGCCAAATCCTTACAGACGCTTCGACCTTAGACTGTACTTCCGACCAGTTCTTATCAAGCTGGAGACCGGGTCCGAACCATACGCCGAGGATCCGAACCGGGCCGTCAGTCCAGTTGAAAAGGCCCGGGAGCGCAGCCGCGCCACTCCAGGCAGCCAACCTTAGGCCATTGGATTTGCTAAGGTTGACTTTGGCCCCTGTCACTTTTTCGTACCTTCTGAGTGCCTTAGTCACCGCGAGAATGTCTCGAAAGCACGACACAAACACAGTGACATCATCGGCATACGCGGATACCCTGGCTCGCGCACCGCCAGGAAGAGCAATACCGCGTAGGGCCAGTCCAGGCTCCCCGATCCTAAGCCTGCGGAGAAAAGGCTCCAAGGCAAGGACGTAAAGCAGGGGAGACAGCGGACATCCCTGACGTACCGACCGAGAGACGGCAAAAGACTCCGATCGCATTCCATTCACTTGCACCACTGCCGTCGGCCCGCGATACAAAATGGAGATCCATCTGCGGAAGTCCGGTGTAAAACCGGAGGCCTCTAAAACAGATCCCAGGAAACGATGGTCGACCCTGTCAAAAGCTTTGGACTGATCTAAATTGATCAGCGCGGCTTCGGTGTCGTCTTCTAATCCCTCTATGATCGTGCGCATCAGATGCAAGTTGTTTTGAATCGATCTCCCCTTCACAGCGTAATTCTGATCAGGTTCGACCAACTCAGCGATAACAAGCTGCAACCGATTTGCAAGAACTTTGGCCAAAATCTTTAAATCTGTGTTTAGCAGAGTTATGGGCCTGTAATCGTCTAATTCCCCACCATCTTGGCCCTTTTTCTGAAGCAATGTGATCACTCCCTTGGTGACTTGACCGGGGATGGAACCCTGTTCAAACCAGTGATTGAAAACATTGACCAGAATAGGTACGAAGATGTGCGACAGCCTCAAGAACAATTCATAGGGCAAACCATCGAGTCCCGGCGATTTGTCGTAGCCGACCTGCTTCAGTGCAGCCAAGACCTCACACTCTGTAACGCGCCCATCACAGCTAGCCGCTCGGGCCGCCTCCAGGCGGGGCGAGCCAGCTAAATAGCTGCCAAACTCCTCGACGCGGAGTCCGGGCAGTTGGGTGAACCGTTCCATGAAATGCTCACGAAATCCCCGGCAAATCTCCCGAGCCGACACAAGGGTGTGTCCTTCCGGGTGTTTGACTTGACGAATGAGACCGACCGAGCTGCGACGAAGTGGAGTTCTACGCTCTTGCGCGTCCACATTCACGGCTTCGTTGGACACTCTATCTAGCCTAGCTCTAACTACTTGACCTTCATACCGCACGTTAGCCGCACGTTTCAGGTCCCCCTTAGCTAGTTCTATGCCTAGGGAATCCCCCCCAGCCACCGCCCGGGCCAGCTTAGTTTCTAAACGCTTTTCTGTTTCTGCCTTATTTAAGGCGAGGCGTTGGCTATATTGAACAGAAAAGCGCCTAATGCCAACTTTGGCGTTAACCCACCACTTACTCCCGGTTACCGCCCCCACTAATCCCTTTTGAAAGTTAAGAGATAGCTGCTCCCGGAAGTCACGTATCTCCAGTAAGGAGGTATTTAACTTCCAGTAGCTAGCTACCTTGTGTGTCTTAGGGCCTAACTCCAGACTGGCCACAAGTAACTTGTGGTCAGAATGGCCTAACCAGTGGAACGTGGGACAAGAGATATAATCTACGTTGCCTCTTCTAATTAGCAATCTATCCAAGTAAGTACTTGAAAGGAAAGTGCCGCTAGCGAGCCACGTCCACATCTCCCGCCCTGGGTGATCGATACGAAATCTGTCGACCAGATCGCATTGTGCCATCAGATCAGACAGACTTGTCTCACACCTATCCGACCCACTAGGTCCCCCCACCTTATCTATCCTGGGATCAAGGATGGCATTCCAATCTCCCACTAGGATTAGCCGCTCCGAACCACCGAGAAACCCCTCCAACCCCCGGAAAAAGGAAACCCTCTCACGAATGGAATTGGGCGCATAAACCGCGACGATTCGAAACATGGCACTATTCACGGCAACATCAGCCACGACCAGTCTGCCATCAGCATCCGCGTGAACAACGTTTACCCTTGCTAACAGAGTGCGTCTAACTAACAGCGAAACTCCCCGAGCAGAACGGTCACCAAATGCTGAAAAAACATCGAAATGTTCCGACAGCAGTCGATGATCGTCCATCGAAACATAGTGAGTTTCCTGTACCGCAGCCACATCTAATTCAAAAGCCTTGAGATCCCCCAGTATGCGGGCTGCTTTGCTTAAGGATCTCAAGCCTCTCGCGTTCAAGCTTCCTAGTTTCAAGGTCGTAGCCATTGCACTAGTCAGTGTCAATCAGCGGCCTAAAGTCTTTGTCAGTGAGGATGCCGACGGCATGCCCGATATTGCCAGTGAGCAATTCTGACGACGCGCGGCCGTCTCGGGAGATGCCCCCGACATCCAGGGGGAAGGTTAACTTTAACGCTCTATAAAAACAAGGGTGGACGTAAATGGGGATCCTCCCTTCACATTTATCCCTCAGATCGTCGAGGGAGTCGTGCCCTTCTTCCACCAACGTTAGACCCAGGATCGCATCCTTTGCTGCTTCTATCATTCGCCACATGGATTTCGTGCGGCGAATTTTCGTCTTCCTGACGAACGTGATCAGCAAAGGAGCATCGGGGAAGTTGGACGGGTTGGTAGTGTCCAGACCCTGGGTCTTCGTAAGGAGCTGCAGCGGTTTGATGGCACCTCTCTGCTGCGGCGTAAGCTCGGCAGCGGCGTGGTGCAGATCTGCATTGCAGATGAGGTCCCCTGGCAGGAAGGGGAGCTTTCTCGTCTTCTCCTTTCTTGTAGGGGAGGGCGACGCTTTTTGTTTCTTGGCCTGTTTGGCCACATTGGGAGTTTTGGACCCCGACTCTTCCTTTCGAGACAGAGAGCGGGAACTAGCTGGGGGAGTTTCAGTGGGGGAAGGGGATTTCTGCTCAGTGGTGGGTTTAGGTTTTGGGGATTCGGGGGACTGAGCAGGAGAGATAGTCATCTCTACGGACATCGGGGCGGGGGATTGGGGCCCAGCCTCTTTTTCTTGTGAAACGGCACGTTTGGCCACCTTTCTGTCCCGGGTGAACTTTTTCACTGTCTCTCGAGCCGGGGCCGGGCCAGCGTCACCCTCCATCTTCTCCCCTTCCGATTCGGACGATGAAGATGTTGACGAAGGTAGTGACAGGGGAACCTCGGTTTTTCGTTTCGTGGCCGCTGCCGTGCTAGATGTTTGCTGCGGCTCCTTATCGGTGGGCATATCCACGCTCATTGACTTAGCGGGACCCCGCATCCCTTTTACTTCAGAGGGCTGCACTTTGGAGGAGGGCTTCTGTGGTTTGTTCTTTCGGACCACTGGGGTGAAACCCTCCTCGTCTTTTTCAGTTCTAGGAGCTGCTGATGCCGCTGGACCTCCCGGGGCTGCGGCAGAAGGGGTCTTCTTGATTGGCGCCTTTTTTGGGCAGTCTTTCGCCATATGCCCCTTCTGCTCGCAGTGCCAGCAATGTGGCCTCCTGCCCTCGACGATGATAGACATCGACCAGGAGTCGCACTTGAGCAGTGGCGGTATCTTGTTGAAGCCATCCCGGTCCAAACGCATTTTAATTTTGTAGTCCCCTACCATTAGGTTATGGGGACCGCGGACCGGGATTATGGCTTCGACGTCCCCATATTGGCTCATCACTGCACCTAGTTGCTCCGAGTCAATATAGCAGGGGACGCCGAGGACAGTGACTAGTGTCCTCCTCCTGCTCAAGTACTCCGGCCTGAGGATCAGATGTTTATGCCTCAGGTCGGCCCTGGCCAACTTCTCTGCTTCCTGTTCAGAGGGGAGTAAAAGGTCCCAGGTTGCGAAACCTCGACGGCAAATATATGTCGCCGGGACTTTCAGGGACCATAAAATCTCCCCTACCGTTTCGATCTGGAGCCCAGCCAGCCCTTTGGTTCTGGAGTCGATGGTGACTAGCGAAACAATTCGCTTCGCTAGCCGTTCCACCGCTCCTGGCGCTGCTTTGATAACGCTACCGTCGGTTAGTTCCTTGTACTTAGACTCGAACAACCGACGGTATTCTGACGGGCTTCTTTGCGACTGGGGTCCCCACTGGTCTTTAGGTGATGGTTGGGCAGGAGTTGCAGGTGTTACCGCTTTCGTTGGTGACGGCGTCTTCTGCCCGGGAGGTATCGCCCATGAATTGGGTGTCTCCGCTGGTGTTGATGAGAGGGACGGCCACTCCTTTGGAGCTGTTTCCGGCGTTGTTGCCGGCGGAGTGGCCGCCTTGGTTCCTCTCTTGCCAGCGACATCCGCTGCTCCTTTTTTGGTGACGGTGCGAGCAGCCCCCATCTTCCTCGGCCTAGACTGCCGCATGCTAGCCTTGGCCGGGCCATCTGGAGTCAGCTGCAGAACTTCCATGCTGCTGTCTCTGCTACTGCCACGACTGCTCACAGGGCTGTGGTCGCTGCAGACACTGCTGTCGCTGCAAATGCTGCTGTCACTTCCAAAGAGTTCTTGGGTGAGGTTGCGGCATTGAGCAGAGTCCCTGTCAATGTGGGCTGGCGGCTGATCTGGGTCGGTGGCCCCTTCTTTGTGGGACTCCACCGACCGGGTCGCTCTTACTCCTGGAGGCAGGCGGCCTTTTCGCCTACTACCAGGCGGGCTGACGGTTGAAGCCCGGCGAGCGATTGGTACAGTGGGGAGTCGTTCCCACCGACCCAGATCACCTCTAGGATCTGAGCTATCCTGGGTGGAGCTGCCGGGGACAGCAGCGTGCAAGCTAACAGGGCTCCCGCCTAAGGCGGCAGACCCTGATCTACTTTCAGTGCTGGGAGCGGCACTGGCGGACGTACTGGGCACGACGCCTATGGCGGCGTGACCGTCCTGCTGTTTGAGGTCTGCTCCCTCCCCGACCTGAGACCGTCGCCTCAGTTCGGAAAAGGAGCCCGGGCTAGACAAAGACTCTGCAGCAGAGCCCGGACCACTCCTCCCCTCTTCCATCCAACTCCCGGCTAGAGACCCGCCGATTCGGATTCAGGAAGACCGTCGCCAAAAGGTACGTAAGTCAGACCCGAAACCTGCCAGCTGCTTAAGTCAAGCCTGGGGGTTGGACACCTGCAAGAGAAGGGAACAAAAAGATTAATACAATGGAACCGCCCAAGAGGGGCGGCCACCCAAGAGGGGTGTGAAGAGACAAATTGCCCAACAGGGGCTAGTCTAAGGGGACAGAGAGAGTCCCCTGATGATTTAGCTTTAAACTGGGCGGGGCCCAAGTAGCTGGTCTCCTCTTAGGCAATCACAAGTGATTGCCTAAGAGTTGCCTAGAAAAATACAAGACGAGTCAAGATTTTAAAAGGCGGGAGAAAATCAATTTATTTATCCAAAAATTTGTACATAAATAATCAGATGTGGCACAAGGCCAAAAAGGGGTATGGGGGGGAAGATGGGGTTCGGGGGTCGTCCACTTGGTCTATGAATACCCTAAAAACTAGTTTCAGTCACCACAATACCACATTCACTCTATGGACTTAAGCTACTTAAAATATCCCCAGGTGTTTCAATGAATTTTATTTACAATAGATATTTACATGTGTGATGATGGGAGTGGGAGAACAAAAAACTAAGCCTTAAATAATCCCCCAAAAATAAATAAAAATAAAAGTGATGATAAAAATAAAGAACCAAAGAAAATGCTAATTAAGGTGTGTTAGTAAGGTACCCCCCATCCTATCTAGAGTATGAGCTGCTCGCTGTCTTCTGGTACAGACCGAAAGCAAGAGAGTAAGCTCCTAATTGGGAGTGGGCGTTTCTATGGGGGCAAAAGAAATGGAGGGATGGGTTTGTCGGGATGTGCGGTGTCCTTCAGGATAAGAACTATTATGGCGGGTCGGGGATATAAAATAAATTAGGGAGCGGGCATCCTGAAGGAGTTCTGACACCTAAAATAAAGCTGGGGGCAAAGAGCTCATTTATGCTACTAGCTAATAGGGACTGCGCCCAAAATTTACTGGTCAGTTTTTAAGGGGATTTTTGTTTTTCGACAAAGATGCTTTAAGGTCGCTGTGTGCCATGCCTAGGCAGGGAACACGAACTCGAATCTATTCCGCGTGAACACGCATAAGCTAGCGGTGTGTATCCACCTACTTTCGAAAAGTGGAGAAGGCAACCTCCTTCTATCAGATTTGATTTTGATTTTAAGCTGGTGTTTAAAATACGAAATCAAATCATAATAAGAAGGCGGCACCCCCCCACGCCCTATCTCTAAGCGAGAAGTATACACCACGAGTCTAGCTACGGCTAAGATCGCGAGCAAAACCATACGTTTCTCCCTGGGCCACAAGGGGTCCATGTTGAAGACAACGGATGCTAAATCCAAGCACGTCACCTGATCGGGGGTGATGCGAGCCGTCACCTCGCCGACATACGTCCAAAATTCACGAAGTTTGGAGCAGGTGAAAAAGGCATGTTCCGCCGTTTCAATTTCATCTTCCTCGCAACGTGGGCAAAAGGGGCTGATAGCCATACCAATTTTGAATCGTATGTCATTGAGGGGTAACACATTTCGAACCAATCGCCAGGTCAGAGAGAACTCAGAATTATTGAGATAGCTCCTGCCTGGCGCCCAATTCCACTGAGAGCGAGCCTCCTCCTCCGACAATCCAAGTCGCTCCCCAAGAGGATCCGAAGCGGTCCCCACCACTAACTCCCGATAGAATGTCCTTCTAGACCGGGCGAGGTCACTGGACCCCGGCAGCACTCTGAGCGCAGCTCGGCATTCGTTGAAGAACTGCGATTGACTCCTTGGCTTACGTCGGCATTCGGCCAAGTGGTCAGGGATGAGGTTAGGAAAAGCGCTTCCAACCGCAGGGCCCCACGCAGACTCCTCTGTCAAGGTTCGGCTCAGGAATGATAACCGCTCGGCATACAAATGGCTCGCCAAGTCGGGCATTCCCAAGCCTCCCACATCAGGACGTTGAGTACAGACCTGTCTACGGACTAGCGGCTTCCCCTTTGCCCACAAAAGCGAGAAAAGGAGACGCGTTAAAACCGCTCGGCGGTCCGCAGGCAGAGGTAGTACAGCCAATCGGTAAAGGATGAGCGGAAAGACGTACGTGACGCACGCCTCAGCCCGACCTTTAAGGGAAAGCCCCCTTCGAAGCCAAATCCTTACAGACGCTTCGACCTTAGACTGTACTTCCGACCAGTTCTTATCAAGCTGGAGACCGGGTCCGAACCATACGCCGAGGATCCGAACCGGGCCGTCAGTCCAGTTGAAAAGGCCCGGGAGCGCAGCCGCGCCACTCCAGGCAGCCAACCTTAGGCCATTGGATTTGCTAAGGTTGACTTTGGCCCCTGTCACTTTTTCGTACCTTCTGAGTGCCTTAGTCACCGCGAGAATGTCTCGAAAGCACGACACAAACACGGTGACATCATCGGCATACGCGGATACCCTGGCTCGCGCACCGCCAGGAAGAGCAATACCGCGTAGGGCCAGTCCAGGCTCCCCGATCCTAAGCCTGCGGAGAAAAGGCTCCAAGGCAAGGACGTAAAGCAGGGGAGACAGCGGACATCCCTGACGTACCGACCGAGAGACGGCAAAAGACTCCGATCGCATTCCATTCACTTGCACCACTGCCGTCGGCCCGCGATACAAAATGGAGATCCATCTGCGGAAGTCCGGTGTAAAACCGGAGGCCTCTAAAACAGATCCCAGGAACCGATGGTCGACCCTGTCAAAAGCTTTGGACTGATCTAAATTGATCAGCGCGGCTTCGGTGTCGTCTTCTAATCCCTCTATGATCGTGCGCATCAGATGCAAGTTGTTTTGAATCGATCTCCCCTTCACAGCATAATTCTGATCAGGTTCGACCAACTCAGCGATAACAAGCTGCAACCGATTTGCAAGAACTTTGGCCAAAATCTTTAAATCTGTGTTTAGCAGAGTTATGGGCCTGTAATCGTCTAATTCCCCACCATCTTGGCCCTTTTTCTGAAGCAATGTGATCACTCCCTTGGTGACTTGACCGGGGATGGAACCCTGTTCAAACCAGTGATTGAAAACATTGACCAGAATAGGTACGAAGATGTGCGACAGCCTCAAGAACAATTCATAGGGCAAACCATCGAGTCCCGGCGATTTGTCGTAGCCGACCTGCTTCAGTGCAGCCAAGACCTCACACTCTGTAACGCGCCCATCACAGCTAGCCGCTCGGGCCGCCTCCAGGCGGGGCGAGCCAGCTAAATAGCTGCCAAACTCCTCGACGCGGAGTCCGGGCAGTTGGGTGAACCGTTCCATGAAATGCTCACGAAATCCCCGGCAAATCTCCCGAGCCGACACAAGGGTGTGTCCTTCCGGGTGTTTGACTTGACGAATGAGACCGACCGAGCTGCGACGAAGTGGAGTTCTACGCTCTTGCGCGTCCACATTCACGGCTTCGTTGGACACTCTATCTAGCCTAGCTCTAACTACTTGACCTTCATACCGCACGTTAGCCGCACGTTTCAGGTCCCCCTTAGCTAGTTCTATGCCTAGGGAATCCCCCCCAGCCACCGCCCGGGCCAGCTTAGTTTCTAAACGCTTTTCTGTTTCTGCCTTATTTAAGGCGAGGCGTTGGCTATATTGAACAGAAAAGCGCCTAATGCCAACTTTGGCGTTAACCCACCACTTACTCCCGGTTACCGCCCCCACTAATCCCTTTTGAAAGTTAAGAGATAGCTGCTCCCGGAAGTCACGTATCTCCAGTAAGGAGGTATTTAACTTCCAGTAGCTAGCTACCTTGTGTGTCTTAGGGCCTAACTCCAGACTGGCCACAAGTAGCTTGTGGTCAGAATGGCCTAACCAGTGGAACGTGGGACAAGAGATATAATCTACGTTGCCTCTTCTAATTAGCAATCTATCCAAGTAAGTACTTGAAAGGAAAGTGCCGCTAGCGAGCCACGTCCACATCTCCCGCCCTGGGTGATCGATACGAAATCTGTCGACCAGATCGCATTGTGCCATCAGATCAGACAGACTTGTCTCACACCTATCCGACCCACTAGGTCCCCCCACCTTATCTATCCTGGGATCAAGGATGGCATTCCAATCTCCCACTAGGATTAGCCGCTCCGAACCACCGAGAAACCCCTCCAACCCTCGGAAAAAGGAAACCCTCTCACGAATGGAATTGGGCGCATAAACCGCGACGATTCGAAACATGGCACTATTCACGGCAACATCAGCCACGACCAGTCTGCCATCAGCATCCGCGTGAACAACGTTTACCCTTGCTAACAGAGTGCGTCTAACTAACAGCGAAACTCCCCGAGCAGAACGGTCACCAAATGCTGAAAAAACATCGAAATGTTCCGACAGCAGTCGATGATCGTCCATCGAAACATAGTGAGTTTCCTGTACCGCAGCCACATCTAATTCAAAAGCCTTGAGATCCCCCAGTAAGCGGGCTGCTTTGCTTAAGGATCTCAAGCCTCTCGCGTTCAAGCTTCCTAGTTTCAAGGTCGTAGCCATTGCACTAGTCAGTGTCAATCAGCGGCCTAAAGTCTTTGTCAGTGAGGATGCCGACGGCATGCCCGATATTGCCAGTGAGCAATTCTGACGACGCGCGGCCGTCTCGGGAGATGCCCCCGACATCCAGGGGGAAGGTTAACTTTAACGCTCTATAAAAACAAGGGTGGACGTAAATGGGGATCCTCCCTTCACATTTATCCCTCAGATCGTCGAGGGAGTCGTGCCCTTCTTCCACCAACGTTAGACCCAGGATCGCATCCTTTGCTGCTTCTATCATTCGCCACATGGATTTCGTGCGGCGAATTTTCGTCTTCCTGACGAACGTGATCAGCAAAGGAGCATCGGGGAAGTTGGACGGGTTGGTAGTGTCCAGACCCTGGGTCTTCGTAAGGAGCTGCAGCGGCCTGAGCGCGCTTCTTTGCTGCGGCGTGAGCTCGGCAGCGGCGTGGTGCAGATCTGCTTCGCAGATGAGGTCCCCTGGCAGGAAGGGGAGCTTTCTCGTCTTCTCCTTTCTTGTAGGGGAGGGCGACGCTTTTTGTTTCTTGGCCTGTTTGGCCACATTGGGAGTTTTGGACCCCGACTCTTCCTTTCGAGACAGAGAGCGGGAACTAGCTGGGGGAGTTTCAGTGGGGGAAGGGGATTTCTGCTCAGTGGTGGGTTTAGGTTTTGGGGATTCGGGGGACTGAGCAGGAGAGATAGTCATCTCTACGGACATCGGGGCGGGGGATTGGGGCCCAGCCTCTTTTTCTTGTGAAACGGCACGTTTGGCCACCTTTCTATCCCGGGTGAACTTTTTCACTGTCTCTCGAGCCGGGGCCGGGCCAGCGTCACCCTCCATCTTCTCCCCTTCCGATTCGGACGATGAAGATGTTGACGAAGGTAGTGACAGGGGAACCTCGGTTTTTCGTTTCGTGGCCGCTGCCGTGCTAGATGTTTGCTGCGGCTCCTTATCGGTGGGCATATCCACGCTCATTGACTTAGCGGGACCCCGCATCCCTTTTACTTCAGAGGGCTGCACTTTGGAGGAGGGCTTCTGTGGTTTGTTCTTTCGGACCACTGGGGTGAAACCCTCCTCGTCTTTTTCAGTTCTAGGAGCTGCTGATGCCGCTGGACCTCCCGGGGCTGCGGCAGAAGGGGTCTTCTTGATTGGCGCCTTTTTTGGGCAGTCTTTCGCCATATGCCCCTTCTGCTCGCAGTGCCAGCAATGTGGCCTCCTGCCCTCTACGATTATAGACATCGACCAGGAGTCGCACTTGAGCAGTGGCGGTATCTTATTGAAGCCATCCCGGTCCAAACGCATTTTAATTTTGTAGTCCCCTACCATTAGGTTATGGGGACCGCGGACCGGGATTATGGCTTCGACGTCCCCATATTGACTCATCACTGCACCTAGTTGCTCCGAGTCAATATAGCAGGGGACGCCGAGGACAGTGACTAGTGTCCTCCTCCTGCTCAAGTACTCCGGCCTGAGGATCAGATGTTTATGCCTCAGGTCGGCCCTGGCCAACTTCTCTGCTTCCTGTTCAGAGGGGAGTAAAAGGTCCCAGGTTGCGAAACCTCGACGGCAAATATATGTCGCCGGGACTTTCAGGGACCATAAAATCTCCCCTACCGTTTCGATCTGGAGCCCAGCCAGCCCTTTGGTTCTGGAGTCGATGGTGACTAGCGAAACAATTCGCTTCGCTAGCCGTTCCACCGCTCCTGGCGCTGCTTTGATAACGCTACCGTCGGTTAGTTCCTTGTACTTAGACTCGAACAACCGACGGTATTCTGACGGGCTTCTTTGCGACTGGGGTCCCCACTGGTCTTTAGGTGATTGGGCAGGAGAGTTGGTTTGCGCCGGAGTTGTAGGTGTTACAGCCTTCTTCGGCGACGGCGTCTTCTGCCCGGGAGGTATCGCCCATGAATTGGGTGTCTCCGCTGGTGTTGATGAGAGGGACGGCCACTCCTTTGGAGCTGTTTCCGGCGTTGTTGCCGGCGGAGTGGCCGCCTTGGTTCCTCTCTTGCCAGCGACATCCGCTGCTCCTTTTTTGGTGACGGTGCGAGCAGCCCCCATCTTCCTCGGCCTAGACTGCCGCATGCTAGCCTTGGCCGGACCAACTGGAGTCAGCTGCAGAACTTCCATGCTGCTGTCTCTGCTACTGCCACGACTGCTCACAGGGCTGTGGTCGCTGCAGACACTGCTGTCGCTGCAAATGCTGCTGTCACTGCCAAAAAGTTCTTGGGTCAGGTTGCGGCATTGAGCAGAGTCCCTGTCAATGTGGGCTGGTGGCTGATCTGGGTCGGTGGCCCCTTCTTTGTGGGACTCCACCGACCGGGTCGCTCTTACTCCTGGAGGCAGGCGGCCTTTTCGCCTACTACCAGGCGGGCTGACGGTTGAAGCCCGGCGAGCGATTGGTACAGTGGGGAGTCGTTCCCACCGACCCAGATCACCTCTAGGATCTGAGCTATCCTGGGTGGAGCTGCCGGGGACAGCAGCGTGCAAGCTAACAGGGCTCCCGCCTAAGGCGGCAGACCCTGATCTACTTTCAGTGCTGGGAGCGGCACTGGCGGACGTACTGGGCACGACGCCTATGGCGGCGTGACCGTCCTGCTGTTTGAGGTCTGCTCCCTCCCCGACCTGAGACCGTCGCCTCAGTTCGGAAAAGGAGCCCGGGCTAGACAAAGACTCTGCAGCAGAGCCCGGACCACTCCTCCCCTCTTCCATCCAACTCCCGGCTAGAGACCCGCCGATTCGGATTCAGGAAGACCGTCGCCAAAAGGTACGTAAGTCAGACCCGAAACCTGCCAGCTGCTTAAGTCAAGCCTGGGGGTTGGACACCTGCAAGAGAAGGGAACAAAAAGATTAATACAATGGAACCGCCCAACAGGGGCGGCCACCCAAGAGGGGTGTGAAGAGACAAATTGCCCAACAGGGGCTAGTCTAAGGGGACAGAGAGAGTCCCCTGATGATTTAGCTTTAAACTGGGCGGGGCCCAAGTAGCTGGTCTCCTCTTAGGCAATCACAAGTGATTGCCTAAGAGTTGCCTGAAAAAATACAAGACGAGTCAAGATTTTAAAAGGCGGGAGAAAATCAATTTATTTATCCAAAAATTTGTACATAAATAATCAGATGTGGCACAAGGCCAAAAAGGGGTATGGGGGGGAAGATGGGGGTCGGGGGTCGTCCACTTGGTCTATGAATACCCTAAAAACTAGTTTCAGTCACCACAATACCACATTCACTCTATGGACTTAAGCTACTTAAAATATCCCCAGGTGTTTCAATGAATTTTATTTACAATAGATATTTACATGTGTGATGATGGGAGTGGGAGAACAAAAAACTAAGCCTTAAATAATCCCCCAAAAATAAATAAAAATAAAAGTGATGATAAAAATAAAGAACCAAAGAAAATGCTAATTAAGGTGTGTTAGTAAGGTACCCCCCATCCTATCTAGAGTATGAGCTGCTCGCTGTCTTCTGGTACAGACCGAAAGCAAGAGAGTAAGCTCCTAATTGGGAGTGGGCGTTTCTATGGGGGCAAAAGAAATGGAGGGATGGGTTTGTCGGGATGTGCGGTGTCCTTCAGGATAAGTACTTTTAGGGCGGGTCAGGGATATAAAATAAATTAGGGAACGGGCATCCTGAAGGAGTTCTGACACCTAAAATAAATCTGGGGACAGAGAGCTCATTTACGCTACTAGCTAATAGGGACTGCGCCAAAGAATTTGCTGGTCAGTTTTTAAAAAGGGGTTGTTTTTTCGACAAAGAGACTTTGAGGTCGCTGTGTGCCATGCCTAGGCAGGGAACACGAACTCGAATCTATTCCGCGTGAACACGCATAAACTAGCGGTGTGTATCCACCTACTTTTGAAAAGTGAAGAAGGCAACCTCCTTCTATCAGATTTGATTTTGATTTTAAGCTGGTGTTTAAAATACGAAATCAAATCATAATAAGAAGGCGGCACCCCCCCACGCCCTATCTCTAAGCGAGAAGTATACACCACGAGTCTAGCTACGGCTAAGATCGCGAGCAAAACCATACGTTTCTCCCTGGGCCACAAGGGGTCCATGTTGAAGACAACGGATGCTAAATCCAAGCACGTCACCCGATCGGGGGTGATGCGAGCCGTCACCTCGCCGACATACGTCCAAAATTCACGAAGTTTGGAGCAGGTGAAAAAGGCATGTTCCGCCGTTTCAATTTCATCTTCCTCGCAACGTGGGCAAAAGGGGCTGATAGCCATACCAATTTTGAATCGTATGTCATTGAGGGGTAACACATTTCGAACCAATCGCCAGGTCAGAGAGAACTCAGAATTATTGAGATAGCTCCTGCCTGGCGCCCAATTCCACTGAGAGCGAGCCTCCTCCTCCGACAATCCAAGTCGCTCCCCAAGAGGATCCGAAGCGGTCCCCACCACTAACTCCCGATAGAATGTCCTTCTAGACCGGGCGAGGTCACTGGACCCCGGCAGCACTCTGAGCGCAGCTCGGCATTCGTTGAAGAACTGCGATTGACTCCTTGGCTTACGTCGGCATTCGGCCAAGTGGTCAGGGATGAGGTTAGGAAAAGCGCTTCCAACCGCAGGGCCCCACGCAGACTCTTCTGTCAAGGTTCGGCTCAGGAATGATAACCGCTCGGCATACAAATGGCTCGCCAAGTCGGGCATTCCCAAGCCTCCCACATCAGGACGTTGAGTACAGACCTGTCTACGGACTAGCGGCTTCCCCTTTGCCCACAAAAGCGAGAAAAGGAGACGCGTTAAAACCGCTCGGCGGTCCGCAGGCAGAGGTAGTACAGCCAATCGGTAAAGGATGAGCGGAAAGACGTACGTGACGCACGCCTCAGCCCGACCTTTAAGGGAAAGCCCCCTTCGAAGCCAAATCCTTACAGACGCTTCGACCTTAGACTGTACTTCCGACCAGTTCTTATCAAGCTGGAGACCGGGTCCGAACCATACGCCGAGGATCCGAACCGGGCCGTCAGTCCAGTTGAAAAGGCCCGGGAGCGCAGCCGCGCCACTCCAGGCAGCCAACCTTAGGCCATTGGATTTGCTAAGGTTGACTTTGGCCCCCGTCACTTTTTCGTACCTTCTGAGTGCCTTAGTCACCGCGAGAATGTCCCGAAAGCACGACACAAACACGGTGACATCATCGGCATACGCGGATACCCTGGCTCGCGCACCGCCAGGAAGAGCAATACCGCGTAGGGCCAGTCCAGGCTCCCCGATCCTAAGCCTGCGGAGAAAAGGCTCCAAGGCAAGGACGTAAAGCAGGGGAGACAGCGGACATCCCTGACGTACCGACCGAGAGACGGCAAAAGACTCCGATCGCATTCCATTCACTTGCACCACTGCCGTCGGCCCGCGATACAAAATGGAGATCCATCTGCGGAAGTCCGGTGTAAAACCGGAGGCCTCTAAAACAGATCCCAGGAAACGATGGTCGACCCTGTCAAAAGCTTTGGACTGATCTAAATTGATCAGCGCGGCTTCGGTGTCGTCTTCTAATCCCTCTATGATCGTGCGCATCAGATGCAAGTTGTTTTGAATCGATCTCCCCTTCACAGCGTAATTCTGATCAGGTTCGACCAACTCAGCGATAACAAGCTGCAACCGATTTGCAAGAACTTTGGCCAAAATCTTTAAATCTGTGTTTAGCAGAGTTATGGGCCTGTAATCGTCTAATTCCCCACCATCTTGGCCCTTTTTCTGAAGCAATGTGATCACTCCCTTGGTGACTTGACCGGGGATGGAACCCTGTTCAAACCAGTGATTGAAAACATTGACCAGAATAGGTACGAAGATGTGCGACAGCCTCAAGAACAATTCATAGGGCAAACCATCGAGTCCCGGCGATTTGTCGTAGCCGACCTGCTTCAGTGCAGCCAAGACCTCACACTCTGTAACGCGCCCATCACAGCTAGCCGCTCGGGCCGCCTCCAGGCGGGGCGAGCCAGCTAAATAGCTGCCAAACTCCTCGACGCGGAGTCCGGGCAGTTGGGTGAACCGTTCCATGAAATGCTCACGAAATCCCCGGCAAATCTCCCGAGCCGACACAAGGGTGTGTCCTTCCGGGTGTTTGACTTGACGAATGAGACCGACCGAGCTGCGACGAAGTGGAGTTCTACGCTCTTGCGCGTCCACATTCACGGCTTCGTTGGACACTCTATCTAGCCTAGCTCTAACTACTTGACCTTCATACCGCACGTTAGCCGCACGTTTCAGGTCCCCCTTAGCTAGTTCTATGCCTAGGGAATCCCCCCCAGCCACCGCCCGGGCCAGCTTAGTTTCTAAACGCTTTTCTGTTTCTGCCTTATTTAAGGCGAGGCGTTGGCTATATTGAACAGAAAAGCGCCTAATGCCAACTTTGGCGTTAACCCACCACTTACTCCCGGTTACCGCCCCCACTAATCCCTTTTGAAAGTTAAGAGATAGCTGCTCCCGGAAGTCACGTATCTCCAGTAAGGAGGTATTTAACTTCCAGTAGCTAGCTACCTTGTGTGTCTTAGGGCCTAACTCCAGACTGGCCACAAGTAGCTTGTGGTCAGAATGGCCTAACCAGTGGAACGTGGGACAAGAGATATAATCTACGTTGCCTCTTCTAATTAGCAATCTATCCAAGTAAGTACTTGAAAGGAAAGTGCCGCTAGCGAGCCACGTCCACATCTCCCGCCCTGGGTGATCGATACGAAATCTGTCGACCAGATCGCATTGTGCCATCAGATCAGACAGACTTGTCTCACACCTATCCGACCCACTAGGTCCCCCCACCTTATCTATCCTGGGATCAAGGATGGCATTCCAATCTCCCACTAGGATTAGCCGCTCCGAACCACCGAGAAACCCCTCCAACCCTCGGAAAAAGGAAACCCTCTCACGAATGGAATTGGGCGCATAAACCGCGACGATTCGAAACATGGCACTATTCACGGCAACATCAGCCACGACCAGTCTGCCATCAGCATCCGCGTGAACAACGTTTACCCTTGCTAACAGAGTGCGTCTAACTAACAGCGAAACTCCCCGAGCAGAACGGTCACCAAATGCTGAAAAAACATCGAAATGTTCCGACAGCAGTCGATGATCGTCCATCGAAACATAGTGAGTTTCCTGTACCGCAGCCACATCTAATTCAAAAGCCTTGAGATCCCCCAGTATGCGGGCTGCTTTGCTTAAGGATCTCAAGCCTCTCGCGTTCAAGCTTCCTAGTTTCAAGGTCGTAGCCATTGCACTAGTCAGTGTCAATCAGCGGCCTAAAGTCTTTGTCAGTGAGGATGCCGACGGCATGCCCGATATTGCCAGTGAGCAATTCTGACGACGCGCGGCCGTCTCGGGAGATGCCCCCGACATCCAGGGGGAAGGTTAACTTTAAAGCTCTATAAAAACAAGGGTGGACGTAAATGGGGATCCTCCCTTCACATTTATCCCTCAGATCGTCGAGGGAGTCGTGCCCTTCTTCCACCAACGTTAGACCCAGGATCGCATCCTTTGCTGCTTCTATCATTCGCCACATGGATTTCGTGCGGCGAATTTTCGTCTTCCTGACGAACGTGATCAGCAAAGGAGCATCGGGGAAGTTGGACGGGTTGGTAGTGTCCAGACCCTGGGTCTTCGTAAGGAGCTGCAGCGGTTTGATGGCACCTCTCTGCTGCGGCGTAAGCTCGGCAGCGGCGTGGTGCAGATCTGCATTGCAGATGAGGTCCCCTGGCAGGAAGGGGAGCTTTCTCGTCTTCTCCTTTCTTGTAGGAGAGGGCGACGCTTTTTGTTTCTTGGCCTGTTTGGCCACATTGGGAGTTTTGGACCCCGACTCTTCCTTTCGAGACAGAGAGCGGGAACTAGCTGGGGGAGTTTCAGTGGGGGAAGGGGATTTCTGCTCAGTGGTGGGTTTAGGTTTTGGGGATTCGGGGGACTGAGCAGGAGAGATAGTCATCTCTACGGACATTGGGGCGGGGGATTGGGGCCCAGCCTCTTTTGATAGTGAAACGGCACGTTTGGCCACCTTTCTGTCCCGGGTGAACTTTTTCTCTGTCTCTCGAGCCGGGGCCGGGCAAGCGTCACCCTCCATCTTCTCCCCTTCCGAGTCGGACGATGATGATGTTGATGAAGGTAGTGACAGGGGAGCCTCTGTCTTCCGTTTGGTGGCCGCTGCCGTGCCAGATGTTTGCTGCGGCTCCTTATCGGTGGGCATATCCTCGCTCATTGACTTGGCGGGACCCCGCATCCCTTTTACTTCAGAGGGCTGCACTTTGGAGGAGGGCTTCTGTGGTTTGTTCTTTCGTACCACTGGGGTGAAACCCTCCTCGTCCTTATCAGTTCTAGGAGCTACTGATGCCGCTGGACCTCCCGGGGCTGCGGCAGAAGGGGTCTTCTTGATTGGCGCCTTTTTTGGGCAGTCTTTCGCCATATGCCCCTTCTGCTCGCAGTGCCAGCAATGTGGCCTCCTGCCCTCGACGATGATAGACATCGACCAGGAGTCGCACTTGAGCAGTGGCGGTATCTTGTTGAAGCCATCCCGGTCCAAACGCATTTTAATTTTGTAGTCCCCTACCATTAGGTTATGGGGACCGCGGACCGGGATTATGGCTTCGACGTCCCCATATTGACTCATCACTGCACCTAGTTGCTCCGAGTCAATATAGCAGGGGACGCCGAGGACAGTGACTAGTGTCCTCCTCCTGCTCAAGTACTCCGGCCTGAGGATCAGATGTTTATGCCTCAGGTCGGCCCTGGCCAACTTCTCTGCTTCCTGTTCAGAGGGGAGTAAAAGGTCCCAGGTTGCGAAACCTCGACGGCAAATATATGTCGCCGGGACTTTCAGGGACCATAAAATCTCCCCTACCGTTTCGATCTGGAGCCCAGCCAGCCCTTTGGTTCTGGAGTCGATGGTGACTAGCGAAACAATTCGCTTCGCTAGCCGTTCCACCGCTCCTGGCGCTGCTTTGATAACGCTACCGTCGGTTAGTTCCTTGTACTTAGACTCGAACAACCGACGGTATTCTGACGGGCTTCTTTGCGACTGGGGTCCCCACTGGTCTTTAGGTGATTGGGCAGGAGAGTTGGTTTGCGCCGGAGTTGTAGGTGTTACAGCCTTCGTCGGCGACGGCGTCTTCTGCCCGGGAGGTATCGCCCATGAATTGGGTGTCTCCGCTGGTGTTGATGAGAGGGACGGCCACTCCTTTGGAGCTGTTTCCGGCGTTGTTGCCGGCGGAGTGGCCGCCTTGGTTCCTCTCTTGCCAGCGACATCCGCTGCTCCTTTTTTGGTGACGGTGCGAGCAGCCCCCATCTTCCTCGGCCTAGACTGCCGCATGCTAGCCTTGGCCGGGCCATCTGGAGTCAGCTGCAGAACTTCCATGCTGCTGTCTCTGCTACTGCCACGACTGCTCACAGGGCTGTGGTCGCTGCAGACACTGCTGTCGCTGCAAATGCTGCTGTCACTTCCAAAGAGTTCTTGGGTGAGGTTGCGGCATTGAGCAGAGTCCCTGTCAATGTGGGCTGGCGGCTGATCTGGGTCGGTGGCCCCTTCTTTGTGGGACTCCACCGACCGGGTCGCTCTTACTCCTGGAGGCAGGCGGCCTTTTCGCCTACTACCAGGCGGGCTGACGGTTGAAGCCCGGCGAGCGATTGGTACAGTGGGGAGTCGTTCCCACCGACCCAGATCACCTCTAGGATCTGAGCTATCCTGGGTGGAGCTGCCGGGGACAGCAGCGTGCAAGCTAACAGGGCTCCCGCCTAAGGCGGCAGACCCTGATCTACTTTCAGTGCTGGGAGCGGCACTGGCGGACGTACTGGGCACGACGCCTATGGCGGCGTGACCGTCCTGCTGTTTGAGGTCTGCTCCCTCCCCGACCTGAGACCGTCGCCTCAGTTCGGAAAAGGAGCCCGGGCTAGACAAAGACTCTGCAGCAGAGCCCGGACCACTCCTCCCCTCTTCCATCCAACTCCCGGCTAGAGACCCGCCGATTCGGATTCAGGAAGACCGTCGCCAAAAGGTACGTAAGTCAGACCCGAAACCTGCCAGCTGCTTAAGTCAAGCCTGGGGGTTGGACACCTGCAAGAGAAGGGAACAAAAAGATTAATACAATGGAACCGCCCAACAGGGGCGGCCACCCAAGAGGGGTGTGAAGAGACAAATTGCCCAACAGGGGCTAGTCTAAGGGGACAGAGAGAGTCCCCTGATGATTTAGCTTTAAACTGGGCGGGGCCCAAGTAGCTGGTCTCCTCTTAGGCAATCACAAGTGATTGCCTAAGAGTTGCCTGAAAAAATACAAGACGAGTCAAGATTTTAAAAGGCGGGAGAAAATCAATTTATTTATCCAAAAATTTGTACATAAATAATCAGATGTGGCACAAGGCCAAAAAGGGGTATGGGGGGGAAGATGGGGGTCGGGGGTCGTCCACTTGGTCTATGAATACCCTAAAAACTAGTTTCAGTCACCACAATACCACATTCACTCTATGGACTTAAGCTACTTAAAATATCCCCAGGTGTTTCAATGAATTTTATTTACAATAGATATTTACATGTGTGATGATGGGAGTGGGAGAACAAAAAACTAAGCCTTAAATAATCCCCCAAAAATAAATAAAAATAAAAGTGATGATAAAAATAAAGAACCAAAGAAAATGCTAATTAAGGTGTGTTAGTAAGGTACCCCCCCATCCTATCTAGAGTATGAGCTGCTCGCTGTCTTCTGGTACAGACCGAAAGCAAGAGAGTAAGCTCCTAATTGGGAGTGGGCGTTTCTATGGGGGCAAAAGAAATGGAGGGATGGGTTTGTCGGGATGTGCGGTGTCCTTCAGGATAAGAACTATTATGGCGGGTCGGGGATATAAAATAAATTAGGGAGCGGGCATCCTGAAGGAGTTCTGACACCTAAAATAAAGCTGGGGGCAAAGAGCTCATTTACGCTACTAGCTAATAGGGACTGCGCCCAAAATTTACTGGTCAGTTTTTAAGGGGATTTTTGTTTTTCGACAAAGATGCTTTAAGGTCGCTGTGTGCCATGCCTAGGCAGGGAACACGAACTCGAATCTATTCCGCGTGAACACGCATAAGCTAGCGGTGTGTATCCACCTACTTTTGAAAAGTGAAGAAGGCAACCTCCTTCTATCAGATTTGATTTTGATTTTAAGCTGGTGTTTAAAATACGAAATCAAATCATAATAAGAAGGCGGCACCCCCCCACGCCCTATCTCTAAGCGAGAAGTATACACCACGAGTCTAGCTACGGCTAAGATCGCGAGCAAAACCATACGTTTCTCCCTGGGCCACAAGGGGTCCATGTTGAAGACAACGGATGCTAAATCCAAGCACGTCACCCGATCGGGGGTGATGCGAGCCGTCACCTCGCCGACATACGTCCAAAATTCACGAAGTTTGGAGCAGGTGAAAAAGGCATGTTCCGCCGTTTCAATTTCATCTTCCTCGCAACGTGGGCAAAAGGGGCTGATAGCCATACCAATTTTGAATCGTATGTCATTGAGGGGTAACACATTTCGAACCAATCGCCAGGTCAGAGAGAACTCAGAATTATTGAGATAGCTCCTGCCTGGCGCCCAATTCCACTGAGAGCGAGCCTCCTCCTCCGACAATCCAAGTCGCTCCCCAAGAGGATCCGAAGCGGTCCCCACCACTAACTCCCGATAGAATGTCCTTCTAGACCGGGCGAGGTCACTGGACCCCGGCAGCACTCTGAGCGCAGCTCGGCATTCGTTGAAGAACTGCGATTGACTCCTTGGCTTACGTCGGCATTCGGCCAAGTGGTCAGGGATGAGGTTAGGAAAAGCGCTTCCAACCGCAGGGCCCCACGCAGACTCCTCTGTCAAGGTTCGGCTCAGGAATGATAACCGCTCGGCATACAAATGGCTCGCCAAGTCGGGCATTCCCAAGCCTCCCACATCAGGACGTTGAGTACAGACCTGTCTACGGACTAGCGGCTTCCCCTTTGCCCACAAAAGCGAGAAAAGGAGACGCGTTAAAACCGCTCGGCGGTCCGCAGGCAGAGGTAGTACAGCCAATCGGTAAAGGATGAGCGGAAAGACGTACGTGACGCACGCCTCAGCCCGACCTTTAAGGGAAAGCCCCCTTCGAAGCCAAATCCTTACAGACGCTTCGACCTTAGACTGTACTTCCGACCAGTTCTTATCAAGCTGGAGACCGGGTCCGAACCATACGCCGAGGATCCGAACCGGGCCGTCAGTCCAGTTGAAAAGGCCCGGGAGCGCAGCCGCGCCACTCCAGGCAGCCAACCTTAGGCCATTGGATTTGCTAAGGTTGACTTTGGCCCCTGTCACTTTTTCGTACCTTCTGAGTGCCTTAGTCACCGCGAGAATGTCTCGAAAGCACGACACAAACACGGTGACATCATCGGCATACGCGGATACCCTGGCTCGCGCACCGCCAGGAAGAGCAATACCGCGTAGGGCCAGTCCAGGCTCCCCGATCCTAAGCCTGCGGAGAAAAGGCTCCAAGGCAAGGACGTAAAGCAGGGGAGACAGCGGACATCCCTGACGTACCGACCGAGAGACGGCAAAAGACTCCGATCGCATTCCATTCACTTGCACCACTGCCGTCGGCCCGCGATACAAAATGGAGATCCATCTGCGGAAGTCCGGTGTAAAACCGGAGGCCTCTAAAACAGATCCCAGGAACCGATGGTCGACCCTGTCAAAAGCTTTGGACTGATCTAAATTGATCAGCGCGGCTTCGGTGTCGTCTTCTAATCCCTCTATGATCGTGCGCATCAGATGCAAGTTGTTTTGAATCGATCTCCCCTTCACAGCATAATTCTGATCAGGTTCGACCAACTCAGCGATAACAAGCTGCAACCGATTTGCAAGAACTTTGGCCAAAATCTTTAAATCTGTGTTTAGCAGAGTTATGGGCCTGTAATCGTCTAATTCCCCACCATCTTGGCCCTTTTTCTGAAGCAATGTGATCACTCCCTTGGTGACTTGACCGGGGATGGAACCCTGTTCAAACCAGTGATTGAAAACATTGACCAGAATAGGTACGAAGATGTGCGACAGCCTCAAGAACAATTCATAGGGCAAACCATCGAGTCCCGGCGATTTGTCGTAGCCGACCTGCTTCAGTGCAGCCAAGACCTCACACTCTGTAACGCGCCCATCACAGCTAGCCGCTCGGGCCGCCTCCAGGCGGGGCGAGCCAGCTAAATAGCTGCCAAACTCCTCGACGCGGAGTCCGGGCAGTTGGGTGAACCGTTCCATGAAATGCTCACGAAATCCCCGGCAAATCTCCCGAGCCGACACAAGGGTGTGTCCTTCCGGGTGTTTGACTTGACGAATGAGACCGACCGAGCTGCGACGAAGTGGAGTTCTACGCTCTTGCGCGTCCACATTCACGGCTTCGTTGGACACTCTATCTAGCCTAGCTCTAACTACTTGACCTTCATACCGCACGTTAGCCGCACGTTTCAGGTCCCCCTTAGCTAGTTCTATGCCTAGGGAATCTCCCCCAGCCACCGCCCGGGCCAGCTTAGTTTCTAAACGCTTTTCTGTTTCTGCCTTATTTAAGGCGAGGCGTTGGCTATATTGAACAGAAAAGCGCCTAATGCCAACTTTGGCGTTAACCCACCACTTACTCCCGGTTACCGCCCCCACTAATCCCTTTTGAAAGTTAAGAGATAGCTGCTCCCGGAAGTCACGTATCTCCAGTAAGGAGGTATTTAACTTCCAGTAGCTAGCTACCTTATGTGTCTTAGGGCCTAACTCCAGACTGGCCACAAGTAGCTTGTGGTCAGAATGGCCTAACCAGTGGAACGTGGGACAAGAGATATAATCTACGTTGCCTCTTCTAATTAGCAATCTATCCAAGTAAGTACTTGAAAGGAAAGTGCCGCTAGCGAGCCACGTCCACATCTCCCGCCCTGGGTGATCGATACGAAATCTGTCGACCAGATCGCATTGTGCCATCAGATCAGACAGACTTGTCTCACACCTATCCGACCCACTAGGTCCCCCCACCTTATCTATCCTGGGATCAAGGATGGCATTCCAATCTCCCACTAGGATTAGCCGCTCCGAACCACCGAGAAACCCCTCCAACCCTCGGAAAAAGGAAACCCTCTCACGAATGGAATTGGGCGCATAAACCGCGACGATTCGAAACATGGCACTATTCACGGCAACATCAGCCACGACCAGTCTGCCATCAGCATCCGCGTGAACAACGTTTACCCTTGCTAACAGAGTGCGTCTAACTAACAGCGAAACTCCCCGAGCAGAACGGTCACCAAATGCTGAAAAAACATCGAAATGTTCCGACAGCAGTCGATGATCGTCCATCGAAACATAGTGAGTTTCCTGTACCGCAGCCACATCTAATTCAAAAGCCTTGAGATCCCCCAGTATGCGGGCTGCTTTGCTTAAGGATCTCAAGCCTCTCGCGTTCAAGCTTCCTAGTTTCAAGGTCGTAGCCATTGCACTAGTCAGTGTCAATCAGCGGCCTAAAGTCTTTGTCAGTGAGGATGCCGACGGCATGCCCGATATTGCCAGTGAGCAATTCTGACGACGCGCGGCCGTCTCGGGAGATGCCCCCGACATCCAGGGGGAAGGTTAACTTTAACGCTCTATAAAAACAAGGGTGGACGTAAATGGGGATCCTCCCTTCACATTTATCCCTCAGATCGTCGAGGGAGTCGTGCCCTTCTTCCACCAACGTTAGACCCAGGATCGCATCCTTTGCTGCTTCTATCATTCGCCACATGGATTTCGTGCGGCGAATTTTCGTCTTCCTGACGAACGTGATCAGCAAAGGAGCATCGGGGAAGTTGGACGGGTTGGTAGTGTCCAGACCCTGGGTCTTCGTAAGGAGCTGCAGCGGTTTGATGGCACCTCTCTGCTGCGGCGTGAGCTCGGCAGCGGCGTGGTGCAGATCTGCTTCGCAGATGAGGTCCCCTGGCAGGAAGGGGAGCTTTCTCGTCTTCTCCTTTCTTGTAGGGGAGGGCGACGCTTTTTGTTTCTTGGCCTGTTTGGCCACATTGGGAGTTTTGGACCCCGACTCTTCCTTTCGAGACAGAGAGCGGGAACTAGCTGGGGGAGTTTCAGTGGGGGAAGGGGATTTCTGCTCAGTGGTGGGTTTAGGTTTTGGGGATTCGGGGGACTGAGCAGGAGAGATAGTCATCTCTACGGACATCGGGGCGGGGGATTGGGGCCCAGCCTCTTTTTCTTGTGAAACGGCACGTTTGGCCACCTTTCTATCCCGGGTGAACTTTTTCACTGTCTCTCGAGCCGGGGCCGGGCCAGCGTCACCCTCCATCTTCTCCCCTTCCGATTCGGACGATGAAGATGTTGACGAAGGTAGTGACAGGGGAACCTCGGTTTTTCGTTTCGTGGCCGCTGCCGTGCTAGATGTTTGCTGCGGCTCCTTATCGGTGGGCATATCCACGCTCATTGACTTAGCGGGACCCCGCATCCCTTTTACTTCAGAGGGCTGCACTTTGGAGGAGGGCTTCTGTGGTTTGTTCTTTCGGACCACTGGGGTGAAACCCTCCTCGTCTTTTTCAGTTCTAGGAGCTGCTGATGCCGCTGGACCTCCCGGGGCTGCGGCAGAAGGGGTCTTCTTGATTGGCGCCTTTTTTGGGCAGTCTTTCGCCATATGCCCCTTCTGCTCGCAGTGCCAGCAATGTGGCCTCCTGCCCTCGACGATGATAGACATCGACCAGGAGTCGCACTTGAGCAGTGGCGGTATCTTGTTGAAGCCATCCCGGTCCAAACGCATTTTAATTTTGTAGTCCCCTACCATTAGGTTATGGGGACCGCGGACCGGGATTATGGCTTCGACGTCCCCATATTGACTCATCACTGCACCTAGTTGCTCCGAGTCAATATAGCAGGGGACGCCGAGGACAGTGACTAGTGTCCTCCTCCTGCTCAAGTACTCCGGCCTGAGGATCAGATGTTTATGCCTCAGGTCGGCCCTGGCCAACTTCTCTGCTTCCTGTTCAGAGGGGAGTAAAAGGTCCCAGGTTGCGAAACCTCGACGGCAAATATATGTCGCCGGGACTTTCAGGGACCATAAAATCTCCCCTACCGTTTCGATCTGGAGCCCAGCCAGCCCTTTGGTTCTGGAGTCGATGGTGACTAGCGAAACAATTCGCTTCGCTAGCCGTTCCACCGCTCCTGGCGCTGCTTTGATAACGCTACCGTCGGTTAGTTCCTTGTACTTAGACTCGAACAACCGACGGTATTCTGACGGGCTTCTTTGCGACTGGGGTCCCCACTGGTCTTTAGGTGATTGGGCAGGAGAGTTGGTTTGCGCCGGAGTTGTAGGTGTTGCAGCCTTCGTCGGCGACGGCGTCTTCTGCCCGGGAGGTATCGCCCATGAATTGGGTGTCTCCGCTGGTGTTGATGAGAGGGACGGCCACTCCTTTGGAGCTGTTTCCGGCGTTGTTGCCGGCGGAGTGGCCGCCTTGGTTCCTCTCTTGCCAGCGACATCCGCTGCTCCTTTTTTGGTGACGGTGCGAGCAGCCCCCATCTTCCTCGGCCTAGACTGCCGCATGCTAGCCTTGGCCGGGCCATCTGGAGTCAGCTGCAGAACTTCCATGCTGCTGTCTCTGCTACTGCCACGACTGCTCACAGGGCTGTGGTCGCTGCAGACACTGCTGTCGCTGCAAATGCTGCTGTCACTGCCAAAAAGTTCTTGGGTCAGGTTGCGGCATTGAGCAGAGTCCCTGTCAATGTGGGCTGGCGGCTGATCTGGGTCGGTGGCCCCTTCTTTGTGGGACTCCACTGACCGGGTCGCTCTTACTCCTGGAGGCAGGCGGCCTTTTCGCCTACTACCAGGCGGGCTGACGGTTGAAGCCCGGCGAGCGATTGGTGCAGTGGGGAGTCGTTCCCACCGACCCAGATCACCTCTAAGATCTGAGCTATCCTGGGTGGAGCTGCCGGGGACAGCAGCGTGCAAGCTAACAGGGCTCCCGCCTAAGGCGGCAGACCCCGATCTACCTTCAGTGCTGGGAGCGGCACTGGCGGACGTACTGGGCACGACGCCTATGGCGGCGTGACCGTCCTGCTGTTTGAGGTCTGCTCCCTCCCCGACCTGAGACCGTCGCCTCAGTTCGGAAAAGGAGCCCGGGCTAGACAAAGACTCTGCAGCAGAGCCCGGACCACTCCTCCCCTCTTCCATCCAACTCCCGGCTAGAGACCCGCCGATTCGGATTCAGGAAGACCGTCGCCAAAAGGTACGTAAGTCAGACCCGAAACCTGCCAGCTGCTTAAGTCAAGCCTGGGGGTTGGACACCTGCAAGAGAAGGGAACAAAAAGATTAATACAATGGAACCGCCCAACAGGGGCGGCCACCCAAGAGGGGTGTGAAGAGACAAATTGCCCAACAGGGGCTAGTCTAAGGGGACAGAGAGAGTCCCCTGATGATTTAGCTTTAAACTGGGCGGGGCCCAAGTAGCTGGTCTCCTCTTAGGCAATCACAAGTGATTGCCTAAGAGTTGCCTGAAAAAATACAAGACGAGTCAAGATTTTAAAAGGCGGGAGAAAATCAATTTATTTATCCAAAAATTTGTACATAAATAATCAGATGTGGCACAAGGCCAAAAAGGGGTATGGGGGGGAAGATGGGGGTCGGGGGTCGTCCACTTGGTCTATGAATACCCTAAAAACTAGTTTCAGTCACCACAATACCACATTCACTCTATGGACTTAAGCTACTTAAAATATCCCCAGGTGTTTCAATGAATTTTATTTACAATAGATATTTACATGTGTGATGATGGGAGTGGGAGAACAAAAAACTAAGCCTTAAATAATCCCCCAAAAATAAATAAAAATAAAAGTGATGATAAAAATAAAGAACCAAAGAAAATGCTAATTAAGGTGTGTTAGTAAGGTACCCCCCATCCTATCTAGAGTATGAGCTGCTCGCTGTCTTCTGGTACAGACCGAAAGCAAGAGAGTAAGCTCCTAATTGGGAGTGGGCGTTTCTATGGGGGCAAAAGAAATGGAGGGATGGGTTTGTCGGGATGTGCGGTGTCCTTCAGGATAAGAACTATTATGGCGGGTCGGGGATATAAAATAAATTAGGGAGCGGGCATCCTGAAGGAGTTCTGACACCTAAAATAAAGCTGGGGGCAAAGAGCTCATTTACGCTACTAGCTAATAGGGACTGCGCCCAAAATTTACTGGTCAGTTTTTAAGGGGATTTTTGTTTTTCGACAAAGATGCTTTAAGGTCGCTGTGTGCCATGCCTAGGCAGGGAACACGAACTCGAATCTATTCCGCGTGAACACGCATAAACTAGCGGTGTGTATCCACCTACTTTTGAAAAGTGAAGAAGGCAACCTCCTTCTATCAGATTTGATTTTGATTTTAAGCTGGTGTTTAAAATACGAAATCAAATCATAATAAGAAGGCGGCACCCCCCCACGCCCTATCTCTAAGCGAGAAGTATACACCACGAGTCTAGCTACGGCTAAGATCGCGAGCAAAACCATACGTTTCTCCCTGGGCCACAAGGGGTCCATGTTGAAGACAACGGATGCTAAATCCAAGCACGTCACCCGATCGGGGGTGATGCGAGCCGTCACCTCGCCGACATACGTCCAAAATTCACGAAGTTTGGAGCAGGTGAAAAAGGCATGTTCCGCCGTTTCAATTTCATCTTCCTCGCAACGTGGGCAAAAGGGGCTGATAGCCATACCAATTTTGAATCGTATGTCATTGAGGGGTAACACATTTCGAACCAATCGCCAGGTCAGAGAGAACTCAGAATTATTGAGATAGCTCCTGCCTGGCGCCCAATTCCACTGAGAGCGAGCCTCCTCCTCCGACAATCCAAGTCGCTCCCCAAGAGGATCCGAAGCGGTCCCCACCACTAACTCCCGATAGAATGTCCTTCTAGACCGGGCGAGGTCACTGGACCCCGGCAGCACTCTGAGCGCAGCTCGGCATTCGTTGAAGAACTGCGATTGACTCCTTGGCTTACGTCGGCATTCGGCCAAGTGGTCAGGGATGAGGTTAGGAAAAGCGCTTCCAACCGCAGGGCCCCACGCAGACTCCTCTGTCAAGGTTCGGCTCAGGAATGATAACCGCTCGGCATACAAATGGCTCGCCAAGTCGGGCATTCCCAAGCCTCCCACATCAGGACGTTGAGTACAGACCTGTCTACGGACTAGCGGCTTCCCCTTTGCCCACAAAAGCGAGAAAAGGAGACGCGTTAAAACCGCTCGGCGGTCCGCAGGCAGAGGTAGTACAGCCAATCGGTAAAGGATGAGCGGAAAGACGTACGTGACGCACGCCTCAGCCCGACCTTTAAGGGAAAGCCCCCTTCGAAGCCAAATCCTTACAGACGCTTCGACCTTAGACTGTACTTCCGACCAGTTCTTATCAAGCTGGAGACCGGGTCCGAACCATACGCCGAGGATCCGAACCGGGCCGTCAGTCCAGTTGAAAAGGCCCGGGAGCGCAGCCGCGCCACTCCAGGCAGCCAACCTTAGGCCATTGGATTTGCTAAGGTTGACTTTGGCCCCTGTCACTTTTTCGTACCTTCTGAGTGCCTTAGTCACCGCGAGAATGTCTCGAAAGCACGACACAAACACGGTGACATCATCGGCATACGCGGATACCCTGGCTCGCGCACCGCCAGGAAGAGCAATACCGCGTAGGGCCAGTCCAGGCTCCCCGATCCTAAGCCTGCGGAGAAAAGGCTCCAAGGCAAGGACGTAAAGCAGGGGAGACAGCGGACATCCCTGACGTACCGACCGAGAGACGGCAAAAGACTCCGATCGCATTCCATTCACTTGCACCACTGCCGTCGGCCCGCGATACAAAATGGAGATCCATCTGCGGAAGTCCGGTGTAAAACCGGAGGCCTCTAAAACAGATCCCAGGAACCGATGGTCGACCCTGTCAAAAGCTTTGGACTGATCTAAATTGATCAGCGCGGCTTCGGTGTCGTCTTCTAATCCCTCTATGATCGTGCGCATCAGATGCAAGTTGTTTTGAATCGATCTCCCCTTCACAGCATAATTCTGATCAGGTTCGACCAACTCAGCGATAACAAGCTGCAACCGATTTGCAAGAACTTTGGCCAAAATCTTTAAATCTGTGTTTAGCAGAGTTATGGGCCTGTAATCGTCTAATTCCCCACCATCTTGGCCCTTTTTCTGAAGCAATGTGATCACTCCCTTGGTGACTTGACCGGGGATGGAACCCTGTTCAAACCAGTGATTGAAAACATTGACCAGAATAGGTACGAAGATGTGCGACAGCCTCAAGAACAATTCATAGGGCAAACCATCGAGTCCCGGCGATTTGTCGTAGCCGACCTGCTTCAGTGCAGCCAAGACCTCACACTCTGTAACGCGCCCATCACAGCTAGCCGCTCGGGCCGCCTCCAGGCGGGGCGAGCCAGCTAAATAGCTGCCAAACTCCTCGACGCGGAGTCCGGGCAGTTGGGTGAACCGTTCCATGAAATGCTCACGAAATCCCCGGCAAATCTCCCGAGCCGACACAAGGGTGTGTCCTTCCGGGTGTTTGACTTGACGAATGAGACCGACCGAGCTGCGACGAAGTGGAGTTCTACGCTCTTGCGCGTCCACATTCACGGCTTCGTTGGACACTCTATCTAGCCTAGCTCTAACTACTTGACCTTCATACCGCACGTTAGCCGCACGTTTCAGGTCCCCCTTAGCTAGTTCTATGCCTAGGGAATCCCCCCCAGCCACCGCCCGGGCCAGCTTAGTTTCTAAACGCTTTTCTGTTTCTGCCTTATTTAAGGCGAGGCGTTGGCTATATTGAACAGAAAAGCGCCTAATGCCAACTTTGGCGTTAACCCACCACTTACTCCCGGTTACCGCCCCCACTAATCCCTTTTGAAAGTTAAGAGATAGCTGCTCCCGGAAGTCACGTATCTCCAGTAAGGAGGTATTTAACTTCCAGTAGCTAGCTACCTTGTGTGTCTTAGGGCCTAACTCCAGACTGGCCACAAGTAGCTTGTGGTCAGAATGGCCTATCCAGTGGAACGTGGGACAAGAGATATAATCTACGTTGCCTCTTCTAATTAGCAATCTATCCAAGTAAGTACTTGAAAGGAAAGTGCCGCTAGCGAGCCACGTCCACATCTCCCGCCCTGGGTGATCGATACGAAATCTGTCGACCAGATCGCATTGTGCCATCAGATCAGACAGACTTGTCTCACACCTATCCGACCCACTAGGTCCCCCCACCTTATCTATCCTGGGATCAAGGATGGCATTCCAATCTCCCACTAGGATTAGCCGCTCCGAACCACCGAGAAACCCCTCCAACCCTCGGAAAAAGGAAACCCTCTCACGAATGGAATTGGGCGCATAAACCGCGACGATTCGAAACATGGCACTATTCACGGCAACATCAGCCACGACCAGTCTGCCATCAGCATCCGCGTGAACAACGTTTACCCTTGCTAACAGAGTGCGTCTAACTAACAGCGAAACTCCCCGAGCAGAACGGTCACCAAATGCTGAAAAAACATCGAAATGTTCCGACAGCAGTCGATGATCGTCCATCGAAACATAGTGAGTTTCCTGTACCGCAGCCACATCTAATTCAAAAGCCTTGAGATCCCCCAGTATGCGGGCTGCTTTGCTTAAGGATCTCAAGCCTCTCGCGTTCAAGCTTCCTAGTTTCAAGGTCGTAGCCATTGCACTAGTCAGTGTCAATCAGCGGCCTAAAGTCTTTGTCAGTGAGGATGCCGACGGCATGCCCGATATTGCCAGTGAGCAATTCTGACGACGCGCGGCCGTCTCGGGAGATGCCCCCGACATCCAGGGGGAAGGTTAACTTTAAAGCTCTATAAAAACAAGGGTGGACGTAAATGGGGATCCTCCCTTCACATTTATCCCTCAGATCGTCGAGGGAGTCGTGCCCTTCTTCCACCAACGTTAGACCCAGGATCGCATCCTTTGCTGCTTCTATCATTCGCCACATGGATTTCGTGCGGCGAATTTTCGTCTTCCTGACGAACGTGATCAGCAAAGGAGCATCGGGGAAGTTGGACGGGTTGGTAGTGTCCAGACCCTGGGTCTTCGTAAGGAGCTGCAGCGGTTTGATGGCACCTCTCTGCTGCGGCGTAAGCTCGGCAGCGGCGTGGTGCAGATCTGCATTGCAGATGAGGTCCCCTGGCAGGAAGGGGAGCTTTCTCGTCTTCTCCTTTCTTGTAGGAGAGGGCGACGCTTTTTGTTTCTTGGCCTGTTTGGCCACATTGGGAGTTTTGGACCCCGACTCTTCCTTTCGAGACAGAGAGCGGGAACTAGCTGGGGGAGTTTCAGTGGGGGAAGGGGATTTCTGCTCAGTGGTGGGTTTAGGTTTTGGGGATTCGGGGGACTGAGCAGGAGAGATAGTCATCTCTACGGACATTGGGGCGGGGGATTGGGGCCCAGCCTCTTTTGATAGTGAAACGGCACGTTTGGCCACCTTCCTGTCCCGGGTGAACTTTTTCTCTGTCTCTCGAGCCGGGGCCGGGCAAGCGTCACCCTCCATCTTCTCCCCTTCCGAGTCGGACGATGATGATGTTGATGAAGGTAGTGACAGGGGAGCCTCTGTCTTCCGTTTGGTGGCCGCTGCCGTGCCAGATGTTTGCTGCGGCTCCTTATCGGTGGGCATATCCTCGCTCATTGACTTAGCGGGACCCCGCATCCCTTTTACATCAGAGGGCTGCACTTTGGAGGAGGGCTTCTGTGGTTTGTTCTTTCGGACCACTGGGGTGAAACCCTCCTCGTCCTTTCCGGTTTTAGGAGCTGCTGATGCCGCTGGACCTCCCGGGGCTGCGGCAGAAGGGGTCTTCTTGATTGGCGCCTTTTTTGGGCAGTCTTTCGCCATATGCCCCTTCTGCTCGCAGTGCCAGCAATGTGGCCTCCTGCCCTCGACGATGATAGACATCGACCAGGAGTCGCACTTGAGCAGTGGCGGTATCTTGTTGAAGCCATCCCGGTCCAAACGCATTTTAATTTTGTAGTCCCCTACCATTAGGTTATGGGGACCGCGGACCGGGATTATGGCTTCGACGTCCCCATATTGACTCATCACTGCACCTAGTTGCTCCGAGTCAATATAGCAGGGGACGCCGAGGACAGTGACTAGTGTCCTCCTCCTGCTCAAGTACTCCGGCCTGAGGATCAGATGTTTATGCCTCAGGTCGGCCCTGGCCAACTTTTCCGCTTCTTGTTCTGAGGGGAGTAGTAAGTCCCAGGTCGCAAAACCTCGACGGCAAATGTATGTCGCCGGGACTTTTAGGGACCATAGTATCTCCCCTACCGTCTCGATTTGGACCCCAGCCAGCCCTTTGGTTCTGGAGTCGATGGTGACTAGCGAAACAATTCGCTTCGCTAGCCGGTCCACCGCTCCTGGCGCTGCTTTGATAACGCTACCGTCGGTTAGTTCCTTGTACTTAGACTCGAACAGCCGACGGTATTCTGACGGGCTTCTTTGCGACTGGGGTCCCCACTGGTCTTTTGGTGATTGGGCAGGAGAGTTGGTTTGCGCCGGAGTTGTAGGTGTTACAGCCTTCGTCGGCGACGGCGTCTTCTGCCCGGGAGGTATCGCCCATGAATTGGGTGTCTCCGCTGGTGTTGATGAGAGGGACGGCCACTCCTTTGGAGCTGTTTCCGGCGTTGTTGCCGGCGGAGTGGCCGCCTTGGTTCCTCTCTTGCCAGCGACATCCGCTGCTCCTTTCTTCAAAACAGTGCGAGCAGCCCCCATCTTCCTCGGCCTAGACTGCCGCATGCTAGCCTTGGCCGGGCCATCTGGAGTCAGCTGCAGAACTTCCATGCTGCTGTCTCTGCTACTGCCACGACTGCTCACAGGGCTGTGGTCGCTGCAGACACTGCTGTCGCTGCAAATGCTGCTGTCACTTCCAAAGAGTTCTTGGGTGAGGTTGCGGCATTGAGCAGAGTCCCTGTCAATGTGGGCTGGCGGCTGATCTGGGTCGGTGGCCCCTTCTTTGTGGGACTCCACCGACCGGGTCGCTCTTACTCCTGGAGGCAGGCGGCCTTTTCGCCTACTACCAGGCGGGCTGACGGTTGAAGCCCGGCGAGCGATTGGTACAGTGGGGAGTCGTTCCCACCGACCCAGATCACCTCTAGGATCTGAGCTATCCTGGGTGGAGCTGCCGGGGACAGCAGCGTGCAAGCTAACAGGGCTCCCGCCTAAGGCGGCAGACCCTGATCTACTTTCAGTGCTGGGAGCGGCACTGGCGGACGTACTGGGCACGACGCCTATGGCGGCGTGACCGTCCTGCTGTTTGAGGTCTGCTCCCTCCCCGACCTGAGACCGTCGCCTCAGTTCGGAAAAGGAGCCCGGGCTAGACAAAGACTCTGCAGCAGAGCCCGGACCACTCCTCCCCTCTTCCATCCAACTCCCGGCTAGAGACCCGCCGATTCGGATTCAGGAAGACCGTCGCCAAAAGGTACGTAAGTCAGACCCGAAACCTGCCAGCTGCTTAAGTCAAGCCTGGGGGTTGGACACCTGCAAGAGAAGGGAACAAAAAGATTAATACAATGGAACCGCCCAACAGGGGCGGCCACCCAAGAGGGGTGTGAAGAGACAAATTGCCCTACAGGGGCTAGTCTAAGGGGACAGAGAGAGTCCCCTGATGATTTAGCTTTAAACTGGGCGGGGCCCAAGTAGCTGGTCTCCTCTTAGGCAATCACAAGTGATTGCCTAAGAGTTGCCTGAAAAAATACAAGACGAGTCAAGATTTTAAAAGGCGGGAGAAAATCAATTTATTTATCCAAAAAATTTTACAATGTTTTAGATGTGGCACAAGGCCAAAAGGGGGTATGGGGGGGAAAAAGGGGGTCGGGGGTCGTCCACTTGGTCTATGAATACCCTAGAAACTAGTTTCAGTTACCACAATACCACATTCACTCTATGGACTTAAGCTATTTAAAATATCCCCAGGTGTTTCAATGAATTTTATTTACAAAGATTATGTACATGTGTGATGATGGGAGTGGGAGAACAAAAAACTAAGCCTTAAATAATCCCCCAAAAATAAATAAAAATAAAAGTGATGGTAAAAATAAAGAAACAAGGAAAATGCTAATTAAGATAAGTTAGTAGGGTCCCCCCCACCTATCTAAGGTATGAAATGCTCGCTGTCTTCCGGTAAAAACCGAAAGCAAGAGAGTCAGTTCCTAATTGGGAGTGGGCGTTTCTATGGGGGCAAAAGAAATGGAGGGATGGGTTTGTCGGGATGTGCGGTGTCCTTCAGGATAAGTACTTTTAGGGCGGGTCAGGGATATAAAATAAATTAGGGAACGGGCATCCTGAAGGAGTTCTGACACCTAAAATAAAACTGGGGACAGAGAGCTCATTTACGCTACTAGCTAATAGGGACTGCGCCAAAGAATTTGCTGGTCAGTTTTTTTTTTTTAAAAAGGGGTTGTTTTTTCGACAAAGAGACTTTGAGGTCGCTGTGTGCCATGCCTAGGCAGGGAACACGAACTCGAATCTATTCCGCGTGAACACGCATAAACTAGCGGTGTGTATCCACCTACTTTTGAAAAGTGAAGAAGGCAACCTCCTTCTATCAGATTTGATTTTGATTTTAAGCTGGTGTTTAAAATACGAAATCAAATCATAATAAGAAGGCGGCACCCCCCCACGCCCTATCTCTAAGCGAGAAGTATACACCACGAGTCTAGCTACGGCTAAGATCGCGAGCAAAACCATACGTTTCTCCCTGGGCCACAAGGGGTCCATGTTGAAGACAACGGATGCTAAATCCAAGCACGTCACCCGATCGGGGGTGATGCGAGCCGTCACCTCGCCGACATACGTCCAAAATTCACGAAGTTTGGAGCAGGTGAAAAAGGCATGTTCCGCCGTTTCAATTTCATCTTCCTCGCAACGTGGGCAAAAGGGGCTGATAGCCATACCAATTTTGAATCGTATGTCATTGAGGGGTAACACATTTCGAACCAATCGCCAGGTCAGAGAGAACTCAGAATTATTGAGATAGCTCCTGCCTGGCGCCCAATTCCACTGAGAGCGAGCCTCCTCCTCCGACAATCCAAGTCGCTCCCCAAGAGGATCCGAAGCGGTCCCCACCACTAACTCCCGATAGAATGTCCTTCTAGACCGGGCGAGGTCACTGGACCCCGGCAGCACTCTGAGCGCAGCTCGGCATTCGTTGAAGAACTGCGATTGACTCCTTGGCTTACGTCGGCATTCGGCCAAGTGGTCAGGGATGAGGTTAGGAAAAGCGCTTCCAACCGCAGGGCCCCACGCAGACTCCTCTGTCAAGGTTCGGCTCAGGAATGATAACCGCTCGGCATACAAATGGCTCGCCAAGTCGGGCATTCCCAAGCCTCCCACATCAGGACGTTGAGTACAGACCTGTCTACGGACTAGCGGCTTCCCCTTTGCCCACAAAAGCGAGAAAAGGAGACGCGTTAAAACCGCTCGGCGGTCCGCAGGCAGAGGTAGTACAGCCAATCGGTAAAGGATGAGCGGAAAGACGTACGTGACGCACGCCTCAGCCCGACCTTTAAGGGAAAGCCCCCTTCGAAGCCAAATCCTTACAGACGCTTCGACCTTAGACTGTACTTCCGACCAGTTCTTATCAAGCTGGAGACCGGGTCCGAACCATACGCCGAGGATCCGAACCGGGCCGTCAGTCCAGTTGAAAAGGCCCGGGAGCGCAGCCGCGCCACTCCAGGCAGCCAACCTTAGGCCATTGGATTTGCTAAGGTTGACTTTGGCCCCTGTCACTTTTTCGTACCTTCTGAGTGCCTTAGTCACCGCGAGAATGTCTCGAAAGCACGACACAAACACGGTGACATCATCGGCATACGCGGATACCCTGGCTCGCGCACCGCCAGGAAGAGCAATACCGCGTAGGGCCAGTCCAGGCTCCCCGATCCTAAGCCTGCGGAGAAAAGGCTCCAAGGCAAGGACGTAAAGCAGGGGAGACAGCGGACATCCCTGACGTACCGACCGAGAGACGGCAAAAGACTCCGATCGCATTCCATTCACTTGCACCACTGCCGTCGGCCCGCGATACAAAATGGAGATCCATCTGCGGAAGTCCGGTGTAAAACCGGAGGCCTCTAAAACAGATCCCAGGAACCGATGGTCGACCCTGTCAAAAGCTTTGGACTGATCTAAATTGATCAGCGCGGCTTCGGTGTCGTCTTCTAATCCCTCTATGATCGTGCGCATCAGATGCAAGTTGTTTTGAATCGATCTCCCCTTCACAGCATAATTCTGATCAGGTTCGACCAACTCAGCGATAACAAGCTGCAACCGATTTGCAAGAACTTTGGCCAAAATCTTTAAATCTGTGTTTAGCAGAGTTATGGGCCTGTAATCGTCTAATTCCCCACCATCTTGGCCCTTTTTCTGAAGCAATGTGATCACTCCCTTGGTGACTTGACCGGGGATGGAACCCTGTTCAAACCAGTGATTGAAAACATTGACCAGAATAGGTACGAAGATGTGCGACAGCCTCAAGAACAATTCATAGGGCAAACCATCGAGTCCCGGCGATTTGTCGTAGCCGACCTGCTTCAGTGCAGCCAAGACCTCACACTCTGTAACGCGCCCATCACAGCTAGCCGCTCGGGCCGCCTCCAGGCGGGGCGAGCCAGCTAAATAGCTGCCAAACTCCTCGACGCGGAGTCCGGGCAGTTGGGTGAACCGTTCCATGAAATGCTCACGAAATCCCCGGCAAATCTCCCGAGCCGACACAAGGGTGTGTCCTTCCGGGTGTTTGACTTGACGAATGAGACCGACCGAGCTGCGACGAAGTGGAGTTCTACGCTCTTGCGCGTCCACATTCACGGCTTCGTTGGACACTCTATCTAGCCTAGCTCTAACTACTTGACCCTCATACCGCACGTTAGCCGCACGTTTCAGGTCCCCCTTAGCTAGCTCTATGCCTAGGGAATCCCCCCCAGCCACCGCCCGGGCCAGCTTATTTTCTAAACGCTTTTCTGTTTCTGCCTTATTTAGGGCGAGGCGTTGGCTATATTGAACAGAAAAGCGCCTAATGCCAACTTTGGCGTTAACCCACCACTTACTCCCGGTTACCGCCCCCACTAATCCCTTTTGAAAGTTAAGAGATAGCTGCTCCCGGAAGTCACGTATCTCCAGTAAGGAGGTATTTAACTTCCAGTAGCTAGCTACCTTGTGTGTCTTAGGGGCTAACTCCAGACTGGCCACAAGTAACTTGTGGTCAGAATGGCCTAACCAGTGGAACGTGGGACAAGAGATATAATCTACGTTGCCTCTTCTAATTAGCAATCTATCCAAGTAAGTACTTGAAAGGAAAGTGCCGCTAGCGAGCCACGTCCACATCTCCCGCCCTGGGTGATCGATACGAAATCTGTCGACCAGATCGCATTGTGCCATCAGATCAGACAGACTTGTCTCACACCTATCCGACCCACTAGGTCCCCCCACCTTATCTATCCTGGGATCAAGGATGGCATTCCAATCTCCCACTAGGATTAGCCGCTCCGAACCACCGAGAAACCCCTCCAACCCTCGGAAAAAGGAAACCCTCTCACGAATGGAATTGGGCGCATAAACCGCGACGATTCGAAACATGGCACTATTCACGGCAACATCAGCCACGACCAGTCTGCCATCAGCATCCGCGTGAACAACGTTTACCCTTGCTAACAGAGTGCGTCTAACTAACAGCGAAACTCCCCGAGCAGAACGGTCACCAAAAGCTGAAAAAACATCGAAATGTTCCGACAGCAGTCGGTGATCGTCCATCGAAACATAGTGAGTTTCCTGTACCGCAGCCACATCTAATTCAAAAGCCTTGAGATCCCCCAGTATGCGGGCTGCTTTGCTTAAGGATCTCAAGCCTCTCGCGTTCAAGCTTCCTAGTTTCAAGGTCGTAGCCATTGCACTAGTCAGTGTCAATCAGCGGCCTAAAGTCTTTGTCAGTGAGGATGCCGACGGCATGCCCGATATTGCCAGTGAGCAATTCTGACGACGCGCGGCCGTCTCGGGAGATGCCCCCGACATCCAGGGGGAAGGTTAACTTTAAAGCTCTATAAAAACAAGGGTGGACGTAAATGGGGATCCTCCCTTCACATTTATCCCTCAGATCGTCGAGGGAGTCGTGCCCTTCTTCCACCAACGTTAGACCCAGGATCGCATCCTTTGCTGCTTCTATCATTCGCCACATGGATTTCGTGCGGCGAATTTTCGTCTTCCTGACGAACGTGATCAGCAAAGGAGCATCGGGGAAGTTGGACGGGTTGGTAGTGTCCAGACCCTGGGTCTTCGTAAGGAGCTGCAGCGGCCTGAGCGCGCTTCTTTGCTGCGGCGTGAGCTCGGCAGCGGCGTGGTGCAGATCTGCTTCGCAGATGAGGTCCCCTGGCAGGAAGGGGAGCTTTCTCGTCTTCTCCTTTCTTGTAGGGGAGGGCGACGCTTTTTGTTTCTTGGCCTGTTTGGCCACATTGGGAGTTTTGGACCCCGACTCTTCCTTTCGAGACAGAGAGCGGGAACTAGCTGGGGGAGTTTCAGTGGGGGAAGGGGATTTCTGCTCAGTGGTGGGTTTAGGTTTTGGGGATTCGGGGGACTGAGCAGGAGAGATAGTCATCTCTACGGACATCGGGGCGGGGGATTGGGGCCCAGCCTCTTTTTCTTGTGAAACGGCACGTTTGGCCACCTTTCTATCCCGGGTGAACTTTTTCACTGTCTCTCGAGCCGGGGCCGGGCCAGCGTCACCCTCCATCTTCTCCCCTTCCGATTCGGACGATGAAGATGTTGACGAAGGTAGTGACAGGGGAACCTCGGTTTTTCGTTTCGTGGCCGCTGCCGTGCTAGATGTTTGCTGCGGCTCCTTATCGGTGGGCATATCCACGCTCATTGACTTAGCGGGACCCCGCATCCCTTTTACTTCAGAGGGCTGCACTTTGGAAGAGGGCTTCTGTGGTTTGTTCTTTCGGACCACTGGGGTGAAACCCTCCTCGTCTTTTCCGGTGTTAGGAGCTGCTGATGCCGCTGGACCTCCCGGGGCTGCGGCAGAAGGGGTCTTCTTGATTGGCGCCTTTTTTGGGCAGTCTTTCGCCATATGCCCCTTCTGCTCGCAGTGCCAGCAATGTGGCCTCCTGCCCTCGACGATGATAGACATCGACCAGGAGTCGCACTTGAGCAGTGGCGGTATCTTGTTGAAGCCATCCCGGTCCAAACGCATTTTAATTTTGTAGTCCCCTACCATTAGGTTATGGGGACCGCGGACCGGGATTATGGCTTCGACGTCCCCATATTGACTCATCACTGCACCTAGTTGCTCCGAGTCAATATAGCAGGGGACGCCGAGGACAGTGACTAGTGTCCTCCTCCTGCTCAAGTACTCCGGCCTGAGGATCAGATGTTTATGCCTCAGGTCGGCCCTGGCCAACTTCTCTGCTTCCTGTTCAGAGGGGAGTAAAAGGTCCCAGGTTGCGAAACCTCGACGGCAAATATATGTCGCCGGGACTTTCAGGGACCATAAAATCTCCCCTACCGTTTCGATCTGGAGCCCAGCCAGCCCTTTGGTTCTGGAGTCGATGGTGACTAGCGAAACAATTCGCTTCGCTAGCCGTTCCACCGCTCCTGGCGCTGCTTTGATAACGCTACCGTCGGTTAGTTCCTTGTACTTAGACTCGAACAACCGACGGTATTCTGACGGGCTTCTTTGCGACTGGGGTCCCCACTGGTCTTTAGGTGATTGGGCAGGAGAGTTGGTTTGCGCCGGAGTTGTAGGTGTTACAGCCTTCGTCGGCGACGGCGTCTTCTGCCCGGGAGGTATCGCCCATGAATTGGGTGTCTCCGCTGGTGTTGATGAGAGGGACGGCCACTCCTTTGGAGCTGTTTCCGGCGTTGTTGCCGGCGGAGTGGCCGCCTTGGTTCCTCTCTTGCCAGCGACATCCGCTGCTCCTTTTTTGGTGACGGTGCGAGCAGCCCCCATCTTCCTCGGCCTAGACTGCCGCATGCTAGCCTTGGCCGGGCCATCTGGAGTCAGCTGCAGAACTTCCATGCTGCTGTCTCTGCTACTGCCACGACTGCTCACAGGGCTGTGGTCGCTGCAGACACTGCTGTCGCTGCAAATGCTGCTGTCACTTCCAAAGAGTTCTTGGGTCAGGTTGCGGCATTGAGCAGAGTCCCTGTCAATGTGGGCTGGTGGCTGATCTGGGTCGGTGGCCCCTTCTTTGTGGGACTCCACCGACCGGGTCGCTCTTACTCCTGGAGGCAGGCGGCCTTTTCGCCTACTACCAGGCGGGCTGACGGTTGAAGCCCGGCGAGCGATTGGTACAGTGGGGAGTCGTTCCCACCGACCCAGATCACCTCTAGGATCTGAGCTATCCTGGGTGGAGCTGCCGGGGACAGCAGCGTGCAAGCTAACAGGGCTCCCGCCTAAGGCGGCAGACCCTGATCTACTTTCAGTGCTGGGAGCGGCACTGGCGGACGTACTGGGCACGACGCCTATGGCGGCGTGACCGTCCTGCTGTTTGAGGTCTGCTCCCTCCCCGACCTGAGACCGTCGCCTCAGTTCGGAAAAGGAGCCCGGGCTAGACAAAGACTCTGCAGCAGAGCCCGGACCACTCCTCCCCTCTTCCATCCAACTCCCGGCTAGAGACCCGCCGATTCGGATTCAGGAAGACCGTCGCCAAAAGGTACGTAAGTCAGACCCGAAACCTGCCAGCTGCTTAAGTCAAGCCTGGGGGTTGGACACCTGCAAGAGAAGGGAACAAAAAGATTAATACAATGGAACCGCCCAACAGGGGCGGCCACCCAAGAGGGGTGTGAAGAGACAAATTGCCCAACAGGGGCTAGTCTAAGGGGACAGAGAGAGTCCCCTGAAGATTTAGCTTTAAACTGGGCGGGGCCCAAGTAGCTGGTCTCCTCTTAGGCAATCACAAGTGATTGCCTAAGAGTTGCCTAGAAAAATACAAGACGAGTCAAGATTTTAAAAGGCGGGAGAAAATCAATTTATTTATCCAAATAATATACAGAATACATTAAATAGATGTGGCACAAGGCCAAAAGGGGGTATGGGGGGGAAAGTGGGGGTCGGGGGTCGTCCACTTGGTCTATGAATACCCTAGAAACTAGTTTCAGTCACCATAATACCACATTCACTCTATGGACTTAAGCTACTTAAAATATCCCCAGGTGTTTCAATGAATTTTATTTACAAAGATTATGTACATGTGTGATGATGGGAGTGGGAGAACAAAAAACTAAGCCTTAAATAATCCCCCAAAAATAAATAAAAATAAAAGTGATGGTAAAAATAAAGAAACAAGGAAAATGCTAATTAAGATAAGTTAGTAGGGTCCCCCCCACCTATCTAAGGTATGAAATGCTCGCTGTCTTCCGGTAAAAACCGAAAGCAAGAGAGTCAGTTCCTAATTGGGAGTGGGCGTTTCTATGGGGGCAAAAGAAATGGAGGGATGGGTTTGACGGGATGTGCGGTGTCCTTCAGGATAAGTACTTTTAGGGCGGGTCAGGGATATAAAATAAATTAGGGAACGGGCATCCTGAAGGAGTTCTGACACCTAAAATAAATCTGGGGACAGAGAGCTCATTTACGCTACTAGCTAATAGGGACTGCGCCAAAGAATTTGCTGGTCAGTTTTTTTTTAAAAAGGGGTTGTTTTTTCGACAAAGAGACTTTGAGGTCGCTGTGTGCCATGCCTAGGCAGGGAACACGAACTCGAATCTATTCCGCGTGAACACGCATAAACTAGCGGTGTGTATCCACCTACTTTTGAAAAGTGAAGAAGGCAACCTCCTTCTATCAGATTTGATTTTGATTTTAAGCTGGTGTTTAAAATACGAAATCAAATCATAATAAGAAGGCGGCACCCCCCCACGCCCTATCTCTAAGCGAGAAGTATACACCACGAGTCTAGCTACGGCTAAGATCGCGAGCAAAACCATACGTTTCTCCCTGGGCCACAAGGGGTCCATGTTGAAGACAACGGATGCTAAATCCAAGCACGTCACCCGATCGGGGGTGATGCGAGCCGTCACCTCGCCGACATACGTCCAAAATTCACGAAGTTTGGAGCAGGTGAAAAAGGCATGTTCCGCCGTTTCAATTTCATCTTCCTCGCAACGTGGGCAAAAGGGGCTGATAGCCATACCAATTTTGAATCGTATGTCATTGAGGGGTAACACATTTCGAACCAATCGCCAGGTCAGAGAGAACTCAGAATTATTGAGATAGCTCCTGCCTGGCGCCCAATTCCACTGAGAGCGAGCCTCCTCCTCCGACAATCCAAGTCGCTCCCCAAGAGGATCCGAAGCGGTCCCCACCACTAACTCCCGATAGAATGTCCTTCTAGACCGGGCGAGGTCACTGGACCCCGGCAGCACTCTGAGCGCAGCTCGGCATTCGTTGAAGAACTGCGATTGACTCCTTGGCTTACGTCGGCATTCGGCCAAGTGGTCAGGGATGAGGTTAGGAAAAGCGCTTCCAACCGCAGGGCCCCACGCAGACTCCTCTGTCAAGGTTCGGCTCAGGAATGATAACCGCTCGGCATACAAATGGCTCGCCAAGTCGGGCATTCCCAAGCCTCCCACATCAGGACGTTGAGTACAGACCTGTCTACGGACTAGCGGCTTCCCCTTTGCCCACAAAAGCGAGAAAAGGAGACGCGTTAAAACCGCTCGGCGGTCCGCAGGCAGAGGTAGTACAGCCAATCGGTAAAGGATGAGCGGAAAGACGTACGTGACGCACGCCTCAGCCCGACCTTTAAGGGAAAGCCCCCTTCGAAGCCAAATCCTTACAGACGCTTCGACCTTAGACTGTACTTCCGACCAGTTCTTATCAAGCTGGAGACCGGGTCCGAACCATACGCCGAGGATCCGAACCGGGCCGTCAGTCCAGTTGAAAAGGCCCGGGAGCGCAGCCGCGCCACTCCAGGCAGCCAACCTTAGGCCATTGGATTTGCTAAGGTTGACTTTGGCCCCTGTCACTTTTTCGTACCTTCTGAGTGCCTTAGTCACCGCGAGAATGTCTCGAAAGCACGACACAAACACGGTGACATCATCGGCATACGCGGATACCCTGGCTCGCGCACCGCCAGGAAGAGCAATACCGCGTAGGGCCAGTCCAGGCTCCCCGATCCTAAGCCTGCGGAGAAAAGGCTCCAAGGCAAGGACGTAAAGCAGGGGAGACAGCGGACATCCCTGACGTACCGACCGAGAGACGGCAAAAGACTCCGATCGCATTCCATTCACTTGCACCACTGCCGTCGGCCCGCGATACAAAATGGAGATCCATCTGCGGAAGTCCGGTGTAAAACCGGAGGCCTCTAAAACAGATCCCAGGAACCGATGGTCGACCCTGTCAAAAGCTTTGGACTGATCTAAATTGATCAGCGCGGCTTCGGTGTCGTCTTCTAATCCCTCTATGATCGTGCGCATCAGATGCAAGTTGTTTTGAATCGATCTCCCCTTCACAGCATAATTCTGATCAGGTTCGACCAACTCAGCGATAACAAGCTGCAACCGATTTGCAAGAACTTTGGCCAAAATCTTTAAATCTGTGTTTAGCAGAGTTATGGGCCTGTAATCGTCTAATTCCCCACCATCTTGGCCCTTTTTCTGAAGCAATGTGATCACTCCCTTGGTGACTTGACCGGGGATGGAACCCTGTTCAAACCAGTGATTGAAAACATTGACCAGAATAGGTACGAAGATGTGCGACAGCCTCAAGAACAATTCATAGGGCAAACCATCGAGTCCCGGCGATTTGTCGTAGCCGACCTGCTTCAGTGCAGCCAAGACCTCACACTCTGTAACGCGCCCATCACAGCTAGCCGCTCGGGCCGCCTCCAGGCGGGGCGAGCCAGCTAAATAGCTGCCAAACTCCTCGACGCGGAGTCCGGGCAGTTGGGTGAACCGTTCCATGAAATGCTCACGAAATCCCCGGCAAATCTCCCGAGCCGACACAAGGGTGTGTCCTTCCGGGTGTTTGACTTGACGAATGAGACCGACCGAGCTGCGACGAAGTGGAGTTCTACGCTCTTGCGCGTCCACATTCACGGCTTCGTTGGACACTCTATCTAGCCTAGCTCTAACTACTTGACCTTCATACCGCACGTTAGCCGCACGTTTCAGGTCCCCCTTAGCTAGTTCTATGCCTAGGGAATCCCCCCCAGCCACCGCCCGGGCCAGCTTAGTTTCTAAACGCTTTTCTGTTTCTGCCTTATTTAAGGCGAGGCGTTGGCTATATTGAACAGAAAAGCGCCTAATGCCAACTTTGGCGTTAACCCACCACTTACTCCCGGTTACCGCCCCCACTAATCCCTTTTGAAAGTTAAGAGATAGCTGCTCCCGGAAGTCACGTATCTCCAGTAAGGAGGTATTTAACTTCCAGTAGCTAGCTACCTTGTGTGTCTTAGGGCCTAACTCCAGACTGGCCACAAGTAGCTTGTGGTCAGAATGGCCTAACCAGTGGAACGTGGGACAAGAGATATAATCTACGTTGCCTCTTCTAATTAGCAATCTATCCAAGTAAGTACTTGAAAGGAAAGTGCCGCTAGCGAGCCACGTCCACATCTCCCGCCCTGGGTGATCGATACGAAATCTGTCGACCAGATCGCATTGTGCCATCAGATCAGACAGACTTGTCTCACACCTATCCGACCCACTAGGTCCCCCCACCTTATCTATCCTGGGATCAAGGATGGCATTCCAATCTCCCACTAGGATTAGCCGCTCCGAACCACCGAGAAACCCCTCCAACCCTCGGAAAAAGGAAACCCTCTCACGAATGGAATTGGGCGCATAAACCGCGACGATTCGAAACATGGCACTATTCACGGCAACATCAGCCACGACCAGTCTGCCATCAGCATCCGCGTGAACAACGTTTACCCTTGCTAACAGAGTGCGTCTAACTAACAGCGAAACTCCCCGAGCAGAACGGTCACCAAATGCTGAAAAAACATCGAAATGTTCCGACAGCAGTCGATGATCGTCCATCGAAACATAGTGAGTTTCCTGTACCGCAGCCACATCTAATTCAAAAGCCTTGAGATCCCCCAGTATGCGGGCTGCTTTGCTTAAGGATCTCAAGCCTCTCGCGTTCAAGCTTCCTAGTTTCAAGGTCGTAGCCATTGCACTAGTCAGTGTCAATCAGCGGCCTAAAGTCTTTGTCAGTGAGGATGCCGACGGCATGCCCGATATTGCCAGTGAGCAATTCTGACGACGCGCGGCCGTCTCGGGAGATGCCCCCGACATCCAGGGGGAAGGTTAACTTTAACGCTCTATAAAAACAAGGGTGGACGTAAATGGGGATCCTCCCTTCACATTTATCCCTCAGATCGTCGAGGGAGTCGTGCCCTTCTTCCACCAACGTTAGACCCAGGATCGCATCCTTTGCTGCTTCTATCATTCGCCACATGGATTTCGTGCGGCGAATTTTCGTCTTCCTGACGAACGTGATCAGCAAAGGAGCATCGGGGAAGTTGGACGGGTTGGTAGTGTCCAGACCCTGGGTCTTCGTAAGGAGCTGCAGCGGTTTGATGGCACCTCTCTGCTGCGGCGTAAGCTCGGCAGCGGCGTGGTGCAGATCTGCATTGCAGATGAGGTCCCCTGGCAGGAAGGGGAGCTTTCTCGTCTTCTCCTTTCTTGTAGGAGAGGGCGACGCTTTTTGTTTCTTGGCCTGTTTGGCCACATTGGGAGTTTTGGACCCCGACTCTTCCTTTCGAGACAGAGAGCGGGAACTAGCTGGGGGAGTTTCAGTGGGGGAAGGGGATTTCTGCTCAGTGGTGGGTTTAGGTTTTGGGGATTCGGGGGACTGAGCAGGAGAGATAGTCATCTCTACGGACATTGGGGCGGGGGATTGGGGCCCAGCCTCTTTTGATAGTGAAACGGCACGTTTGGCCACCTTTCTGTCCCGGGTGAACTTTTTCTCTGTCTCTCGAGCCGGGGCCGGGCAAGCGTCACCCTCCATCTTCTCCCCTTCCGAGTCGGACGATGATGATGTTGATGAAGGTAGTGACAGGGGAACCTCGGTTTTTCGTTTCGTGGCCGCTGCCGTGCTAGATGTTTGCTGCGGCTCCTTATCGGTGGGCATATCCACGCTCATTGACTTAGCGGGACCCCGCATCCCTTTTACTTCAGAGGGCTGCACTTTGGAGGAGGGCTTCTGTGGTTTGTTCTTTCGGACCACTGGGGTGAAACCCTCCTCGTCTTTTTCAGTTCTAGGAGCTGCTGATGCCGCTGGACCTCCCGGGGCTGCGGCAGAAGGGGTCTTCTTGATTGGCGCCTTTTTTGGGCAGTCTTTCGCCATATGCCCCTTCTGCTCGCAGTGCCAGCAATGTGGCCTCCTGCCCTCGACGATGATAGACATCGACCAGGAGTCGCACTTGAGCAGTGGCGGTATCTTGTTGAAGCCATCCCGGTCCAAACGCATTTTAATTTTGTAGTCCCCTACCATTAGGTTATGGGGACCGCGGACCGGGATTATGGCTTCGACGTCCCCATATTGACTCATCACTGCACCTAGTTGCTCCGAGTCAATATAGCAGGGGACGCCGAGGACAGTGACTAGTGTCCTCCTCCTGCTCAAGTACTCCGGCCTGAGGATCAGATGTTTATGCCTCAGGTCGGCCCTGGCCAACTTCTCTGCTTCCTGTTCAGAGGGGAGTAAAAGGTCCCAGGTTGCGAAACCTCGACGGCAAATATATGTCGCCGGGACTTTCAGGGCCCATAAAATCTCCCCTACCGTCTCGATCTGGACCCCAGCCAGCCCTTTGGTTCTGGAGTCGATGGTGACTAGCGAAACAATTCGCTTCGCTAGCCGGTCCACCGCTCCTGGCGCTGCTTTGATAACGCTACCGTCGGTTAGTTCCTTGTACTTAGACTCGAACAGCCGACGGTATTCTGACGGGCTTCTTTGCGACTGGGGTCCCCACTGGTCTTTTGGTGATTGGGCAGGAGAGTTGGTTTGCGCCGGAGTTGTAGGTGTTACAGCCTTCGTCGGCGACGGCGTCTTCTGCCCGGGAGGTATCGCCCATGAATTGGGTGTCTCCGCTGGTGTTGATGAGAGGGACGGCCACTCCTTTGGAGCTGTTTCCGGCGTTGTTGCCGGCGGAGTGGCCGCCTTGGTTCCTCTCTTGCCAGCGATATCCGCTGCTCCTTTTTTGGTGACGGTGCGAGCAGCCCCCATCTTCCTCGGCCTAGACTGCCGCATGCTAGCCTTGGCCGGGCCATCTGGAGTCAGCTGCAGAACTTCCATGCTGCTGTCTCTGCTACTGCCACGACTGCTCACAGGGCTGTGGTCGCTGCAGACACTGCTGTCGCTGCAAATGCTGCTGTCACTTCCAAAGAGTTCTTGGGTGAGGTTGCGGCATTGAGCAGAGTCCCTGTCAATGTGGGCTGGCGGCTGATCTGGGTCGGTGGCCCCTTCTTTGTGGGACTCCACCGACCGGGTCGCTCTTACTCCTGGAGGCAGGCGGCCTTTTCGCCTACTACCAGGCGGGCTGACGGTTGAAGCCCGGCGAGCGATTGGTACAGTGGGGAGTCGTTCCCACCGACCCAGATCACCTCTAGGATCTGAGCTATCCTGGGTGGAGCTGCCGGGGACAGCAGCGTGCAAGCTAACAGGGCTCCCGCCTAAGGCGGCAGACCCTGATCTACTTTCAGTGCTGGGAGCGGCACTGGCGGACGTACTGGGCACGACGCCTATGGCGGCGTGACCGTCCTGCTGTTTGAGGTCTGCTCCCTCCCCGACCTGAGACCGTCGCCTCAGTTCGGAAAAGGAGCCCGGGCTAGACAAAGACTCTGCAGCAGAGCCCGGACCACTCCTCCCCTCTTCCATCCAACTCCCGGCTAGAGACCCGCCGATTCGGATTCAGGAAGACCGTCGCCAAAAGGTACGTAAGTCAGACCCGAAACCTGCCAGCTGCTTAAGTCAAGCCTGGGGGTTGGACACCTGCAAGAGAAGGGAACAAAAAGATTAATACAATGGAACCGCCCAACAGGGGCGGCCACCCAAGAGGGGTGTGAAGAGACAAATTGCCCAACAGGGGCTAGTCTAAGGGGACAGAGAGAGTCCCCTGAAGATTTAGCTTTAAACTGGGCGGGGCCCAAGTAGCTGGTCTCCTCTTAGGCAATCACGAGTGATTGCCTAAGAGTTGCCTGAAAAAATCGAAGACAAGTCAATGATTTTAACAGGCGGGAGAAAATCAATTTATTTATCCAAATAATATACAGAATACATTAAATAGATGTGGCACAAGGCCAAAAGGGGGTATGGGGGGGAAAGTGGGGGTCGGGGGTCGTCCACTTGGTCTATGAATACCCTAGAAACTAGTTTCAGTCACCATAATACCACATTCACTCTATGGACTTAAGCTACTTAAAATATCCCCAGGTGTTTCAATGAATTTTATTTACAAAGATTATGTACATGTGTGATGATGGGAGTGGGAGAACAAAAAACTAAGCCTTAAATAATCCCCCAAAAATAAATAAAAATAAAAGTGATGGTAAAAATAAAGAAAACAAGGAAAATGCTAATTAAGATAAGTTAGTAGGGTCCCCCCCACCTATCTAAGGTATGAAATGCTCGCTGTCTTCCGGTAAAAACCGAAAGCAAGAGAGTCAGTTCCTAATTGGGAGTGGGCGTTTCTATGGGGGCAAAAGAAATGGAGGGATGGGTTTGTCGGGATGTGCGGTGTCCTTCAGGATAAGTACTTTTAGGGCGGGTCAGGGATATAAAATAAATTAGGGAACGGGCATCCTGAAGGAGTTCTGACACCTAAAATAAATCTGGGGACAGAGAGCTCATTTACGCTACTAGCTAATAGGGACTGCGCCAAAGAATTTGCTGGTCAGTTTTTTTAAAAAGGGGTTGTTTTTTTCGACAAAGAGACTTTGAGGTCGCTGTGTGCCATGCCTAGGCAGGGAACACGAACTCGAATCTATTCCGCGTGAACACGCATAAACTAGCGGTGTGTATCCACCTACTTTTGAAAAGTGAAGAAGGCAACCTCCTTCTATCAGATTTGATTTTGATTTTAAGCTGGTGTTTAAAATACGAAATCAAATCATAATAAGAAGGCGGCACCCCCCCACGCCCTATCTCTAAGCGAGAAGTATACACCACGAGTCTAGCTACGGCTAAGATCGCGAGCAAAACCATACGTTTCTCCCTGGGCCACAAGGGGTCCATGTTGAAGACAACGGATGCTAAATCCAAGCACGTCACCCGATCGGGGGTGATGCGAGCCGTCACCTCGCCGACATACGTCCAAAATTCACGAAGTTTGGAGCAGGTGAAAAAGGCATGTTCCGCCGTTTCAATTTCATCTTCCTCGCAACGTGGGCAAAAGGGGCTGATAGCCATACCAATTTTGAATCGTATGTCATTGAGGGGTAACACATTTCGAACCAATCGCCAGGTCAGAGAGAACTCAGAATTATTGAGATAGCTCCTGCCTGGCGCCCAATTCCACTGAGAGCGAGCCTCCTCCTCCGACAATCCAAGTCGCTCCCCAAGAGGATCCGAAGCGGTCCCCACCACTAACTCCCGATAGAATGTCCTTCTAGACCGGGCGAGGTCACTGGACCCCGGCAGCACTCTGAGCGCAGCTCGGCATTCGTTGAAGAACTGCGATTGACTCCTTGGCTTACGTCGGCATTCGGCCAAGTGGTCAGGGATGAGGTTAGGAAAAGCGCTTCCAACCGCAGGGCCCCACGCAGACTCCTCTGTCAAGGTTCGGCTCAGGAATGATAACCGCTCGGCATACAAATGGCTCGCCAAGTCGGGCATTCCCAAGCCTCCCACATCAGGACGTTGAGTACAGACCTGTCTACGGACTAGCGGCTTCCCCTTTGCCCACAAAAGCGAGAAAAGGAGACGCGTTAAAACCGCTCGGCGGTCCGCAGGCAGAGGTAGTACAGCCAATCGGTAAAGGATGAGCGGAAAGACGTACGTGACGCACGCCTCAGCCCGACCTTTAAGGGAAAGCCCCCTTCGAAGCCAAATCCTTACAGACGCTTCGACCTTAGACTGTACTTCCGACCAGTTCTTATCAAGCTGGAGACCGGGTCCGAACCATACGCCGAGGATCCGAACCGGGCCGTCAGTCCAGTTGAAAAGGCCCGGGAGCGCAGCCGCGCCACTCCAGGCAGCCAACCTTAGGCCATTGGATTTGCTAAGGTTGACTTTGGCCCCTGTCACTTTTTCGTACCTTCTGAGTGCCTTAGTCACCGCGAGAATGTCTCGAAAGCACGACACAAACACGGTGACATCATCGGCATACGCGGATACCCTGGCTCGCGCACCGCCAGGAAGAGCAATACCGCGTAGGGCCAGTCCAGGCTCCCCGATCCTAAGCCTGCGGAGAAAAGGCTCCAAGGCAAGGACGTAAAGCAGGGGAGACAGCGGACATCCCTGACGTACCGACCGAGAGACGGCAAAAGACTCCGATCGCATTCCATTCACTTGCACCACTGCCGTCGGCCCGCGATACAAAATGGAGATCCATCTGCGGAAGTCCGGTGTAAAACCGGAGGCCTCTAAAACAGATCCCAGGAACCGATGGTCGACCCTGTCAAAAGCTTTGGACTGATCTAAATTGATCAGCGCGGCTTCGGTGTCGTCTTCTAATCCCTCTATGATCGTGCGCATCAGATGCAAGTTGTTTTGAATCGATCTCCCCTTCACAGCATAATTCTGATCAGGTTCGACCAACTCAGCGATAACAAGCTGCAACCGATTTGCAAGAACTTTGGCCAAAATCTTTAAATCTGTGTTTAGCAGAGTTATGGGCCTGTAATCGTCTAATTCCCCACCATCTTGGCCCTTTTTCTGAAGCAATGTGATCACTCCCTTGGTGACTTGACCGGGGATGGAACCCTGTTCAAACCAGTGATTGAAAACATTGACCAGAATAGGTACGAAGATGTGCGACAGCCTCAAGAACAATTCATAGGGCAAACCATCGAGTCCCGGCGATTTGTCGTAGCCGACCTGCTTCAGTGCAGCCAAGACCTCACACTCTGTAACGCGCCCATCACAGCTAGCCGCTCGGGCCGCCTCCAGGCGGGGCGAGCCAGCTAAATAGCTGCCAAACTCCTCGACGCGGAGTCCGGGCAGTTGGGTGAACCGTTCCATGAAATGCTCACGAAATCCCCGGCAAATCTCCCGAGCCGACACAAGGGTGTGTCCTTCCGGGTGTTTGACTTGACGAATGAGACCGACCGAGCTGCGACGAAGTGGAGTTCTACGCTCTTGCGCGTCCACATTCACGGCTTCGTTGGACACTCTATCTAGCCTAGCTCTAACTACTTGACCCTCATACCGCACGTTAGCCGCACGTTTCAGGTCCCCCTTAGCTAGCTCTATGCCTAGGGAATCCCCCCCAGCCACCGCCCGGGCCAGCTTATTTTCTAAACGCTTTTCTGTTTCTGCCTTATTTAGGGCGAGGCGTTGGCTATATTGAACAGAAAAGCGCCTAATGCCAACTTTGGCGTTAACCCACCACTTACTCCCGGTTACCGCCCCCACTAATCCCTTTTGAAAGTTAAGAGATAGCTGCTCCCGGAAGTCACGTATCTCCAGTAAGGAGGTATTTAACTTCCAGTAGCTAGCTACCTTGTGTGTCTTAGGGGCTAACTCCAGACTGGCCACAAGTAACTTGTGGTCAGAATGGCCTAACCAGTGGAACGTGGGACAAGAGATATAATCTACGTTGCCTCTTCTAATTAGCAATCTATCCAAGTAAGAACTTGAATGGAAAGTGCCGCTAGCGAGCCACGTCCACATCTCCCGCCCTGGGTGATCGATACGAAATCTGTCGACCAGATCGCATTGTGCCATCAGATCAGACAGACTTGTCTCACACCTATCCGACCCACTAGGTCCCCCCACCTTATCTATCCTGGGATCAAGGATGGCATTCCAATCTCCCACTAGGATTAGCCGCTCCGAACCACCGAGAAACCCCTCCAACCCTCGGAAAAAGGAAACCCTCTCACGAATGGAATTGGGCGCATAAACCGCGACGATTCGAAACATGGCACTATTCACGGCAACATCAGCCACGACCAGTCTGCCATCAGCATCCGCGTGAACAACGTTTACCCTTGCTAACAGAGTGCGTCTAACTAACAGCGAAACTCCCCGAGCAGAACGGTCACCAAATGCTGAAAAAACATCGAAATGTTCCGACAGCAGTCGATGATCGTCCATCGAAACATAGTGAGTTTCCTGTACCGCAGCCACATCTAATTCAAAAGCCTTGAGATCCCCCAGTATGCGGGCTGCTTTGCTTAAGGATCTCAAGCCTCTCGCGTTCAAGCTTCCTAGTTTCAAGGTCGTAGCCATTGCACTAGTCAGTGTCAATCAGCGGCCTAAAGTCTTTGTCAGTGAGGATGCCGACGGCATGCCCGATATTGCCAGTGAGCAATTCTGACGACGCGCGGCCGTCTCGGGAGATGCCCCCGACATCCAGGGGGAAGGTTAACTTTAAAGCTCTATAAAAACAAGGGTGGACGTAAATGGGGATCCTCCCTTCACATTTATCCCTCAGATCGTCGAGGGAGTCGTGCCCTTCTTCCACCAACGTTAGACCCAGGATCGCATCCTTTGCTGCTTCTATCATTCGCCACATGGATTTCGTGCGGCGAATTTTCGTCTTCCTGACGAACGTGATCAGCAAAGGAGCATCGGGGAAGTTGGACGGGTTGGTAATGTCCAGACCCTGGGTCTTCGTAAGGAGCTGCAGCGGTTTGATGGCACCTCTCTGCTGCGGCGTAAGCTCGGCAGCGGCGTGGTGCAGATCTGCATTGCAGATGAGGTCCCCTGGCAGGAAGGGGAGCTTTCTCGTCTTCTCCTTTCTTGTAGGGGAGGGCGACGCTTTTTGTTTCTTGGCCTGTTTGGCCACATTGGGAGTTTTGGACCCCGACTCTTCCTTTCGAGACAGAGAGCGGGAACTAGCTGGGGGAGTTTCAGTGGGGGAAGGGGATTTCTGCTCAGTGGTGGGTTTAGGTTTTGGGGATTCGGGGGACTGAGCAGGAGAGATAGTCATCTCTACGGACATCGGGGCGGGGGATTGGGGCCCAGCCTCTTTTTCTTGTGAAACGGCACGTTTGGCCACCTTTCTGTCCCGGGTGAAATTTTTCACTGTCTCTCGAGCCGGGGCCGGGCCAGCGTCACCCTCCATCTTCTCCCCTTCCGATTCGGACGATGAAGATGTTGACGAAGGTAGTGACAGGGGAACCTCGGTTTTTCGTTTCGTGGCCGCTGCCGTGCTAGATGTTTGCTGCGGCTCCTTATCGGTGGGCATATCCACGCTCATTGACTTGGCGGGACCCCGCATCCCTTTTACTTCAGAGGGCTGCACTTTGGAGGAGGGCTTCTGTGGTTTGTTCTTTCGAACCACTGGGGTGAAACCCTCCTCGTCCTTATCAGTTCTAGGAGCTACTGATGCCGCTGGACCTCCCGGGGCTGCGGCAGAAGGGGTCTTCTTGATTGGCGCCTTTTTTGGGCAGTCTTTCGCCATATGCCCCTTCTGCTCGCAGTGCCAGCAATGTGGCCTCCTGCCCTCGACGATGATAGACATCGACCAGGAGTCGCACTTGAGCAGTGGCGGTATCTTGTTGAAGCCATCCCGGTCCAAACGCATTTTAATTTTGTAGTCCCCTACCATTAGGTTATGGGGACCGCGGACCGGGATTATGGCTTCGACGTCCCCATATTGACTCATCACTGCACCTAGTTGCTCCGAGTCAATATAGCAGGGGACGCCGAGGACAGTGACTAGTGTCCTCCTCCTGCTCAAGTACTCCGGCCTGAGGATCAGATGTTTATGCCTCAGGTCGGCCCTGGCCAACTTTTCCGCTTCTTGTTCTGAGGGGAGTAGTAAGTCCCAGGTCGCAAAACCTCGACGGCAAATGTATGTCGCCGGGACTTTTAGGGACCATAGTATCTCCCCTACCGTCTCGATTTGGACCCCAGCCAGCCCTTTGGTTCTGGAGTCGATGGTGACTAGCGAAACAATTCGCTTCGCTAGCCGGTCCACCGCTCCTGGCGCTGCTTTGATAACGCTACCGTCGGTTAGTTCCTTGTACTTAGACTCGAACAGCCGACGGTATTCTGACGGGCTTCTTTGCGACTGGGGTCCCCACTGGTCTTTTGGTGATTGGGCAGGAGAGTTGGTTTGCGCCGGAGTTGTAGGTGTTACAGCCTTCGTCGGCGACGGCGTCTTCTGCCCGGGAGGTATCGCCCATGAATTGGGTGTCTCCGCTGGTGTTGATGAGAGGGACGGCCACTCCTTTGGAGCTGTTTCCGGCGTTGTTGCCGGCGGAGTGGCCGCCTTGGTTCCTCTCTTGCCAGCGACATCCGCTGCTCCTTTCTTTGGTACCGTATGTGCCGCCCTCATCTTCCTCGGCCTGGACTGCCGCATGCTAGCCTTGGCCGGGCCATCTGGAGTCAGCTGCAGAACTTCCATGCTGCTGTCTCTGCTACTGCCACGACTGCTCACAGGGCTGTGGTCGCTGCAGACACTGCTGTCGCTGCAAATGCTGCTGTCACTTCCAAAGAGTTCTTGGGTGAGGTTGCGGCATTGAGCAGAGTCCCTGTCAATGTGGGCTGGCGGCTGATCTGGGTCGGTGGCCCCTTCTTTGTGGGACTCCACCGACCGGGTCGCTCTTACTCCTGGAGGCAGGCGGCCTTTTCGCCTACTACCAGGCGGGCTGACGGTTGAAGCCCGGCGAGCGATTGGTACAGTGGGGAGTCGTTCCCACCGACCCAGATCACCTCTAGGATCTGAGCTATCCTGGGTGGAGCTGCCGGGGACAGCAGCGTGCAAGCTAACAGGGCTCCCGCCTAAGGCGGCAGACCCTGATCTACTTTCAGTGCTGGGAGCGGCACTGGCGGACGTACTGGGCACGACGCCTATGGCGGCGTGACCGTCCTGCTGTTTGAGGTCTGCTCCCTCCCCGACCTGAGACCGTCGCCTCAGTTCGGAAAAGGAGCCCGGGCTAGACAAAGACTCTGCAGCAGAGCCCGGACCACTCCTCCCCTCTTCCATCCAACTCCCGGCTAGAGACCCGCCGATTCGGATTCAGGAAGACCGTCGCCAAAAGGTACGTAAGTCAGACCCGAAACCTGCCAGCTGCTTAAGTCAAGCCTGGGGGTTGGACACCTGCAAGAGAAGGGAACAAAAAGATTAAAACAATGGAACCACCCAAGAGGGGTGGCCACCCAAGAGGGGTGTGGAAGGACAAATTGCCCAACAGGGGCTAGTCTAAGGGGACAGAGAGAGTCCCCTGAAGATTTAGCTTTAAACTGGGCGGGGCCCAAGTAGCTGGTCTCCTCTTAGGCAATCACGAGTGATTGCCTAAGAGTTGCCTGAAAAAATCGAAGACAAGTCAATGATTTTAACAGGCGGGAGAAAATCAATTTATTTATCCAAATAATATACAAAATACATTAAATAGATGTGGCACAGGGCCAAAAGGGGGTATGGGGGGGAAAGTGGGGGTCGGGGGTCGTCCACTTGGTCTATGAATACCCTAGAAACTAGTTTCAGTCACCATAATACCACATTCACTCTATGGACTTAAGCTACTTAAAATATCCCCAGGTGTTTCAATGAATTTTATTTACAATAGATATTTACATGTGTGATGATGGGAGTGGGAGAACAAAAAACTAAGCCTTAAATAATCCCCCAAAAATAAATAAAAATAAAAGTGATGATAAAAATAAAGAACCAAAGAAAATGCTAATTAAGGTGTGTTAGTAAGGTACCCCCCATCCTATCTAGAGTATGAGCTGCTCGCTGTCTTCTGGTACAGACCGAAAGCAAGAGAGTAAGCTCCTAATTGGGAGTGGGCGTTTCTATGGGGGCAAAAGAAATGGAGGGATGGGTTTGTCGGGATGTGCGGTGTCCTTCAGGATAAGAACTATTATGGCGGGTCGGGGATATAAAATAAATTAGGGAGCGGGCATCCTGAAGGAGTTCTGACACCTAAAATAAAGCTGGGGGCAAAGAGCTCATTTACGCTACTAGCTAATAGGGACTGCGCCCAAAATTTACTGGTCAGTTTTTAAGGGGATTTTTGTTTTTCGACAAAGATGCTTTAAGGTCGCTGTGTGCCATGCCTAGGCAGGGAACACGAACTCGAATCTATTCCGCGTGAACACGCATAAGCTAGCGGTGTGTATCCACCTACTTTCGAAAAGTGGAGAAGGCAACCTCCTTCTATCAGATTTGATTTTGATTTTAAGCTGGTGTTTAAAATACGAAATCAAATCATAATAAGAAGGCGGCGCCCCCCCACGCCCTATCTCTAAGCGAGAAGTATACACCACGAGTCTAGCTACGGCTAAGATCGCGAGCAAAACCATACGTTTCTCCCTGGGCCACAAGGGGTCCATGTTGAAGACAACGGATGCTAAATCCAAGCACGTCACCCGATCGGGGGTGATGCGAGCCGTCACCTCGCCGACATACGTCCAAAATTCACGAAGTTTGGAGCAGGTGAAAAAGGCATGTTCCGCCGTTTCAATTTCATCTTCCTCGCAACGTGGGCAAAAGGGGCTGATAGCCATACCAATTTTGAATCGTATGTCATTGAGGGGTAACACATTTCGAACCAATCGCCAGGTCAGAGAGAACTCAGAATTATTGAGATAGCTCCTGCCTGGCGCCCAATTCCACTGAGAGCGAGCCTCCTCCTCCGACAATCCAAGTCGCTCCCCAAGAGGATCCGAAGCGGTCCCCACCACTAACTCCCGATAGAATGTCCTTCTAGACCGGGCGAGGTCACTGGACCCCGGCAGCACTCTGAGCGCAGCTCGGCATTCGTTGAAGAACTGCGATTGACTCCTTGGCTTACGTCGGCATTCGGCCAAGTGGTCAGGGATGAGGTTAGGAAAAGCGCTTCCAACCGCAGGGCCCCACGCAGACTCCTCTGTCAAGGTTCGGCTCAGGAATGATAACCGCTCGGCATACAAATGGCTCGCCAAGTCGGGCATTCCCAAGCCTCCCACATCAGGACGTTGAGTACAGACCTGTCTACGGACTAGCGGCTTCCCCTTTGCCCACAAAAGCGAGAAAAGGAGACGCGTTAAAACCGCTCGGCGGTCCGCAGGCAGAGGTAGTACAGCCAATCGGTAAAGGATGAGCGGAAAGACGTACGTGACGCACGCCTCAGCCCGACCTTTAAGGGAAAGCCCCCTTCGAAGCCAAATCCTTACAGACGCTTCGACCTTAGACTGTACTTCCGACCAGTTCTTATCAAGCTGGAGACCGGGTCCGAACCATACGCCGAGGATCCGAACCGGGCCGTCAGTCCAGTTGAAAAGGCCCGGGAGCGCAGCCGCGCCACTCCAGGCAGCCAACCTTAGGCCATTGGATTTGCTAAGGTTGACTTTGGCCCCTGTCACTTTTTCGTACCTTCTGAGTGCCTTAGTCACCGCGAGAATGTCTCGAAAGCACGACACAAACACGGTGACATCATCGGCATACGCGGATACCCTGGCTCGCGCACCGCCAGGAAGAGCAATACCGCGTAGGGCCAGTCCAGGCTCCCCGATCCTAAGCCTGCGGAGAAAAGGCTCCAAGGCAAGGACGTAAAGCAGGGGAGACAGCGGACATCCCTGACGTACCGACCGAGAGACGGCAAAAGACTCCGATCGCATTCCATTCACTTGCACCACTGCCGTCGGCCCGCGATACAAAATGGAGATCCATCTGCGGAAGTCCGGTGTAAAACCGGAGGCCTCTAAAACAGATCCCAGGAACCGATGGTCGACCCTGTCAAAAGCTTTGGACTGATCTAAATTGATCAGCGCGGCTTCGGTGTCGTCTTCTAATCCCTCTATGATCGTGCGCATCAGATGCAAGTTGTTTTGAATCGATCTCCCCTTCACAGCATAATTCTGATCAGGTTCGACCAACTCAGCGATAACAAGCTGCAACCGATTTGCAAGAACTTTGGCCAAAATCTTTAAATCTGTGTTTAGCAGAGTTATGGGCCTGTAATCGTCTAATTCCCCACCATCTTGGCCCTTTTTCTGAAGCAATGTGATCACTCCCTTGGTGACTTGACCGGGGATGGAACCCTGTTCAAACCAGTGATTGAAAACATTGACCAGAATAGGTACGAAGATGTGCGACAGCCTCAAGAACAATTCATAGGGCAAACCATCGAGTCCCGGCGATTTGTCGTAGCCGACCTGCTTCAGTGCAGCCAAGACCTCACACTCTGTAACGCGCCCATCACAGCTAGCCGCTCGGGCCGCCTCCAGGCGGGGCGAGCCAGCTAAATAGCTGCCAAACTCCTCGACGCGGAGTCCGGGCAGTTGGGTGAACCGTTCCATGAAATGCTCACGAAATCCCCGGCAAATCTCCCGAGCCGACACAAGGGTGTGTCCTTCCGGGTGTTTGACTTGACGAATGAGACCGACCGAGCTGCGACGAAGTGGAGTTCTACGCTCTTGCGCGTCCACATTCACGGCTTCGTTGGACACTCTATCTAGCCTAGCTCTAACTACTTGACCTTCATACCGCACGTTAGCCGCACGTTTCAGGTCCCCCTTAGCTAGTTCTATGCCTAGGGAATCCCCCCCAGCCACCGCCCGGGCCAGCTTAGTTTCTAAACGCTTTTCTGTTTCTGCCTTATTTAAGGCGAGGCGTTGGCTATATTGAACAGAAAAGCGCCTAATGCCAACTTTGGCGTTAACCCACCACTTACTCCCGGTTACCGCCCCCACTAATCCCTTTTGAAAGTTAAGAGATAGCTGCTCCCGGAAGTCACGTATCTCCAGTAAGGAGGTATTTAACTTCCAGTAGCTAGCTACCTTATGTGTCTTAGGGCCTAACTCCAGACTGGCCACAAGTAGCTTGTGGTCAGAATGGCCTAACCAGTGGAACGTGGGACAAGAGATATAATCTACGTTGCCTCTTCTAATTAGCAATCTATCCAAGTAAGTACTTGAAAGGAAAGTGCCGCTAGCGAGCCACGTCCACATCTCCCGCCCTGGGTGATCGCTACGAAATCTGTCGACCAGATCGCATTGTGCCATCAGATCAGACAGACTTGTCTCACACCTATCCGACCCACTAGGTCCCCCCACCTTATCTATCCTGGGATCAAGGATGGCATTCCAATCTCCCACTAGGATTAGCCGCTCCGAACCACCGAGAAACCCCTCCAACCCCCGGAAAAAGGAAACCCTCTCACGAATGGAATTGGGCGCATAAACCGCGACGATTCGAAACATGGCACTATTCACGGCAACATCAGCCACGACCAGTCTGCCATCAGCATCCGCGTGAACAACGTTTACCCTTGCTAACAGAGTGCGTCTAACTAACAGCGAGACTCCCCGAGCAGAACGGTCACCAAATGCTGAAAAAACATCGAAATGTTCCGACAGCAGTCGATGATCGTCCATCGAAACATAGTGAGTTTCCTGTACCGCAGCCACATCTAATTCAAAAGCCTTGAGATCCCCCAGTATGCGGGCTGCTTTGCTTAAGGATCTCAAGCCTCTCGCGTTCAAGCTTCCTAGTTTCAAGGTCGTAGCCATTGCACTAGTCAGTGTCAATCAGCGGCCTAAAGTCTTTGTCAGTGAGGATGCCGACGGCATGCCCGATATTGCCAGTGAGCAATTCTGACGACGCGCGGCCGTCTCGGGAGATGCCCCCGACATCCAGGGGGAAGGTTAACTTTAAAGCTCTATAAAAACAAGGGTGGACGTAAATGGGGATCCTCCCTTCACATTTATCCCTCAGATCGTCGAGGGAGTCGTGCCCTTCTTCCACCAACGTTAGACCCAGGATCGCATCCTTTGCTGCTTCTATCATTCGCCACATGGATTTCGTGCGGCGAATTTTCGTCTTCCTGACGAACGTGATCAGCAAAGGAGCATCGGGGAAGTTGGACGGGTTGGTAGTGTCCAGACCCTGGGTCTTCGTAAGGAGCTGCAGCGGTTTGATGGCACCTCTCTGCTGCGGCGTAAGCTCGGCAGCGGCGTGGTGCAGATCTGCATTGCAGATGAGGTCCCCTGGCAGGAAGGGGAGCTTTCTCGTCTTCTCCTTTCTTGTAGGAGAGGGCGACGCTTTTTGTTTCTTGGCCTGTTTGGCCACATTGGGAGTTTTGGACCCCGACTCTTCCTTTCGAGACAGAGAGCGGGAACTAGCTGGGGGAGTTTCAGTGGGGGAAGGGGATTTCTGCTCAGTGGTGGGTTTAGGTTTTGGGGATTCGGGGGACTGAGCAGGAGAGATAGTCATCTCTACGGACATTGGGGCGGGGGATTGGGGCCCAGCCTCTTTTGATAGTGAAACGGCACGTTTGGCCACCTTTCTGTCCCGGGTGAACTTTTTCTCTGTCTCTCGAGCCGGGGCCGGGCAAGCGTCACCCTCCATCTTCTCCCCTTCCGAGTCGGACGATGATGATGTTGATGAAGGTAGTGACAGGGGAGCCTCTGTCTTCCGTTTGGTGGCCGCTGCCGTGCCAGATGTTTGCTGCGGCTCCTTATCGGTGGGCATATCCTCGCTCATTGACTTAGCGGGACCCCGCATCCCTTTTACATCAGAGGGCTGCACTTTGGAGGAGGGCTTCTGTGGTTTGTTCTTTCGGACCACTGGGGTGAAACCCTCCTCGTCCTTTCCGGTTTTAGGAGCTGCTGATGCCGCTGGACCTCCCGGGGCTGCGGCAGAAGGGGTCTTCTTGATTGGCGCCTTTTTTGGGCAGTCTTTCGCCATATGCCCCTTCTGCTCGCAGTGCCAGCAATGTGGCCTCCTGCCCTCGACGATGATAGACATCGACCAGGAGTCGCACTTGAGCAGTGGCGGTATCTTGTTGAAGCCATCCCGGTCCAAACGCATTTTAATTTTGTAGTCCCCTACCATTAGGTTATGGGGACCGCGGACCGGGATTATGGCTTCGACGTCCCCATATTGACTCATCACTGCACCTAGTTGCTCCGAGTCAATATAGCAGGGGACGCCGAGGACAGTGACTAGTGTCCTCCTCCTGCTCAAGTACTCCGGCCTGAGGATCAGATGTTTATGCCTCAGGTCGGCCCTGGCCAACTTCTCTGCTTCCTGTTCAGAGGGGAGTAGTAAGTCCCAGGTTGCGAAACCTCGACGGCAAATATATGTCGCCGGGACTTTCAGGGACCATAAAATCTCCCCTACCGTTTCGATCTGGAGCCCAGCCAGCCCTTTGGTTCTGGAGTCGATGGTGACTAGCGAAACAATTCGCTTCGCTAGCCGTTCCACCGCTCCTGGCGCTGCTTTGATAACGCTACCGTCGGTTAGTTCCTTGTACTTAGACTCGAACAACCGACGGTATTCTGACGGGCTTCTTTGCGACTGGGGTCCCCACTGGTCTTTAGGTGATTGGGCAGGAGAGTTGGTTTGCGCCGGAGTTGTAGGTGTTACAGCCTTCGTCGGCGACGGCGTCTTCTGCCCGGGAGGTATCGCCCATGAATTGGGTGTCTCCGCTGGTGTTGATGAGAGGGACGGCCACTCCTTTGGAGCTGTTTCCGGCGTTGTTGCCGGCGGAGTGGCCGCCTTGGTTCCTCTCTTGCCAGCGACATCCGCTGCTCCTTTCTTTGGTACAGTATGTGCCGCCCTCATCTTCCTCGGCCTGGACTGCCGCATGCTAGCCTTGGCCGGGCCATCTGGAGTCAGCTGCAGAACTTCCATGCTGCTGTCTCTGCTACTGCCACGACTGCTCACAGGGCTGTGGTCGCTGCAGACACTGCTGTCGCTGCAAATGCTGCTGTCACTTCCAAAGAGTTCTTGGGTGAGGTTGCGGCATTGAGCAGAGTCCCTGTCAATGTGGGCTGGCGGCTGATCTGGGTCGGTGGCCCCTTCTTTGTGGGACTCCACCGACCGGGTCGCTCTTACTCCTGGAGGCAGGCGGCCTTTTCGCCTACTACCAGGCGGGCTGACGGTTGAAGCCCGACGAGCGATTGGTGCAGTGGGGAGTCGTTCCCACCGACCCAGATCACCTCTAGGATCTGAGCTATCCTGGGTGGAGCTGCCGGGGACAGCAGCGTGCAAGCTAACAGGGCTCCCGCCTAAGGCGGCAGACCCTGATCTACTTTCAGTGCTGGGAGCGGCACTGGCGGACGTACTGGGCACGACGCCTATGGCGGCGTGACCGTCCTGCTGTTTGAGGTCTGCTCCCTCCCCGACCTGAGACCGTCGCCTCAGTTCGGAAAAGGAGCCCGGGCTAGACAAAGACTCTGCAGCAGAGCCCGGACCACTCCTCCCCTCTTCCATCCAACTCCCGGCTAGAGACCCGCCGATTCGGATTCAGGAAGACCGTCGCCAAAAGGTACGTAAGTCAGACCCGAAACCTGCCAGCTGCTTAAGTCAAGCCTGGGGGTTGGACACCTGCAAGAGAAGGGAACAAAAAGGTTAATACAATTAACCACCCAAGAGGGGCGGCCACCCAAGAGGGGTGTGGAAGGACAAATTGCCCAACAGGGGCTAGTCTAAGGGGACAGAGAGAGTCCCCTGATGATTTAGCTTTAAACTGGGCGGGGCCCAAGTAGCTGGTCTCCTCTTAGGCAATCACAAGTGATTGCCTAAGAGTTGCCTGAAAAAATACAAGACGAGTCAAGATTTTAAAAGGCGGGAGAAAATCAAAATCTGAGGTTATTTACTGGGGTATTTATAACCAATCTACACCTGAACAGCGGTCTATCCACTAGACACTGTTTAAATTACATTATTAAATTAACAAGTAATGATAACTAAGATTTTCTTTCAAAAAACATTGTATACTACTATTTAACAAATTCTTATATAAGTTTGGAATATCAAGAATGAATTTTAGACTCCCCTAGGCCGTTTTTCTCTAATTCAACATAGCTTTCATACGCCATTACCGAAAATGACAATTAATTCACTTCTTTTGGCTAACATCAAAGTGTAGTATCTGTTTCGATGGATACTGCACCCCATAGACTGGTATCGTCTTGGCCTTCGGGGCTTCATTCCGTCGGTCTATGGGTTTGTCCTGTGCAGTTCTAGGAGGTCAAATTCGATAGTAAATTCGAAATAATCTAATGTATTTATGTACTAATCCGATAAAAATGCAGAGTCACTGTAAACATCCCATAATCCCTTGCCGGATGTACCCGGTCTTGTCCTAAATTGTGTCCGGTTGTATCAGATCATCCAATAACTTCTGTCCGGATGCATCAATAACAACATAGTAATCCTACGTTAAGAGTGTGTAGTGAAACAAGGGTTGCTCAATCACATCCGCACCTGTCCCATAATCCCTTGCCGGATGTACCCGGTCTTGCTCTAAATTGTGTCCGGTTATATCATGACGTCAGAGAGTGGCAGATAATTTGAAAAATAATGCAAAGTGGCGGGAAGAAATTCACTCACACTACAACCTTTTAATAGACGCTAATATTCCTCCCCCTCCCTTCCGTTATCATGATAGGCATTACCTCCTCCTTTCATGTCAAATTGGGGGGGGGGGGTGACGGCATTCGCCGGTGTGAGTCCCTCAGGCCAAATTTGGGGAGGGGGAGTGTCGGCATTCGCCGGCGCTCACACCTTTTTGAGAGGGTGGAGATAGTGTAGTATCTGTTGCGAGGAGAGAGTGTCAGCATTCGCCGGTGTGAGCGCCTCAGGCCAAATCTTTTCTTGGGGGGGGGAGGGGGTATTAAGCAAATCTATAATAAAGACCAATGTGCATTTATTTGTATCTATAATAAAGGCCAATGTGCATTTATTTGTATCTTCTATTATATAAAGGCCAGTTGTCTGTATGTCTGTCTGTTTGTCTGTTTGTATGTCCAGATACTCCTCCGAGAGTACCCAACAAACAGTCACACGGTTGACGTCATTATGACCGGCCAGCCCCGGGACGTATACTATCTCAGAACCGGAAAAAAAATGGACTCTTCGAGGGTCGACTGCCTTTTTCCTCGATTTTCAACGTTGTTTAGTACTAATTTGAGAAAAAAACAATGACATCATGTAGAATTTGAGAAATAATGCACCGTCATGCTTTTAACAGGAAATGACGTCAGAGGAAAAGAGTGTAGGGAAGAAAATCCCTCACACTAAAACTCTTCTTTCCCTCTCACTCCCACCCCTTCTACCTTCCTTTCCTCCCCTACGCCCGTTCTGTTGTTATGATACCACCCTCCTAGGCATTACTTCCTCCTTTTTGAGAGTTGTAGAGATAGAGCGGCGGTGTGACTGCTTCAGGTCCAATTAGGGGGGGGGGGGAGTGTCGGCATTCGCCGGTGAAGCGCCTCATGCCAAATTTGGAGATGGGGGATTGTCGGCATAATGCAAAGTCACGATTTTAACAGGAAATGACGTCAAAGTGGATCCCTAACGGAACTTTTTTGAACACGAGTTTATAGTGAAGCAAGGGTTGCTTAATCCTAACCGCATTTCTTCTGTTGACATGATACCATCCTCCCAGGTATTACCTCCTTCTTTTTGAGAGGTGTGAAGTTAGTGTAATAAATAATTATGCTCCACCATTGTTTTCACTAATATTTGTATACATATTAAATAACGTTTCAAGAAGTAAAGTAAAAAGAGAAATAATTATGCTCCACCATTGTTTTCACTAATATTTGTATACATATTAAATAACGTCTCAAGAAGTAAGGTAAGAAGAGAAATTATTATGCTCCTCCATTGTTTTCACTTATATTTGTATACATATTAAATACCGTCTCAATAAGTAAAGTAAGAAGAGATATAATTATGCTCCACCATTGTTTTCACAAATATTTGTATACATATTAAATAACGTCTCAATCAGTAAATTTAAAGGAAGAAAAAATTATGCTCCGCCATTGTTTTCACTAATATTTGTATACATATTAAAAAACGTCTCAATAAATAAACTAAAAATAGAAATAATTATGCTCCGCCACTGTTTTCACTAATATTTGTATACATATTAAATAACGTCTCAATAAGTACAGTAAGAAGAGAAATAATTATGCTCCGCCATTGTTTTCACTAATATTTGTATACATATTAAAAAACATCTCAATAAATAAAGTAAGAATAGAAATAATTATGCTCCGCCACTGTTTTCACTAATTTTTGTATACATGTTAAATAACATTTTTTTTTGAACTCCAAATATTTCGCTGGAGACATTGAGGGGTCGGAGAAAATTTTAGGGGTCAATCCGAACTTTTTAGGGGTCAGGCAAAATTTGTTCTTTTTTATTTTGTTTTTAACTCAAAATATTTCTCAGGGTTATGTGAGAGTGAAAAATTAGTTGGGATGAGGGGCTGGAGAGATTTAGGGGTCAGGCCGCACTTTTTAGTGGTCACGCCAATTTTTTGTTTTGAAGTCAAAATATTTCTCAGAGTTGGAGGAGAGTGAAAAATTAGGGGGCTGGAGAGATTGAGGGGTCGGCGAAAAATTTTAGAGGTCACGACGAACTTTTTAGGGGTCAGGCCAAATTTTTTTGTTTTTTTTTGTTTTGAACTGAAAATATTTCTCAGGGTTGGGGGAGAGTGAAAAATTAGGGGGATGGAGAGATTTAGGGGTCGGGGAAAATTTTAGGGGTCAGGACGAACTTTTTAGGGGTCAGGCCAAATTTTTTTCTTTTTTTTTGGTTTTGAACTCAAAATATTTCTCATGGTTGGGGGAGAGTGAACAATTAAGGGGCTGGAGACATTGAAGGGTCGGGGAAAATTTTAGGGGTCAGGCGGAACTTTTTAGGGGTCAGGCCAAATTTTTTTGTTTTTTTTTGTTTTGAAGTCAAAATATTTTTCATGGTTGGGGGAGAGTGAAAAATTAGGGGGCTGGAGAGATTTAGGGGTCGGGGAAAATTTTAGGGGTCAGGACGAACTTTTTAGGGGTCAGGCAAACTTTTTTTGTTTTTTTTTTGTTTTGAACTCAAAATATTTCTCAGGGTTGGGGGAGAGTGAAAAATTAGGGGGCTGGAGAGATTTAGGGGTCGGGGAAAATTTTAGGGGTCAGGACGAACTTTTTAGGGGTCAGGCCAATTTTTTTTGTTTTTTTTTGTTTTGAAGTCAAAATATATCTCAGGGTTGGGGGAGAGTGAAAAATTAGGGGGCTGGAGAGATTTAGGGGTCGGGGAAAATTTTAGGGGTCAGGACGAATTTTTTAGGGGTCAGGCCAAATTTTTTTGTTTTTTTTTGGTTTTGAACTAAAAATATTTCTCAGGGTTGGGGGAGAGTGAAAAATTAGGGGGCTGGAGAGATTTAGGGGTCGGGGAAAATTTTAGGGGTCAGGACGAACTTTTTAGGGGTCAGGCCAAATTTTTTTGTTTTTTTTTGTTTTGAAGTCAAAATATATCTCATGGTTGGGGGAGAGTGAAAAATTAGGGGGCTGGAGAGATTTAGGGGTCGGGGAAAATTTTAGGGGTCATGACGAACTTTTTAGGGGTCAGGCCAAATTTTTTGGGTTTTTTTTGTTTTGAACTGAAAATATTTCTCAGGGTTGGGGGATAGTGAAAAATTAGGGGGATGGAGAGATTTAGGGGTCGGGGAAAATTGTAGGGGTCAGGACGAACTTTTTAGGGGTCAGGCCAAATTTTTTTCTTTTTTTTTGGTTTTGAACTCAAAATATTTCTCATGGTTGGGGGAAAGTGAACAATTAGGGGGCTGGAGAGATTTAGGGGTCAGGGAAAATTTTAGGGGTCAGGCTGAACTTTTTAGGGGTCAGGCCAAATTTTTTTCTTTTTTTTTGTTTTGAAGTCAAAATATATCTCAGGGTTGGGGGAGAGTGAAAAATTAGGGGGCTGGAGAGATTTAGGGGTCGGGGAAAATTTTAGGGGTCAGGCTAAATTTTTTAGGGGTCCGCCCAAATTTAGGGGCAGCGATATGTACGTATTTAGCTTCCACACCGGGGCGGCGATAGGTACTTATTTAGCATTCAGCAGTGGTGATAGGTACTTATATAGCATGTGCACATGGGCGGTAATAAGTACATATATAGTATGCGCACCGGGGCAGTGATAAGTATGTATTTAGCATGCGCACTGAGGCAGCGATCGGTTCATATATAGCACACGCACCGGGGCGGCGATAGGTACGTATACAGCACGCACACATGGGAGGCGAAAGGTACATATTTAAAATTCACACCGGGGCCGCGAAAGGTACATATTTAAAATTCACACCGGGGCGGCGATAGGTACGTATTTAGCATTCACACCGGGGCGGCGATAGGTATGTATTTAGCATTCGCACCGGGGTGGCGATATGTACGTATTTAGCTTCCGCACCGGGACGGCGATAGGTACGTATTTAGAATTCACACCGGGGCGGCGATAGGTACATATTTAGCATTCGCACCGGGGCGGCGATATGTACGTATTTAGCTTCCACACCAGGGCGGCGATAAGTACGTATTCAGAATTCAGGGGTGCGATAGCTACGTATATAGCATGTACACATGGACAGCAATAAGTACGTACATAGCATGCGCTCTGCGGCGGCGATCAGTACATATATAGCACGCGCACCGGGGCGGCGAAAGGTATGTATTTCGCATTCGCACCGTGGTGGTGATAGGTACGTATTTAGCATTCGCACAGTGGCGGCTATAGGTACGTATTTAGCATTCGCACCAGGACGGCTATAGGTACGTATTTAGCATTCGCACTGGGCCTGCGATAGGTACGTATTTAGCATTCACACCAAAGCGGCAATATGTACATATTAATTATTCGCACTAGGGCAGAGATAGGTACTTATGTAGCATGCACACCGGGGCGCAATTGGTATGTCTTTAGTATTCGCACTAGGGCAGCGATAGGTAGTTATGTAGCATGCACACTGGGGCGCAATAGGTATGTATTTAGTATTCACACCGGGGCAACGATAGGTACTATTTAGCATTCTCAACGGGGCGGCGATAGGTACTTAAATAGTATCTGCACCGGGGCGGCGATAGGTACGTATATATTATGTGCACTGGGGCGGCGATAGGTACGTATATAGTATGCGCACCGGGGTGATGATAGATACGTATATAGTATGAACACCGGGGTGGAGATAAGTACCTATATAGAAGGCGCAGATAGAGCTGTTACTTTTTATAGAAATATGTCATACTACTACCCTGGGCAATAGGAGAAATGGTGGGGAAGAAACAGCTTTTGCAAAAGGCAAAATTAGAAAGTAGCGGCGAAATGGGGCGACCAGGGAAGAGAAAGGTAGCAAATAAAGAGACGGCTATAGAGAGAGGGGGCGGACATAGAAGTTTGAATATAAAGATGTTACACACACGATCTTTCTTCAAATATATGTTTTTATGACCCCGAGCAACGCCGGGTAGCCCCGCTAGTCTCCTCCTATAAAGGGCAGTTGTCTGTATGTCTGTCTGTTTGTTTGTATGTCCAGCTTCTCCTCAAAAACTACGCGGCGACATGTCAAAAAGTTGATATCTTCAGCACCGTACAACACCTGAGATCATAATATCTCAAAATTACAACAAAAAAACATGTTGCTGGAGGTCAACGGAGCCAGTCTTCGGCAGCGGGTCTGCTTTTTTCAAACTTTTCTAATGTTATTCAGTAGTAATTTGGAAATCAGCCAATGTAATTATGTAATAATAATTTTGTTTTCAACCAGCATATTCTTGTGCACGTGACGTCACAGTAATAGGTATATGACGTCATCGTTATAGGTTTTGAATTGTTTTTCTCTTCAAAATTTATTTTACTTCAACATATTTTTATACATAACATATAAAAGTGTATTCTTATGTAAAATTCACAGAGTAAGATGATGAGAGTATTCCCGAATCTATAAACCCACCTCGTAAGGGTCGTTTACAGTGACCCGTTGGGTCAGAACCACTCTATATATGTATAAAAAAAGAAAAAAAAGAAGAATTTAACAAGTACACGTTTACAGTGACCCGTTGAGTCATAATCACTCTATATATGTATAAAAAAAGTATATAACCAGTACATGTTACCAGTGACCCGATGGGTCATAACCACTCTATATATGTATAAAAAAGACCCAGAACCGGGGGTGCTTCTACAATATAGGACCCGGAGGCTTCTACAGAATATGGACCATGGGTGCTTCTACAGTATAGGACCCAGAACCGGGGGTGCTTCTACCATATAGAACCCGGAGACTTCTACAGAATTGGGACAATGGTGCTTCTACAGTATAGGGACAAGAGGTGCTTCTACAGTATAGGGACCAGAGGTGCTTCTACAGTATAGGGACCAGAGGTGCTTCTACAGTATAGGACCCAGTACCGGATGTGCTTCTACAATATTAGAACATAGAGGCTTCTGCAGAAAAAGGACCATGGGTGCATCTCCAGTATAGGGACCAGGGGTGCTTCTACAGTATATGACCCAGCACCAGGGGTGCTTCTACATTTTAGGACCCGGAGGCTTCTGCAGAATAGGGACAATGGGTGCTTCTCCGGTATAGGGACCAGGGGTGCTTCTCCACTATAGGGACCTGGGGTAGTGCTTCTAAAGTATCACATCCCGCCAGGAATGTTGGTGATTCTATAGTATAACGGTCCCTAGAAATATTGGTGCTTCTGAAGTATAACGGTCTCACCCCAGGAATGTTGGTGCTTCTAAATTATAATGGTCCCTACAAATGTTGGTGCTTCTAAAGAATAACGGTCCCCTAAGGAATGTTGTTAAAGGATAGCTAAGGAAGAGCGATAACTCACGTTTTTACAAAAAAGTTGGGGGAGGGGGGTGGAGAGATTGAGGGGTCGGGGAAAATTTTAGGGGTCAGGCGGAACTTTTTAGGGGTCAGGCCAAATTTTTTTGTTTTTTTTTGTTTTGAAGTCAAAATATTTCTCAGGGTTGGGGGAGACTGAACAATTAGGGGGCTGGAGAGATTTAGGGGTCGGGGAAAATTTTAGGGGTCAGGCGGAACTTTTTAGGGGTCAGGCCAAATTTTTTTGTTTTTTTTTGTTTTGAAGTCAAAATATTTCTCATGGTTGGGGGAGAGTGAAACATTAGGGGGCTGGAGAGATTTAGGGGTCGGGGAAAATTTTAGGGGTCAGGACGTACTTTTTAGGGGTCAGGCCAAATTTTTTTGTTTTTTTTTCTTTTGAAGTCAAAATATTTCTCAGGGTTGGGGGAGAGTGAAAAATTAGGGGGCTGGAGAGATTTAGGGGTCGGGGAAAATTTTAGGGGTCAGGACAAACTTTTTTGGGTTCAGGCCAAATTTTTTTGTTTTTTTTTTGTTTTGAAGTCAAAATATTTCTCATGGTTGGGGGAGAGTGAAAAATAAGGGGGCTAGAGAGATTTAGGGGTCGGGGAAAATTTTAGGGGTCAGGACGAACTTTTTAGGGGTCAGGCCAAATTTTTTTCTTTTTTTTGGTTTTGAACTCAAAATATTTCTCAGGGTTGGGGGAGAGTGAAAAATTAGGGGGCTGGAGAGATTTAGGGGTCGGGGAAAATTTTAGGGGTCAGGCGGAACTTTTTAGGGGTCAGGCCAAATTTTTTTTTTTTTTTTTTTCTTTTGAAGTCAAAATATTTCTCAGGGTTGGGGGAGAGTGAAAAATTAGGGGGCTGGAGAGATTTAGGGGTCAGGGAAAATTTTAGGGGTCAGGACGAACCTTTTAGGGGTCAGGCCAAATTTTTTTGTTTTGAAGTCAAAATATTTCTCAGAGTGTGAGGAGAGTTATAAATTAGGGGGCTGGAGAGATTTAGGGGTCGGGGAAAATTTTAGGGGTCAGGACTAACTTTTAAGGGGTCAGGCCTTATTTTTTTGTTTTTTTTTGTTTTGAAGTCAAAATATTTCTCATGGTTGGGGGAGAGTGAAAAATTAGGGGGCTAGAGAGATTTAAGGGTCGGGGAAAATTTTAGGGGTCAGGCGGAACTTTTTAGGGGTTAGGCCAAATTTTTTTGTTTTTTTTGGTTTTGAACTCAAAATATTTCTCAGGGTTGGGGGAGAGTGAACAATTAGGGGGCTGGAGAGATTTAGGGGTCGGGGAAAATTTTAGGGGTCAGGCGGAACTTTTTAGGGGTCAGGCCAAATTTTTTTGTTTTTTTTGTTTTGAAGTCAAAATATTTCTCATGGTTGGGGGAGAGTGAAACATTAGGGGGCTGGAGAGATTTAGGGGTCGGGGAAAATTTTAGGGGTCAAGACGTACTTTTAAGGGGTCAGGCCAAATTTTTTTGTTTTTTTTTGTTTTTTTTTCTTTTGAAGTCAAAATATTTCTCAGGGTTGGGGGAGAGTGAAAAATTAGGGGGCTGGAGAGATTGAGTGGTCGGGGAAAATTTTAGGGGTCAGCACGAACTTTTTAGGGGTCAGGCCAAATTTTTTTGTTTTTTTTGGTTTTGAACTGAAAATATTTCTCAGGGTTGGGGGAGAGTGAACAATTAGGGGGCTAGAGAGATTTAGGGGTCGGGGAAAATTTTAGGGGTCAGGACGAACTTTTTAGGGGTCAGGCCAAATTTTTTTCTTTTTTTTGGTTTTTAACTCAAAATATTTCTCAGGGTTGGGGGAGAGTGAACAATTAGGGGGCTGGAGAGATTTAGGGGTCGGGGAAAATTTTAGGGGTCAGGACGAACCTTTTAGGGGTCAGGCCAAATTTTTTTTTTTTTTTTGTTTTTTTTTCTTTTAAAGTCAAAATATTTCTCAGGGTTGGGGGAGAGTGAAAAATTAGGGGGCTGGAGAGATTTAGGGGTCGGGGAAAATTTTAGGGGTCAGGACGAACCTTTTAGGGGTCAGGCCAAATTTTTTTGTTTTGAAGTCAAAATATTTCTCAGGGTTGGAGGAGAGTTATAAATTAGGGGGCTGGACAGATTTAGGGGTCGGGGAAAATTTTAGGGGTCAGGACTAACTTTTAAGAGGTCAGGCCTTATTTTTTTGTTTTTTTTTGTTTTGAAGTCAAAATATTTCTCATGGTTGGGGGTGAGTGAAAAATTAGGGGGCTAGAGAGATTTAGGGGTCGGGGAAAATTTTAGGGGTCAGGCGGAACTTTTTAGGGGTTAGGCCAAATTTTTTTGTTTTTTTTGGTTTTGAACTCAAAATATTTCTCAGGGTTGGGGGAGAGTGAAAAATTAAGGGGCTGGAGAGATTGAGTGGTCGGGGAAAATTTTAGGGGTCAGGACGAACTTTTTAGGGGTCATGCCAAATTTTTTTGTTTTTTTTTGTTTCAAACTGAAAATATTTCTCAGGGTTGGGGGAGAGTGAACAATTAGGGGGCTGGAGAGATTGAGGGGTCGGGGAAAATTTTAGGGGTCAGGACGAACTTTTTAGGGGTCAGGCCAAATTTTTTTTTTTTTTTTTTTTTTTTCTTTTGAAGTCAAAATATTTCTCAGGGTTGGGGGAGAGTGAAAAATTAGGGGGCTGGAGAGATTTAGGGGTCGGGGAAAATTTTAGGGGTCAGGACTAACTTTTAAGAGGTCAGGCCTTATTTTTTTGTTTTTTTTTGTTTTGAAGTCAAAATATTTCTCATGGTTGGGGGTGAGTGAAAAATTAGGGGGCTAGAGAGATTTAGGGGTCGGGGAAAATTTTAGGGGTCAGGCGGAACTTTTTAGGGGTTAGACCAAATTTTTTTGTTTTTTTTGGTTTTGAACTCAAAATATTTCTTAGGGTTCGGGGAGAGTTAAAAATTAGGGGGCTGGAGAGATTTAGGGGTCGGGGAAAATTTTAGGGGTCAGGACGAACTTTTTAGGGGTCAGGCCAATTTTTTTTGTTTTTTTTTGTTTTGAAGTCAAAATATTTCTCATGGTTGGGGGAGACTGAAAAATTAGGGGGCTGGAGAGATTTAGGGGTGGGGGAAAATTTTAGGGGTCAGGACGAACTTTTTAGGGGTCAGGCCAAGTTTTTTGTCTTTTTTTTGGTTTTGAATTCAAAATATTTCTCATGGTTGGGGGAGAGTGAAAAATTAGGGGGATGGAGAGATGGAGGGGTCGGGGAAAATTTTAGGGGTCAGGACGAACTTTTTAGGGGTCAGGCACAGCTTTTTTGTTTTCTTTTGTTTTGAAGTCAAAATATTTCTCATGGTTGGGGGAGAGTTAAAAATTAGGGGGCTGGAGAGATTGAGGGGTCGGGGAAAATTTTAGGGGTCAAGACGAACTTTTAAGGGTTCAGGCTAAATTTTTTTCTTTTTTTTGGTTTTGAAGTCAAAATATTTCTCAGGGTTGGGGGAGAGTGAAAAATTAGGGGGCTGGAGAGATTGAGGGGTCGGGGAAAATTTTAGGAGCCAGGCGGAACTTTTTAGGGGTAAGGCCAAATTTTTTTGTTTTTTTTTGTTTTGAAGTCAAAATATTTCTTATGGTTGGGGGAGAGTGAAAAATTAGGGGGCTGGAGAGATTGAGGGGTCGTTGAAAATTTTAGGGGTCAGGCCAAATTTAGGGGCGGCGATATGTACGTATTTAGCTTCCACACCGGGGCGGCGATAGGTACTTATTTAGCATTCAGCGGTGGTGATAGGTACTTATATAGCATGTGCACATGGGCAGTAATAAGTATGTATATAGTATGCGCACCGGGGCAGTGATAAGTATGTATTTAGCATGCGCACTGAGGCAGCGATCGGTTCATATATAGCACGTGCACCGGGGCGGCGATAGGTACGTATATAGCACGCGCACAGGGGCGGCGAAGGGTACATATTTAAAATTCACACCGGGGCGGCGATAGGTACGTATTTAGAATTCACACCGGGGCGGCGATAGGTACGTATTTAGAATTCACACCGGGGCGGCGATAGGTATGTATTTAGCATTCGCACCGGGGCGGCGATATGTACGTATTTAGCTTCCACACTAGGGCGGCAGTAGGTACGTATTCAGAATTCAGGGGTGACGATAGCTACGTATATAGCATGTACACATGGGCAGCAATAAGTACGTACATAGCATGCGCTCTGCGGCGGCGATCAGTACATATATAGCACGCGCACCGGGGCGGCGAAAGGTATGTATTTCGCATTCGCACCGTGGTGGTAATAGGTACGTATTTAGCATTCGCACCGGGGCGGCTATAGGTACGTATTTAGCATTCGCACCAGGGCGGCTATAGGTACATATTTAGCATTCGCACTGGGCCGGCGATAGGTACGTATTTAGCATTCACACCAAAGCGGCAATATGTACATATTAATTATTCGCACTAGGGCAGCGATAGGTACTTATGTAGCATGCACACCGGGGCGCAATTGGTATGTCTTTAGTATTCGCACTAGGGCAGCGATAGGTACTTATGTAGCATGCATACCGGGGCGCAATAGGTATGTATTTAGCATTCACACCGGGGCAACGATAGGTACTATTTAGCATTCACAACGGGGCGGCGATAGGTACTTAAATAGTATCTGCACCGGGGCGGCGATAGGTACTTAAATAGTATCTGCACCGGGGCGGCGATAGGTACGTATATAGTATGTGCACTGGGGCGGCGATAGGTACGTATATAGTATGCGCACCGGGGTGATGATAGATACGTATATAGTATGAACACCGGGGTGGAGATAAGTACCTATATAGAAGGCGCAGATAGAGGTGTTACTTTTTATAGAAATATGTCATACTATTACCATGGGCAATAGGAGAAATGGTGGGGAAGAAACAGCTTTTGCAAAAGGCAAAATTAGAAAGTAGCGGCGAAATGGGGCGACCAGGGAAGAGAAAGGTAGCAGATAAAGAGACGGCTATAGAGAGAGGGGGCGGACATAGAAGTTTGAATATAAAGATGTTACACACACGATCTTTCTTCAAATATATGTTTTTATGACCCCGAGCAACGCCGGGTAGCCCCGCTAGTCTCTTATATAAAGGGCAGTTGTCTGTTTGTATGTTTGTTTGTTTGTTTGTATGTCCAGTATCTCCTCAAAAACTACCCGACGACATGTCAAAAAGTTGACATCTACAGGACCGCACAAATCCCGGATGTAAAATATCTAAAAATCGCGAAAATCGATTCACTCGCTGACAGTCAACCGGACCACTTTCCGACAAAAGGTAGCAGTTTTTTCGTATTTTACACGAAATTTCAACGTTATTATGTAGTAAATTCGAAATAATCTAATGTATTTATGTACTAATCCGATAAAATTGCCGAGTCACTATAAACATCCCATAATCCCTTGCCGGATGTACCCGGTCTTGCCCTAAATTGTGTCCGGTTGTATCAGATCATCCAATAACTTATGTCCGGTTGCATCAATAACAACATAGGAATCCTACGTTAAGAGTGTGTAGTGAAACAAGGGTTGCTCAATCACATCCTAACCTGTCCAATAATCCCTTGCCGGATGTACCCGGTCTTGCTCTAAATTGTGTCCGGTTATATCAGGTCATCATGACGTCAGAGAGTGGCAGTTTTCCTTTCTGTCATTTTTCCCTCTCACACTTTCTTTCTTAACGCTAATATTCCTCCCCCCTCCCTCCCTGTGGCCGTTCTGTTATCATGATAGGAATTACCTCCTCCTTTCAGGCCAAATTGGGGGGGGGGGGTACGGTATTCGCCGGTGTGAGCATTACCTCCTCCTTTTTTGAGAAGTGTAGAGGTAGGGTAGTATCGGTTCCGTTGTCATGATGCACTGATCCCATGCATTACCTCTTCCTTTTTTGAGAAGTGTAGATGTAGAATAGTATCGGTTCCGTTGTCAGGATGTGCTCATCCCATGAATTACCTCCTCCTTTTTTGAGAAGTGTTGAGGTAGGGTCGTATCGGTTCCGTTGTCATGATGCCCTCATCCCATGCATTATCTCCTCCTTTTTTGAGAAGTGTTGAGGTAGGGTCGTATCGGTTCCGTTGTCATGATAACCTATTCCCATGCATTATCTCCTCCTTTTTTGAGAAGTGTTGAGGTAGGGTCGTATCGGTTCCGTTGTCATGATGCCCTCATCCCATGCATTATCTCCTCCTTTTTTGAGAAGTGTTGAGGTAGGGTCGTATCGGTTCCGTTGTCATGATGCCCTCATCCCATCAATTATCTACTCCTTTTTTGAGCAGTGTTGAAGTGTGAGGGACTCAGGCGAAATCCGGGGAGGGGGAATGTCGGCATTCGTCGGTATGAGCGCCTCAGGCGAAATCTGGGGAAGGGGGAATGTCGGCATTCGCCGGTATGAGCGCCTCAGGACTATTTGGCAGATCAGAAGGAGAGAGGATACCTAAGGGATTTCAGTAGTGCTCATGAAGCCTCCTCGATTTTCAAAGTACTCGGCGTTGTCCGGGAGAAAAGTGCTCAATATCCTAGATAGAGCTACTGTAGTGATAGGTTTAGAAAATATTTTAACGCCATCTTCGTTCCCCTTTAGACAATTTTGCAGATGAAAACGAGGGAGGATACCTAACTGATTTCAGTAGTCCCCAGGAGGCCTCTTTGATTTTCAAAGTACTCGGCGTTGTCCGGGAAAAAAGTGCTCAATGTCCTAGATAGAGCTACTGTAGTGATAGGTTCGGATAATATTTTAACAGAATCTACGCTGAAAAGGATGGGGGAATGGATAAGAGTTATTTCAGTAGTCTCCAGGAGGCCTCTTTGATTTTGAAATACTCGGCGTTGTCCGGGAGAGAAGTGCTCAATATCCTAGATAGAGCTACTGTAGTGATAGGTTTAGAAAATATTTTAACGCCATCTTCGTTCCCCTTTGGACTATTTCGCAGATCAGAAGGAGAGAGGATACCTAAGGGATTTCAGGAGTGCTCATGAAGCCTCCTCGATTTTCAAAGTACTCGGCGTCGTCCGGGAGAAAAGTGCTCAATATCCTAGATAGAGCTACTGTAGTGATAGCTTTAGAAAATATTTTAACGCCATCTTCGTTCCCCTTTGGACAATTTTGCAGATGAAAAGGAGGGAGGATACCTAACTGATTTCAGTAGTCCCCAGGAGGCCTCCTTGATTATCAAAGTACTCGGCGTGGTCCGGGAGAAAAGTGCTCAATGTCCTAGATAGAGCTACTGTAGTGATAGGTTTGGGAAAATATTTTAACGCCATCTTCGTTCCCCTTTGGACTATTTCGCAGATCAGAAGGAGAGAGGATACCTAAGGGATTTCATGGGTGTTCATGAAGCCTCCTCGATTTTCAAAGTACTCGGCGTTGTCCGGGAGAAGAGTGCTCAATATCCTAGATAGAGCTACTGTAGTGATTTGTTTGGAAAATATTTTAACGCCATCTTCGTTCACCTTTGGACTATTTCGCAGATCAAAAGGAGAGAGGATACCTAAGTGATTTCAGTAGTCCCCAAGAGGCTTCCTTGATTATCAAAGTACTCGGCGTTGTCCGGGATAAAAGTGCTCAATGTCCTAGATAGAGCTACTGTAGTGATAGGTTTGGATAATATTTTAACGCCATCTTCGTTTCCCTTTGGACTATTTCGAAGATCAGAAGGAGAGAGGATACCTAAGGGATTTCAGGAGTGCTCATAAAGCCTCCTCGATTTTCAAAGTACTCGGCGTTGTCCGGGAGAAAAGTGCTCAATATCCTAGATAGAGCTACTGTAGTGATAGGTTTAGAAAATATTTTAACGCCATCTCTGTTTCCCTTTGGACAATTTTGCAGCTGAAAAGGAGGGAGGATACCTAACTGATTTCAGTAGTCCCCAGGAGGCCTCTTTGATTTTCAAAGTACTCGGCGTTGTCCGGGAAAAAAGTGCTCAATGTCCTAGATAGAGCTACTGTAGTGATAGGTTTGGATAATATTTTAACAGCATCTACGCTAAAAAAGATTGGGGTAATCGATAAGACTTATTTCAGTAGTGCTCAGGAGGTCTCTTTGATTTTGAAATACTCGGCGTTGTCCGGGAAAAAGTGCTCAATATCCTAGATAGAGCTACTGTAGTGATAGGTTTGGAAAATATTTTAACGCCATCTTCGTTTCCCTTTGGACTATTTCGCAGATCAGAAATGGAGAGGATACCTAAGTTATTTCAGTAGTCCCCAGGAGGCCTCCTTGATTATCAAAGTACTCGGCGTTGTCCGGGAGAAAAGTGCTCAATGTCCTTGATAGAGCTACTGTAGTGATAGGTTTTGGAAAATATTTTAACGCCATCTTCGTTCTCCTTTGGACTATTTCGCAGATCAGAAGGAGAGAGGATACCTAAGGGATTTCATGGGTGTTCATGAAGCCTTCTCGATTTTCAAAGTACTCGGCGTTGTTCGGGAGAAAAGTGCTCAATATCCTAGATAGAGCTACTGTAGTGATAGGTTTGGAAAATATTTTAACGCCGTCTTCGTTCCTCTTTGGACTATTTCGCAGATCAGAAGGAGAGAGGATACCTAAGGGATTTCAGGAGTGCTCATGAAGCCTCCTCGATTTTCAAAGTACTCGGCGTTGTCCGGGAGAAAAGTGCTCAATGTCCTAGATAGAGCTACTGTAGTGATAGGTTTGGGAAAATATTTTAACGCCATCTTCGTTCCCCTTTGGACTATTTCGCAGATCAGAAGAAGAGAGGATACCTAAGGGATTTCATGGGTGTTCATGAAGCCTCCTCGATTTTCAAAGTACTCGGCGTTGTCCGGGAGAAAAGTGCTCAATATCCTAGATAGAGCTACTGTAGTGATCTGTTTGGAAAATATTTTAACGCCATCTTCGTTCACCTTTGGACTATTTCGCAGATGAGAAGGAGAGAGGATACCTAAGTGATTTCAGTAGTCCCCAGGAGGCTTCCTTGATTATCAAAGTACTCGGCGTTGTCCGGGAGAAAAGTGCTCAATGTCCTAGATAGAGCTACTGTAGTGATAGGTTTGGATAATATTTTAACGCCATCTTCGTTTCCCTTTGGACTATTTCGAAGATCAGAAGGAGAGAGGATACCTAAGGGATTTCAGGAGTGCTCATAAAGCCTTCTCGATTTTCAAAGTACTCGGCGTTGTCCGGGAGAAAAGTGCTCAATATCCTAGATAGAGCTACTGTAGTGATAGTTTTGGAAAATATTTTAACGCCATCTTCGTTTCCCTTTGGACTATTTCGCAGATCAGAAGGAGAGAGGATACCTAACTGATTTCAGTAGTCCCCAGGAGGCCTCCTTGATTATCAAAGTACTCGGCGTTGTCCGGGAGAAAAGTGCTCAATGTCCTAGATAGAGCTACTGTAGTGATAGGTTTTGGAAAATATTTTAACGCCATCTTCGTTCTCCTTTGGACTATTTCGCAGATCAGAAGGAGAGAGGATACCTAAGGGATTTCATGGGTGTTCATGAAGCCTTCTCGATTTTCAAAGTACTCGGCGTTGTCCGGGAGAAAAGTGCTCAATATCCTAGATAGAGCTACTGTAGTGATAGGTTTGGAAAATATTTTAACGCCATCTTCGTTCCCCTTTGGACTATTTCGCAGATCAGAAGGAGAGAGGATACCTAAGTGATATCAGTAGTCCCCAGGAGGCCTCCTTGATTATCAAAGTACTCGGCGTTGTCCGGGAGAAAAGTGCTCAATGTCCTAGATAGAGCTACTGTAGTGATAGGTTTGGAAAATATTTTAACGCCATCTTCGTTCCCCTTTGGACTATTTCGCAGATCAGAAGGAGAGAGGATACCTAAGGGATTTCAGGAGTGCTCATAAAGCCTCCTCGATTTTCAAATTTCGGCGTTGTCCGGGAGAAAAGTGCTCAATATCCTAGATAGAGCTACTGTAGTGATAGGTTTAGAAAATATTTTAACGCCATCTTCGTCTCCCTTTGGACAATTTTGCAGATGAAAAGGAGGGAGGATACCTAACTGATTTCAGTAGTCCCCAGCAGGCCTCTTTGATTTTCAAAGTACTCGGCGTTGTCCGGGAAAAAAGTGCTCAATGTCCTAGATAGAGCTACTGTAGTGATAGGTTTAGATAATATTTTAACAGCATCTACGCTGAAAAGGATGGGGTAATCGATAAGAGTTATTTCAGTAGTGCTCAGGAGGCCTCTTTGATTTTGAAATACTCGGCGTTGTCCGGGAGAAAAGTGCTCAATATCCTAGATAGAGCTACTGTAGTGATAGGTTTGGAAAATATTTTAACGCCGTCTCTGTTACCCTTTGGACTATTTCGCAGATCAGGAGAGAGGATACCTAAGTCATTTCAGTAGTCCCCAGGAAGCCTCCTTGATTATCAAAGTACTCGGCGTTGTCCGGGAGAAAAGTGCTCAATGTCCTAGATAGAGCAACTGTAGTGATAGGTTTGGATAATATTTTAACAGCATCTACGCTGAAAAGGATGGGGTAATCGATAAGAGTTATTTCAGTAGTGCTCAGGAGGCCTCTTTGATTTTGAAATACTCGGCGTTGTCCGGGAAAAAGTGCTCAATATCCTAGATAGAGCTACTGTAGTGATAGGTTTGGAAAATATTTTAACGCCATCTTCGTTTCCCTTTGGACTATTTCGCAGATCAGAAGGAGAGAGGATACCTAAGTTATTTCAGTAGTCCCCAGGAGGCCTCCTTGATTATCAAAGTACTCGGCGTTGTCCGGGAGAAAAGTGCTCAATGTCCTAGATAGAGCTACTGTAGTGATAGGTTTTGGAAAATATTTTAACGCCATCTTCGTTCTCCTTTGGACTATTTCGCAGATCAGAAGGAGAGAGGATACCTAAGGGATTTCATGGGTGTTCATGAAGCCTTCTCGATTTTCAAAGTACTCGGCGTTGTTCGGGAGAAAAGTGCTCAATATCCTAGATAGAGCTACTGTAGTGATAGGTTTGGAAAATATTTTAACGCCGTCTTCGTTCCTCTTTGGACTATTTCGCAGATCAGAAGGAGAGAGGATACCTAAGGGATTTCAGGAGTGCTCATGAAGCCTCCTCGATTTTCAAAGTACTCGGCGTTGTCCGGGAGAAAAGTGCTCAATGTCCTAGATAGAGCTACTGTAGTGATAGGTTTGGGAAAATATTTTAACGCCATCTTCGTTCCCCTTTGGACTATTTCGCAGATCAGAAGAAGAGAGGATACCTAAGGGATTTCATGGGTGTTCATGAAGCCTCCTCGATTTTCAAAGTACTCGGCGTTGTCCGGGAGAAAAGTGCTCAATATCCTAGATAGAGCTACTGTAGTGATCTGTTTGGAAAATATTTTAACGCCATCTTCGTTCACCTTTGGACTATTTCGCAGATGAGAAGGAGAGAGGATACCTAAGTGATTTCAGTAGTCCCCAGGAGGCTTCCTTGATTATCAAAGTACTCGGCGTTGTCCGGGAGAAAAGTGCTCAATGTCCTAGATAGAGCTACTGTAGTGATAGGTTTGGATAATATTTTAACGCCATCTTCGTTTCCCTTTGGACTATTTCGAAGATCAGAAGGAGAGAGGATACCTAAGGGATTTCAGGAGTGCTCATAAAGCCTTCTCGATTTTCAAAGTACTCGGCGTTGTCCGGGAGAAAAGTGCTCAATATCCTAGATAGAGCTACTGTAGTGATAGTTTTGGAAAATATTTTAACGCCATCTTCGTTTCCCTTTGGACTATTTCGCAGATCAGAAGGAGAGAGGATACCTAACTGATTTCAGTAGTCCCCAGGAGGCCTCCTTGATTATCAAAGTACTCGGCGTTGTCCGGGAGAAAAGTGCTCAATGTCCTAGATAGAGCTACTGTAGTGATAGGTTTTGGAAAATATTTTAACGCCATCTTCGTTCTCCTTTGGACTATTTCGCAGATCAGAAGGAGAGAGGATACCTAAGGGATTTCATGGGTGTTCATGAAGCCTTCTCGATTTTCAAAGTACTCGGCGTTGTCCGGGAGAAAAGTGCTCAATATCCTAGATAGAGCTACTGTAGTGATAGGTTTGGAAAATATTTTAACGCCATCTTCGTTCCCCTTTGGACTATTTCGCAGATCAGAAGGAGAGAGGATACCTAAGTGATATCAGTAGTCCCCAGGAGGCCTCCTTGATTATCAAAGTACTCGGCGTTGTCCGGGAGAAAAGTGCTCAATGTCCTAGATAGAGCTACTGTAGTGATAGGTTTGGAAAATATTTTAACGCCATCTTCGTTCCCCTTTGGACTATTTCGCAGATCAGAAGGAGAGAGGATACCTAAGGGATTTCAGGAGTGCTCATAAAGCCTCCTCGATTTTCAAATTTCGGCGTTGTCCGGGAGAAAAGTGCTCAATATCCTAGATAGAGCTACTGTAGTGATAGGTTTAGAAAATATTTTAACGCCATCTTCGTCTCCCTTTGGACAATTTTGCAGATGAAAAGGAGGGAGGATACCTAACTGATTTCAGTAGTCCCCAGCAGGCCTCTTTGATTTTCAAAGTACTCGGCGTTGTCCGGGAAAAAAGTGCTCAATGTCCTAGATAGAGCTACTGTAGTGATAGGTTTAGATAATATTTTAACAGCATCTACGCTGAAAAGGATGGGGTAATCGATAAGAGTTATTTCAGTAGTGCTCAGGAGGCCTCTTTGATTTTGAAATACTCGGCGTTGTCCGGGAGAAAAGTGCTCAATATCCTAGATAGAGCTACTGTAGTGATAGGTTTGGAAAATATTTTAACGCCGTCTCTGTTACCCTTTGGACTATTTCGCAGATCAGGAGAGAGGATACCTAAGTCATTTCAGTAGTCCCCAGGAAGCCTCCTTGATTATCAAAGTACTCGGCGTTGTCCGGGAGAAAAGTGCTCAATGTCCTAGATAGAGCAACTGTAGTGATAGGTTTGGATAATATTTTAACAGCATCTACGCTGAAAAGGATGGGGTAATCGATAAGAGTTATTTCAGTAGTGCTCAGGAGGCCTCTTTGATTTTGAAATACTCGGCGTTGTCCGGGAAAAAGTGCTCAATATCCTAGATAGAGCTACTGTAGTGATAGGTTTGGAAAATATTTTAACGCCATCTTCGTTTCCCTTTGGACTATTTCGCAGATCAGAAGGAGAGAGGATACCTAAGTTATTTCAGTAGTCCCCAGGAGGCCTCCTTGATTATCAAAGTACTCGGCGTTGTCCGGGAGAAAAGTGCTCAATGTCCTAGATAGAGCTACTGTAGTGATAGGTTTTGGAAAATATTTTAACGCCATCTTCGTTCTCCTTTGGACTATTTCGCAGATCAGAAGGAGAGAGGATACCTAAGGGATTTCATGGGTGTTCATGAAGCCTTCTCGATTTTCAAAGTACTCGGCGTTGTTCGGGAGAAAAGTGCTCAATATCCTAGATAGAGCTACTGTAGTGATAGGTTTGGAAAATATTTTAACGCCGTCTTCGTTCCTCTTTGGACTATTTCGCAGATCAGAAGGAGAGAGGATACCTAAGGGATTTCAGGAGTGCTCATGAAGCCTCCTCGATTTTCAAAGTACTCGGCGTTGTCCGGGAGAAAAGTGCTCAATGTCCTAGATAGAGCTACTGTAGTGATAGGTTTGGGAAAATATTTTAACGCCATCTTCGTTCCCCTTTGGACTATTTCGCAGATCAGAAGGAGAGAGGATACCTAAGGGATTTCATGGGTGTTCATGAAGCCTCCTCGATTTTCAAAGTACTCGGCGTTGTCCGGGAGAAAAGTGCTCAATATCCTAGATAGAGCTACTGTAGTGATCTGTTTGGAAAATATTTTAACGCCATCTTCGTTCACCTTTGGACTATTTCGCAGATGAGAAGGAGAGAGGATACCTAAGTGATTTCAGTAGTCCCCAGGAGGCTTCCTTGATTATCAAAGTACTCGGCGTTGTCCGGGAGAAAAGTGCTCAATGTCCTAGATAGAGCTACTGTAGTGATAGGTTTGGATAATATTTTAACGCCATCTTCGTTTCCCTTTGGACTATTTCGAAGATCAGAAGGAGAGAGGATACCTAAGGGATTTCAGGAGTGCTCATAAAGCCTCCTCGATTTTCAAAGTACTCGGCGTTGTCCGGGAGAAAAGTGCTCAATATCCTAGATAGAGCTACTGTAGTGATAGTTTTGGAAAATATTTTAACGCCATCTTCGTTTCCCTTTGGACTATTTCGCAGATCAGAAGGAGAGAGGATACCTAACTGATTTCAGTAGTCCCCAGGAGGCCTCCTTGATTATCAAAGTACTCGGCGTTGTCCGGGAGAAAAGTGCTCAATGTCCTAGATAGAGCTACTGTAGTGATAGGTTTTGGAAAATATTTTAACGCCATCTTCGTTCTCCTTTGGACTATTTCGCAGATCAGAAGGAGAGAGGATACCTAAGGGATTTCATGGGTGTTCATGAAGCCTTCTCGATTTTCAAAGTACTCGGCGTTGTCCGGGAGAAAAGTGCTCAATATCCTAGATAGAGCTACTGTAGTGATAGGTTTGGAAAATATTTTAACGCCATCTTCGTTCCCCTTTGGACCATTTCGCAGATCAGAAGGAGAGAGGATACCTAAGTGATATCAGTAGTCCCCAGGAGGCCTCCTTGATTATCAAAGTACTCGGCGTTGTCCGGGAGAAAAGTGCTCAATGTCCTAGATAGAGCTACTGTAGTGATAGGTTTGGAAAATATTTTAACGCCATCTTCGTTCCCCTTTGGACTATTTCGCAGATCAGAAGGAGAGAGGATACCTAAGGGATTTCAGGAGTGCTCATGAAGCCTCCTCGATTTTCAAATTTCGGCGTTGTCCGGGAGAAAAGTGCTCAATATCCTAGATAGAGCTACTGTAGTGATAGGTTTAGAAAATATTTTAACGCCATCTTCGTCTCCCTTTGGACAATTTTGCAGATGAAAAGGAGGGAGGATACCTAACTGATTTCAGTAGTCCCCAGCAGGCCTCTTTGATTTTCAAAGTACTCGGCGTTGTCCGGGAAAAAAGTGCTCAATGTCCTAGATAGAGCTACTGTAGTGATAGGTTTAGATAATATTTTAACAGCATCTACGCTGAAAAGGATGGGGTAATCGATAAGAGTTATTTCAGTAGTGCTCAGGAGGCCTCTTTGATTTTGAAATACTCGGCGTTGTCCGGGAGAAAAGTGCTCAATATCCTAGATAGAGCTACTGTAGTGATAGGTTTGGAAAATATTTTAACGCCGTCTCTGTTACCCTTTGGACTATTTCGCAGATCAGGAGAGAGGATACCTAAGTCATTTCAGTAGTCCCCAGGAAGCCTCCTTGATTATCAAAGTACTCGGCATTGTCCGGGAGAAAAGTGCTCAATGTCCTAGATAGAGCAACTGTAGTGATAGGTTTGGATAATATTTTAACAGCATCTACGCTGAAAAGGATGGGGTAATCGATAAGAGTTATTTCAGTAGTGCTCAGGAGGCCTCTTTGATTTTGAAATACTCGGCGTTGTCCGGGAGAAAAGTGCTCAATATCCTAGATAGAGCTACTGTAGTGATAGGTTTGGAAAATATTTTAACGCCATCTTCGTTTCCCTTTGGACTATTTCGCAGATCAGAAGGAGAGAGGATACCTAAGTGATTTCAGTAGTCCCCAGGAGGCCTCCTTGATTATCAAAGTACTCGGCGTTGTCCGGGAGAAAAGTGCTCAATGTCCTAGATAGAGCTACTGTAGTGATAGGTTTTGGAAAATATTTTAACGCCATCTTCGTTCTCCTTTGGACTATTTCGCAGGTCAGAAGGAGAGAGGATACCTAAGGAATTTCATGGGTGTTCATGAAGCCTTCTCGATTTTCAAAGTACTCGGCGTTGTCCGGGAGAAAAGTGCTCAATATCCTAGATAGAGCTACTGTAGTGATAGGTTTGGAAAATATTTTAACGCCATCTTCGTTCCCCTTTGGACTATTTCGCAGATCAGAAGGAGAGAGGATACCTAAGTGATATCAGTAGTCCCCAGGAGGCCTCCTTGATTATCAAAGTACTCGGCGTTGTCCGGGAGAAAAGTGCTCAATATCCTAGATAGAGCTACTGTAGTGATAGGTTTAGAAAATATTTTAACGCCATCTTCGTCTCACTTTGGACAATTTTGCAGATGAAAAGGAGGGAGGATACCTAACTGATTTCAGTAGTCCCCAGGAGGCCTCTTTGATTTTCAAAGTACTCGGCGTGGTCCGGGAGAAAAGTGCTCAATGTCCTAGATAGAGCTACTGTAGTGATAGTTTTGGAAAATATTTTAACGCCGTCTTCGTTCCTCTTTGGACTATTTCGCAGATCAGAAGGAGAGAGGATACCTAAGGGATTTCAGGAGTGCTCATGAAGCCTCCTCGATTTTCAAAGTACTCGGCGTTGTCCGGGAGAAAAGTGCTCAATGTCCTAGATAGAGCTACTGTAGTGATAGGTTTGGGAAAATATTTTAACGCCATCTTCGTTCCCCTTTGGACTATTTCGCAGATCAGAAGGAGAGAGGATACCTAAGGGATTTCATGGGTGTTCATGAAGCCTCCTCGATTTTCAAAGTACTCGGCGTTGTCCGGGAGAAGAGTGCTCAATATCCTAGATAGAGCTACTGTAGTGATTTGTTTGGAAAATATTTTAACGCCATCTTCGTTCACCTTTGGACTATTTCGCAGATCAAAATGGGAGAGGATACCTAAGTGATTTCAGTAGTCCCCAAGAGGCTTCCTTGATTATCAAAGTACTCGGCGTTGTCCGGGATAAAAGTGCTCAATGTCCTAGATAGAGCTACTGTAGTGATAGGTTTGGATAATATTTTAACGCCATCTTCGTTTCCATTTGGACTATTTCGAAGATCAGAAGGAGAGAGGATACCTAAGGGATTTCAGGAGTGCTCATAAAGCCTCCTCGATTTTTAAAGTACTCGGCGTTGTCCCGGAGAAAAGTGCTCAATATCCTAGATAGAGCTACTGTAGTGATAGGTTTAGAAAATATTTTAACGCCATCTCTGTTTCCCTTTGGACAATTTTGCAGCTGAAAAGGAGGGAGGATACCTAACTGATTTCAGTAGTCCCCAGGAGGCCTCTTTGATTTTCAAAGTACTCGGCGTTGTCCGGGAAAAAAGTGCTCAATGTCCTAGATAGAGCTACTGTAGTGATAGGTTTGGATAATATTTTAACAGCATCTACGCTAAAAAAGATTGGGGTAATCGATAAGAGTTATTTCAGTAGTGCCTAGGAGGCCTCTTTGATTTTGAAATACTCGGCGTTGTCCGGGAAAAAGTGCTCAATATCCTAGATAGAGCTACTGTAGTGATAGGTTTGGAAAATATTTTAACGCCATCTTCGTTTCCCTTTGGACTATTTCGCAGATCAGAAGGAGAGAGGATACCTAAGTTATTTCAGTAGTCCCCAGGAGGCCTCCTTGATTATCAAAGTACTCGGCGTTGTCCGGGAGAAAAGTGCTCAATGTCCTAGATAGAGCTACTGTAGTGATAGGTTTTGGAAAATATTTTAACGCCATCTTCGTTCTCCTTTGGACTATTTCGCAGATCACAAGGAGAGAGGATACCTAAGGGATTTCATGGGTGTTCATGAAGCCTTCTCGATTTTCAAAGTACTCGGCGTTGTCCGGGAGAAAAGTGCTCAATATCCTAGATAGAGCTACTGTAGTGATAGGTTTGGAAAATATTTTAACGCCATCTTCGTTTCCCTTTGGACTATTTCGCAGATCAGAAGGAGAGAGGATACCTAAGTGATATCAGTAGTCCCCAGGAGGCCTCCTTGATTATCAAAGTACTCGGCGTTGTCCGGGAGAAAAGTGCTCAATGTCCTAGATAGAGCTACTGTAGTGATAGGTTTGGAAAATATTTTAACGCCATCTTCGTTCCCCTTTGGACTATTTCGCAGATCAGAAGGAGAGAGGATACCTAAGGGATTTCAGGAGTGCTCATAAAGCCTCCTCGATTTTCAAAGTACTCGGCGTTGTCCGGGAGAAAAGTGCTCAATATCCTAGATAGAGCTACTGTAGTGATAGGTTTAGAAAATATTTTAACGCCATCTTCGTCTCACTTTGGACAATTTTGCAGATGAAAAGGAGGGAGGATACCTAACTGATTTCAGTAGTCCCCAGGAGGCCTCTTTGATTTTCAAAGTACTCGGCGTTGTCCGGGAAAAAAGTGCGCAATATCCTAGATAGAGCTACTGTAGTGATAGGTTTGGATAATATTTTAACAGCATCTACGCTGAAAAGGATGGGGTAATCGATAAGAGTTATTTCAGTAGTGCTCAGGAGGCCTCTTTGATTTTGAAATACTCGGCGTTGTCCGGGAGAAAAGTGCTCAATATCCTAGATAGAGCTACTGTAGTGATAGGTTTGGAAAATATTTTAACGCCGTCTCTGTTACCCTTTGGACTATTTCGCAGATCAGGAGAGAGCATACCTAAGTCATTGCAGTAGTCCCCAGGAAGCCTCCTCGATTATCAAAGTACTCGGCGTTGTCCGGGAGAAAAGTGCTCAATATCCTAGATAGAGCTACTGTAGTGATAGGTTTAGAAAATATTTTAACGCCATCTCTGTTTCCCTTTGGACAATTTTGCAGCTGAAAAGGAGGGAGGATACCTAACTGATTTCAGTAGTCCCCAGGAGGCCTCTTTGATTTTCAAAGTACTCGGCGTTGTCCGGGAAAAAAGTGCTCAATGTCCTAGATAGAGCTACTGTAGTGATAGGTTTGGATAATATTTTAACAGCATCTATGCTAAAAAGGATGGGGTAATCGATAAGAGTTATTTCAGTAGTGCTCAGGAGGCCTCTTTGATTTTGAAATACTCGGCGTTGTCCGGGAAAAAAGTGCTCAATATCCTAGATAGAGCTACTGTAGTGATAGGTTTGGAAAATATTTTAACGCCATCTTCGTTTCCCTTTGGACTATTTCGCAGATCAGAAGGAGAGAGGATACCTAAGTGATTTCAGTAGTCCCCAGGAGGCCTCCTTGATTATCAATGTACTCGGCGTTGTCCGGGAGAAAAGTGCTCAATGTCCTAGATAGAGCTACTGTAGTGATAGGTTTTGGAAAATATTTTAACGCCATCTTCGTTCTCCTTTGGACTATTTCGCAGATCAGAAGGAGAGAGGATACCTAAGGGATTTCATGGGTGTTCATGAAGCCTTCTCGATTTTCAAAGTACTCGGCGTTGTCCGGGAGAAAAGTGCTCAATATCCTAGATAGAGCTACTGTAGTGATAGGTTTGGAAAATATTTTAACGCCATCTTCGTTCCCCTTTGGACTATTTCGCAGATCAGAAGGAGAGAGGAAACCTAAGTGATATCAGTAGTCCCCAGGAGGCCTCCTTGATTATCAAAGTACTCGGCGTTGTCCGGGAGAAAAGTGCTCAATGTCCTAGATAGAGCTACTGTAGTGATAGGTTTGGAAAATATTTTAGCGCCATCTTCGTTCCCCTTTGGACTATTTCGCAGATCAGAAGGAGAGAGGATACCTAAGGGATTTCAGGAGTGCTCATGAAGCCTCCTCGATTTTCAAAGTACTCGGCGTTGTCCGGGAGAAAAGTGCTCAATATCCTAGATAGAGCTACTGTAGTGATAGGTTTAGAAAATATTTTAACGCAATCTTCGTCTCCCTTTGGACAATTTTGCAGATGAAAAGGAGGGAGGATACCTAACTGATTTCAGTAGTCCCCAGGAGGCCTCTTTGATTTTCAAAGTACTCGGCGTTGTCCGGGAAAAAAGTGCTCAATGTCCTAGATAGAGCTACTGTAGTGATAGGTTTGGATAATATTTTAACAGCATCTCCGCTGAAAAGGATGGGGTAATCAATAAGAGTTATTTCAGTAGTGCTCAGGAGGCCTCTTTGATTTTGAAATACTCGGCGTTGTCCGGGAGAAAAGTGCTCAATATCCTAGATAGAGCTACTGTAGTTATAGGTTTGGCAAATATTTTAACGCCGTCTCTGTTACCCTTTGGACTATTTCGCAGATCAGGAGAGAGGATACCTAAGTCATTTCAGTAGTCCCCAGGAAGCCTCCTTGATTATCAAAGTACTCGGCGTTGTCCGGGAGAAAAGTGCTCAATGTCCTAGATAGAGCAACTGTAGTGATAGGTTTGGATAATATTTTAACAGCATCTACGCTGAAAAGGATGGGGTAATCGATAAGAGTTATTTCAGTAGTGCTCAGGAGGCCTCTTTGATTTTGAAATACTCGGCGTTGTCCGGGAGAAAAGTGCTCAATATCCTAGATAGAGCTACTGTAGTGATAGGTTTGGAAAATATTTTAACGCCGTCTTCGTTCCCCTTTGGACTATTTCACAGATCAGAAGGAGAGAGGATACCTAAGTGATTTCAGTAGTCCCCAGGAGGCCTCCTTGATTATCAAAGTACTCGGCGTTGTCCGGGAGAAAAGTGCTCAATGTCCTAGATAGAGCTACTGTAGTGATAGGTTTGGAAAATATTTTAACGCCATCTTCGTTTCCCTTTGGACTATTTCGCAGATCAGAAGGAGAGAGGATACCTAAGGGATTTCAGGAGTGCTCATGAAGCCTCCTCGATTTTCAAAGTACTCGGCGTTGTCCGGGAGAAAAGTGCTCAATATCCTAGATAGAGCTACTGTAGTGATAGGTTTAGAAAATATTTTAACTCCATCTTCGTTCCCTCTTTGGACAATTTTGCAGCTGAAAAAGAGGGAGGATACCTAACTGATTTCAGTAGTCCCCAGGAGGCCTCTTTAATTTTCAAAGTACTCGGCGTTGTCCGGGAAAAAAGTGCTCAATGTCCTAGATAGAGCTACTGTAGTGATAGGTTTGGAAAATATTTTAACGCCATCTTCGTTCCCCTTTGGACTATTTCGAAGATCAGAAGATGAGAGGATTCCTAAGTGATTTCAGTAGTCCCCAGGAGGTCTCCTTGATTATCAAAGTACTCGGCGTTGTCCGGGAGAAAAGTGTTCAATGTCCTAGATAGAGCTACTGTAGTGATAGGTTTGGAAAATATTTTAACGCCATCTTCGTTCTCCTTTGGACTATTTCGCAGATCAGAAGGAGAGAGGATACCTAAGGGATTTCATGGGTGTTCATGAAGCCTTCTCGATTTTTAAAGTACTCGGCGTTGTCCGGAAGAAAAGTGCTCAATATCCTAGATAGAGCTAACGTAGTGATAGGTTTGGAAAATATTTTAACGCCATCTTCGTTCCCCTTTGGACTATTTCGCAGATCAGAAGGAGAGAGGATACCTAAGTGATATCAGTAGTCCCCAGGAGGCCTCCTTGATTATCAAAGTACTCGGCGTTGTCCGGGATAAAAGTGCTCAATGTCCTAGATAGAGCTACTGTAGTGATAGGTTTGGATAATATTTTAACGCCATCTTCGTTTCCCTTTGGACTATTTCGAAGATCAGAAGGAGAGAGGATACCTAAGGGATTTCAGGAGTGCTCATGAAGCCTCCTCGATTTTCAAAGTACTCGGCGTTGTCCGGGAAAAAAGTGCTCAATGTCCTAGATAGAGCTACTGTAGTGATAGGTTTGGATAATATTTTAACAGAATCTATGCTGAAAAGGATGGGGAATCGATAAGAGTTCTTTCAGTAGTGCTCAGGAGGCCTCTTTGATTTTCAAAGTACTCGGCGTTGTCCGGGAAAAAAAGTGCTCAATGTCCTATATAGAGCTACTGTAGTGATAGGTTTGGATAATATTTTAACGCCATCTTCGTTTCCCTTTGGACTATTTCGCAGATCAGTAGGAGAGAGGATACCTAAGTGATTTCAGTAGTCCTCAGGAGGCCTCCTTTATTATTAAAGTACTCGGCGTTGTCCGGGAGAAAAGTGCTCAATGTCCTAGATAGAGCTACTGTAGTGATAGGTTTGGAAAATATTTTAACGCCATCTTTGTTCCCCTTTGGACTATTTCGCAGATCAGAAGGAGAGAGGATACGTAAGTGATTTCAGTAGTGCTCATGAGGCCTCCTTGATTTTCAAAGTACTCGGCGTTGTCCGGGAGAAAAGTGCTCAATATCCTATATAGAGCTATGATAAAGACTATCATGAGAGGATTGAAAAGGATGAAGACTTTCATGAGAGGATTGAAAAGGATGAAGACTTTCATGAGAGGATTGAAAAGGATGAAGACTTTCATGAGAGGTTTGAAAATGATGAAGACTATCATGAGAGGTTTGAAAATGATGAAGACTATCATGAGAGGTTTGAAAATGATGAAGACTATCATGAGGGGATTGAAAATGATGAAGATAATCATGAGGGGATTTAAAATGATGAAGAATGTCATGAGAGGATTGAAAATTATGAAGAATAGACTGACAGGATTGAAAATGATGAAGAATAGACTGACAGGATTGGAAATGATGAAGAATACCATGAGGGGATTTAAAATGATGAATAATATCATGAGGGGATTGAAAATGATGAAGAATATCATGAGGGGATTAAAAATAATGAAGAATATCATGAGAGGATTGAAAAAATGAAGAATATCATGAGAGGATTGAAAATTATTAAGAATATCATGAGCGGATTGAAAATGATGAGGAATATTACGAGAGGATTGAAAATGAGCAAGAATATTATGAGGGGATTGAAAATGATTAATAGTATGAGGAGATTGAAAATGATGAAGAATATTATGAGGGGATTGAAAATGATTAATAGTATGAGGAGATCGAAAATGATGAATATAACGAGGGGAGTTAAAATGATGAAGGATATCATGAGGGGATTCAAAATATATAGTATGAACACCGGGGCGGTTATAAGTACCTATATAGAAGGCGCAGAGAGTGGTGGTACTTTTTATAGAAATAAGTCATACTATTGCCCTGTGAAACGTAGGATGAAATGGTGGGGAAGAAACAGCTTTCGCAAAAAGCAAAATTTAAAAGTAGCGACCAGGGTAGAGAAAAGTAGAAAGATAAAGAGACAGCTATAGAGAGAGAAGGAGAGAAATAGAAGTTTTAATATAAAGATGTTACATACGCAATTTTTCTTCAATTATGTTTTTATGACCCCGAGCAACGCCGGGTAGCCCCGCTAGTCTCTTATATAAAGGGCAGTTGTCTGTTTGTATGTTTGTTTGTTTGTTTGTTTGTATGTCCAGTATCTCCTCAAAAACTACCCGACGACATGTCAAAAAGTTGACATCTACAGGACCGCACAAATCCCGGATGTAAAATATCTAAAAATCGCGAAAATCGATTCACTCGCTGACAGTCAACCGGACCACTTTCCGACAAAAGGTAGCAGTTTTTTCGTATTTTTCACGAAATTTCAACGTTAATATGTAGTAAATTCGAAATAATCTAATGTATTTATGTACTAATCCGATAAAAATGCCGAGTCACTATAAACATCCCATAATCCCTTGCCGGATGTACCCGGTCTTGCCCTAAATTGTGTCCGGTTGTATCAGATCATCCAATAACTTATGTCCGGTTGCATCAATAACAACATAGGAATCCTACGTTAAGAGTGTGTAGTGAAACAAGGGTTGCTCAATCACATCCTCACCTGTCCCATAATCCCTTGCCGGATGTACCCGGTCTTGCTCTAAATTGTGTCCGGTTATATAAGGTCATCATGACGTCAGAGAGTGGCAGTTTTCCTTTCTGTCATTTTTCCCTCTCACACTTTCTTTCTTAATTATTAATAGACGCTAATATTCCCCCCCCCCCATCCCTCCCTGTGGCCGTTCTGTTATCATGATAGGAATTACCTCCTCCTTTCAGGCCAAATTAGGGGGGGGTTACGGTATTCGCCGGTGTGAGCATTACCTCCTCCTTTTTTGAGAAGTGTAGAGGTAGGGTAGTATCGGTTCCGTTGTCATGATGCACTGATCCCATGCATTACCTCCTCCTTTTTTGAGAAGTGTAGATGTAGAATAGTATCGGTTCCGTTGTCAAGATGTGCTCATCCCATGAATTACCTCCTCCTTTTTTGAGAAGTGTTGAGGTAAGGTCGTATCGGTTCCGTTGTCATGATGCCCTCATTCCATGCATTATCTCCTCCTTTTTTGAGATATGATGAGGTAGGGTCGTATCGGTTCCGTTGTCATGATGCACTATTCCAATGCATTATCTCCTCCTTTTTTGAGAAGTGTTGAGGTAGGGTCGTATCGGTTCCGTTGTCATGATGCCCTAATCCCATGCATTATCTACTCCTTTTTTGAGCAGTGTTGAAGTGTGAGCGACTCAGGCGAAATCCAGGGAGGGGGAATGTCGGCATTCGTCGGTATGAGCGCCTCAGGCGAAATCTGAGAGGGGGAATGTCGGCATTCGCCGGTATGAGCACCTCAGGACAATTTGGCAGATCAGAAGGAGAGAGGATACCTAAGGGATTTCAGTAGTGCTCATGAAGCCTCCTCGATTTTCAAAGTACTCGGCGTTGTCCGGGAGAAAAGTGCTCAATATCCTAGATAGAGCTACTGTAGTGATAGGTTTAGAAAATATTTTAACGCTATCTTCGTTCCCCTTTGGACAATTTTGCAGATCAAAACGAGGGATGATACCTAACTGATTTCAGTAGTCCCCAGGAGGCCTCTTTGATTTTCAAAGTACTCGGCGTTGTCCGGGAAAAAAGTGCTCAATGTCCTAGATAGAGCTATTGTAGTGATAGGTTCGGATAATATTTTAACAGAATCTACGCTGAAAAGGATGGGGTAATGGATAAGAGTTATTTCAGTAGTCCCCAGGAGGCCTCTTTGATTTTGAAATACTCGGCGTTGTCCGGGAGAAAAGTGCTCAATATCCTAGATAGAGCTACTGTAGTGATAGGTTTGGAAAATATTTTAACGCCATCTTCGTTCCCCTTTGGACTATTTCGCAGATCAGAAGGAGAGAGGATACCTAAGGGATTTTTGGAGTGCTCATGAAGCCTCCTCGATTTTCAAAGTACTCGGCGTTGTCCGGGAGAAAAGTGCTCAATATCCTAGATAGAGCTACTGTAGTGATAGGTTTAGAAAATATTTTAACGGCATCCTCGTCTCCCTTTGGACAATTTTGCAGATGAAAAGGAGGAAGGATACCTAACTGATTTCAGTAGTCCCCAGGAGGCTTCCTCGATTATCAAAGTACTCGGCGTTGTCCGGGATAAAAGTGCTCAATGTCCTAGATAGAGCTACTGTAGTGATAGGTTTGGATAATATTTTAACGCCATCTTCGTTTCCCTTTGGACTATTTCGAAGATCACAGGGAGAGAGGATACCTAAGGGATTTCAGGAGTGCTCATAAAGCCTCCTCGATTTTCTAAGTACTCGGCGTTGTCCGGGAGAAAAGTGCTCAATATCCTAGATAGAGCTATTGTAGTGATAGGTTTAGAAAATATTTTAACGCCATCTCTGTTTCCCTTTGGACAATTTTACAGCTGAAAAGGAGGGAGGATACCTAACTGATTTCAGTAGTCCCCAGGAGGCCTCTTTGATTTTCAAAGTACTCGGCGTTGTCCGGGAAAAAAGTGCTCAATGTCCTAGATAGAGCTACTGTAGTGATAGGTTTGGATAATATTTTAACAGCATCTACGCTGAAAAGGATGGGGTAATCGATAAGAGTTATTTCAGTAGTGCTCAGGAGGCCTCTTTGATTTTTAAATACTCGGCGTTGTCCGGGAGAAAAGTGCCCAATATCCTAGATAGAGCTACTGTAGTGATAGGTTTGGAAAATATTTTAACGCCATCTTCGTTTCCCTTTGGACTATTTCGCAGATCAGAAGGAGAGAGGATACCTAAGTGATTTCAGTAGTCCCCAGGAGGCCTCCTTGATTATCAAAGTACTCGGCGTTGTCCGGGAGAAAAGTGCTCAATGTCCTAGATAGAGCTACTGTAGTGATAGGTTTTGGAAAATATTTTAACGCCATCTTCGTTCTCCTTTGGACTATTTCGCAGATCAGAAGGAGAGAGGATAGCTAAGGGATTTCATGGGTGTTCATGAAGCCTTCTCGATTTTCAAAGTACTCGGCGTTGTCCGGGAGAAAAGTGCTCAATATCCTAGATAGAGCTACTGTAGTGATAGGTTTGGAAAATATTTTAACGCCATCTTCGTTAACTTTTGGACTATTTCGCAGATCAGAAGGAGAGAGGATACCTAAGTGATATCAGTAGTCCCCAGGAGGCCTCCTTGATTATCAAAGTACTCGGCGTTGTCCGGGAGAAAAGTGCTCAATGTCCTAGATAGAGCTACTGTAGTGATAGGTTTGGAAAATATTTTAACGCCATCTTCGTTCCCCTTTGGACTATTTCGCAGATCAGAAGGAGAGAGGATACCTAAGGGATTTTTGGAGTGCTCATGAAGCCTCCTCGATTTTCAAAGTACTCGGCGTTGTCCGGGAGAAAAGTGCTCAATATCCTAGATAGAGCTACTGTAGTGATAGGTTTAGAAAATATTTTAACGGCATCTTCGTCTCCCTTTGGACAATTTTGCAGATGAAAAGGAGGAAGGATACCGAACTGATTTCAGTAGTCCCCAGGAGGCTTCCTCGATTATCAAAGTACTCGGCGTTGTCCGGGATAAAAGTGCTCAATGTCCTAGATAGAGCTACTGTAGTGATAGGTTTGGATAATATTTTAACGCCATCTTCGTTTCCCTTTGGACTATTTCGAAGATCAGAGGGAGAGAGGATACCTAAGGGATTTCAGGAGTGCTCATAAAGCCTCCTCGATTTTCTAAGTACTCGGCGTTGTCCGGGAGAAAAGTGCTCAATATCCTAGATAGAGCTATTGTAGTGATAGGTTTAGAAAATATTTTAACGCCATCTCTGTTTCCCTTTGGACAATTTTGCAGCTGTAAAGGAGGGAGGATACCTAACTGATTTCAGTAGTCCCCAGGAGGCCTCTTTGATTTTCAAAGTACTCGGCGTTGTCCGGGAAAAAAGTGCTCAATGTCCTAGATAGAGCTACTGTAGTGATAGGTTTGGATAATATTTTAACAGCATCTACGCTGAAAAGGATGGGGTAATCGATAAGAGTTATTTCAGTAGTGCTCAGGAGGCCTCTTTGATTTTTAAATACTCGGCGTTGTCCGGGAGAAAAGTGCCCAATATCCTAGATAGAGCTACTGTAGTGATAGGTTTGGAAAATATTTTAACGCCATCTTCGTTTCCCTTTGGACTATTTCGCAGATCAGAAGGAGAGAGGATACCTAAGTGATTTCAGTAGTCCCCAGGAGGCCTCCTTGATTATCAAAGTACTCGGCGTTGTCCGGGAGAAAAGTGCTCAATGTCCTAGATAGAGCTACTGTAGTGATAGGTTTTGGAAAATATTTTAACGCCATCTTCGTTCTCCTTTGGACTATTTCGCAGATCAGAAGGAGAGAGGATAGCTAAGGGATTTCATGGGTGTTCATGAAGCCTTCTCGATTTTCAAAGTACTCGGCGTTGTCCGGGAGAAAAGTGCTCAATATCCTAGATAGAGCTACTGTAGTGATAGGTTTGGAAAATATTTTAACGCCATCTTCGTTAACTTTTGGACTATTTCGCAGATCAGAAGGAGAGAGGATACCTAAGTGATATCAGTAGTCCCCAGGAGGCCTCCTTGATTATCAAAGTACTCGGCGTTGTCCGGGAGAAAAGTGCTCAATGTCCTAGATAGAGCTACTGTAGTGATAGGTTTGGAAAATATTTTAACGCCATCTTCGTTCCCCTTTGGACTATTTCGCAGATCAGAAGGAGAGAGGATACCTAAGGAATTTCAGGAGTGCTCATAAAGCCTCCTCGATTTTCAAAGTACTCGGCGTTGTCCGGGAGAAAAGTGCTCAATATCCTAGATAGAGCTACTGTAGTGATAGGTTTAGAAAATATTTTAACGCCATCTTCGTCTCCCTTTGGACAATTTTGCAAATAAAAGGAGAGAGGATACCTAACTGATTTCAGTAGTCACCAGGAGGCCTCTTTGATTTTCAAAGTACTCGGCGTTGTCCGGGAAAAAAGTGCTCAATGTCCTAGATAGAGCTACTGTAGTGATAGGTTTGGATAATATTTTAACAGCATCTACGCTGAAAAGGATGGGGTAATCGATAAGAGTTATTTCAGTAGTGCTCAGGAGGCCTCTTTGATTTTGAAATACTCGGCGTTGTCCGGGAGAAATGTGCTCAATATCCTAGATAGAGCTACTGTAGTGATAGGTTTGGAAAATATTTTAACGCAGTCTTCGTTACCCTTTGGACTATTTCGCAGATCAGAAGGAGAGAGGATACCTAAGTCATTTCAGTAGTCCCCAGGAAGCCTCCTTGATTATCAAAGTACTCGGCGTTGTCCGGGAGAAAAGTGCTCAATGTCGTAGATAGAGCAACTGTAGTGATAGGTTTGGATAATATTTTAACAGCATCTACGCTGAAAAGGATGGGGTAATCGATAAGAGTTATTTCAGTAGTGCTCAGGAGGCCTCTTTGATTTTGAAATACTCGGCGTTGTCCGGGAGAAAAGTGCTCAATATCCTAGATAGAGCTACTGTAGTGATAGGTTTGGAAAATATTTTAACGCCGTCTTCGTTCCCCTTTGGACTATTTCACAGATCAGAAGGAGAGAGGATGCCTAAGTCATTTCAGTAGTCCCCAGGAGGCCTCCTTGATTATCAAAGTACTCGGCGTTGTCCGGGAGAAAAGTGCTCAATGTCCTAGATAGAGCTACTGTAGTGATAGTTTTGGAAAATATTTTAACGCTGTCTTCGTTCCCCTTTGGACTATTTCGCAGATCAGAAGGAGAGAGTGTACTTAAGGGATTTCAGGAGTGCTCATGAAGCCTCCTCGATTTTCAAAGTACTCGGCGTTGTCCGGGAGAAAAGTGCTCAATGTCCTAGATAGAGCTACTGTAGTGATAGGTTTTGAAAATATTTTAACGCCATCTTCGTTCCCCTTTGGATTATTTCGCAGATCAGAAGGAGAGAGGATACCTAAGTGAGTTCAGTAGTTTCCAGGAGGCCTCCTTGATTATCAAAGTACTCGGCGTTGTCCGGGAGAAAAGTGCTCAATGTCCTAGATAGAGCTACTGTAGTGATAGGTTTTGGAAAATATTTTAACGCTGTCTTCGTTCCTCTTTGGACTATTTTGCAGATCAGAAGGAGAGAGGATACCTAAGGGATTTCAGGAGTGCTCATGAAGCCTCCTCGATTTTCAAAGTACTCGGCGTTGTCCGGGAGAAAAGTGCTCAATATCCTAGATAGAGCTACTGTAGTGATTTGTTTGGAAAATATTTTAACGCCATCTTCGTTCACCTTTGGACTATTTCGCAGATCAGAAGGAGAGAGGATACCTAAGTGATTTCAGTAGTCCCCAGGAGGCTTCCTTGATTATCAAAGTACTCGGCGTTGTCCGGGAGAAAAGTGCTCAATGTCCTAGATAGAGCTACTGTAGTGATAGGTTTTGGAAAATATTTTAACGCCGTCTTCGTTCCTCTTTGGACTATTTCGCAGATCAGAAGGAGAGAGGATACCTAAGGGATTTCAGGAGTGCTCATGAAGCCTCCTCGATTTTCAAAGTACTCGGCGTTGTCCGGGAGAAAAGTGCTCAATATCCTAGATAGAGCTACTGTAGTGATTTGTTTGGAAAATATTTTAACGCCATCTTCGTTCACCTTTGGACTATTTCGCAGATCAGAAGGAGAGAGGATACCTAAGTGATTTCAGTAGTCCCCAGGAGGCTTCCTTGATTATCAAAGTACTCGGCGTTGTCCGGGAGAAAAGTGCTCAATGTCCTAGATAGAGCTACTGTAGTGATAGTTTTGGAAAATATTTTAATGCCGTCTTCGTTCTCCTTTGGACTATTTCGCAGATCAGAATGAGAGAGGATACCTAAGGGATTTCAGGAGTGCTCATGAAGCCTCCTCGATTTTCAAAGTACTCGGCGTTGTCCGGGAGAAAAGTGCTCAATGTCCTAGATAGAGCTACTGTAGTGATAGGTTTTGGAAAATATTTTAACGCCATCTTCGTTCCCCTTTGGACTATTTCGCAGATCAGATAGAGAGAGGCTACCTGAGGGATATCATGGGGGTTCATGAAGCCTCCTCGATTTTCAAAGTCCTCGGCGTTGTCCGGGAGAAAAGTGCTCAATATCCTAGATAGAGCTACTGTAGTTATTTGTTTGGAAAATATTTTAACGCCATCTTCGTTCACCTTTGGACTATTTTGCAGATCAGAAGGAGAGAGGATACCTAAGTGATTTCAGTAGTCCCCAGGAGGCTTCCTTGATTATCAAAGTACTCGGCGTTGTCCGGGATAAAAGTGCTCAATGTCCTAGATAGAGCTACTGTAGTGATAGGTTTGGAAAATATTTTAACGCCATCTTCGTTTCCCTTTGGACTATTTCGCAGATCAGAAGGAGAGAGGATACCTAAGGGATTTCAGGAGTGCTCATAAAGCCTCCTCGATTTTAAAAGTACTCGGCGTTGTCCGGGAGAAAAGTGCTCAATATCTTAGATAGAGCTACTGTAGTGATAGGTTTAGAAAATATTTTAATGCCATCTTCGTTCCCCTTTGGACAATTTTACAGCTGAAAAAGAGGGAGGATACCTAACTGATTTCAGGTGTCCCCAGGAGGCCTCTTTGATTTTCAAAGTACTCGGCGTTGTCCGGGAAAAAAGTTCTCAATGTCCTAGATAGAGCTACTGTAGTGATAGGTTTGGATAATATTTTAACGCCATCTTCGTTTCCCTTTGGACTATTTCGAAGATCAGAAGGAGAGAGGATACCTAAGGGATTTCAGGAGTGCTCATAAAGCCTGCTCGATTTTCAAAGTACTCGGCGTTGTCCGGGAAAAAAGTGCTCAATATCCTAGATAGATCTATTGTAGTGATAGGTTTAGAAAATATTTTAACGCCATCTCTGTTTCCCTTTGGACAATTTTGCAGCTGAAAAGGAGGGAGGATACCTAACTGATTTCAGTAGTCCCCAGGAGGCCTCTTTGATTTTCAAAGTACTCGGCGTTGTCCATGAAAAAAGTGCTCAATGTCTTAGATAGAGCTACTGTAGTGATAGGTTTGGATAATATTTTAACAGCATCTACGCTGAAAAGGATGGGGTAATCGATAATAGTTATTTCAGTAGTGCTCAGGAGGCCTCTTTGATTTTGAAATACTCGGCGTTGTCCGGGAAAAAAGTGCTCAATATCCTAGATAGAGCTACTGTAGTGATACGTTTGGAAAATATTTTAAAGCCATCTTCGTTTCCCTTTGGACTATTTCGCAGATCAGAAGGAGAGAGGATACCTCAGTCATTTCAGTAGTCCCCAGGAGGCCTCCTTGATTATCAAAGTACTCGGCGTTGTCCGGGAGAAAAGTGCTCAATGTCCTAGATAGAGCTACTGTAGTGATAGGTTTGGAAAATATTTTAACGCCATCTTCGTTCCCCTTGGGACTATTTCGCAGATCAGAAAGAGAGAGGATACCTAAGGGATTTCAGGAGTGCTCATAAAGCCTCCTCGATTTTCAAAGTACTCGCCGTTGTCCGGGAGAAAAGTGCTCAATATCCTAGATAGAGCTACTGTAGTGATAGGTTTAGAAAATATTTTAACGCCATCTTCGTCTCCCTTTGGACAATTTTGCAAATAAAAGGAGGGAGGATACCTAACTGATTTCAGTAGTCCCCAGGAGGCCTCTTTGATTTTCAAAGTACTCGGCGTTGTCCGGGAAAAAAGTGCTCAATGTCCTAGATAGAGCTACTGTAGTGATAGGTTTGGATAATATTTTAACAGCATCTACGCTGAAAAGGATGGGGTAATCGATAAGAATTATTTCAGTAGTTCTCAGGAGGCCTCTTTGATTTTGAAATACTCGGCGTTGTCCGGGAGAAAAGTGCTCAATATCCTAGATAGAGCTACTGTAGTGATAGGTTTGGAAAATATTTTAACGCCGTCTTCGTTACCCTTTGGACTATTTCGCAGATCAGAAGGAGAGAGGATACCTAAGTCATTTCAGTAGTCCCCAGGAAGCCTCCTTGATTATCAAAGTATACGGCGTTGTCCGGGAGAAAAGTGCTCAATGTCCTAGATAGAGCAACTGTAGTGATAGGTTTGGATAATATTTTAACAGCATCTACGCTGAAAAGGATGAGGTAATCGATAAGAGTTATTTCAGTAGTGCTCAGGAGGCCTCTTTGATTTTAGAATACTCGGCGTTGTCCGGGAGAAAAGTGCTCAATATCCTAGATAGAGCTACTGTAGTGATAGGTTTGGAAAATATTTTAACGCCGTCTTCGTCCCCCTTTGGACTATTTCACAGATCAGTAGGAGAGAGGATACCTCAGTCATTTCAGTAGTCACCAGGAGGCCTCCTTGATTATCAAAGTACTCGGCGTTGTCCGGGAGAAAAGTGCTCAATGTCCTAGATAGAGCTACTGTAGTGATAGGTTTTTGAAAATATTTTAACGCCATCTTCGTTCCCCTTTAGACTATTTCGCAGATCAGAAGGAGAGAGGATACCTAAGTGATTTCAGTAGTCCCCAGGAGGCGTCCTTGATTATCAAAGTACTCGGCGTTGTCCGGGAGAAAAGTGCTCAATGTCCTAGATAGAGCTACTGTAGTGATAGTTTTGGAAAATATTTTAACGCCGTCTTCGTTCTCCTTTGGACTATTTCGCAGATCAGAAGGAGAGAGGATACCTAAGGGATTTCAGGAGTGCTCATGAAGCCTCCTCGATTTTCAAAGTACTCGGCGTTGTCCGGGAGAAAAGTGCTCAATGTCCTAGATAGAGCTACTGTAGTGATAGGTTTGGAAAATATTTTAACGCCATCTTCGTTCCCCTTTGGACTATTTCGCAGATCAGAAGGAGAGAGGCTACCTGAGGGATATCATGGTGGTTCATGAAGCCTCCTCGATTTTCAAAGTACTCGGCGTTGTCCGGGAGAAAAGTGCTCAATATCCTAGATAGAGCTACTGTAGTGATTTGTTTGGAAAATATTTTAACGCCATCTTCGTTAACTTTTGGACTATTTCGCAGATCAGAAGGAGAGAGGATACCTAAGTGATTTCAGTAGTCCCCAGGAGGCTTCCTTGATTATCAAAGTACTCGGCGTTGTCCGGGATAAAAGTGCTCAATGTCCTAGATAGAGCTACTGTAGTGATAGGTTTGGATAATATTTTAACGCCATCTTCGTTTCCCTTTGGACTATTTCGAAGATCAGAAGGAGAGAGGATACCTAAGGGATTTCAGGAGTGCTCATAAAGCCTCCTCGATTTTCAAAGTACTCGGCGTTGTCCGGGAAAAAAAGTGCTCAATATCCTAGATAGAGCTATGATAAAGACTATCATGAGAGGATTGAAAAGGATGAAGACTTTCATGACAGGATTGAAAATGATGAAGACTTTTATGAGAGGATTGAAAATGATGAAGACTTTCATGAGAGGATTGAAAATGATGAAGACTATCATGAGGGGATTGAAAATGATGAAGACTGTCATAAGGGGATTGAAAATGATGAATGTCATGAGAGGATTGAAAATGATGAAGAATGTCATGAGAGGATTGAAAGTGATGAAGAATAGACTGACAGGATTGGAAATGATATAGAATACCATGAGGGGATTTAAAATGATGAAGACTATCATGAGAGGTTTGAAAATGATGAAGAATATCATGAGGGGATTGAAAATGATGAAGACTATCATGAGAGGTTTGAAAATGATGAAGACTATCATGAGAGGTTTGAAAATGATGAAGACTATCATGAGAGGTTTGAAAATGATGAAGACTATCATGAGAGGTTTGAAAATGATGAAGACTATCATGAGAGGTTTGAAAATGATGAAGACTATCATGAGAGGTTTGAAAATGATGAAGACTATCATGAGAGGTTTGAAAATGATGAAGACTATCATGAGGGGTTTGAAAATGAAGAATGTCATGAGAGGATTGAAAATGATGAAGAATAGACTGACAGGATTGAAAATGATGAAGAATAGACTGACAGGATTGGAAATGATGAAGAATACCATGAGGGGATTTAAAATGATGAATAATATCATGAGGGGATTGAAAATGATGAAGAATATCATGAGGGGATTGAAAATGATGAAGAATATCATGAGGGGATTTAAAATAATGAAGAATATCATGAGAGGATTGAAAAAATGAAGAATATCATGAGAGGATTGAAAATTATTAAGAATATCATGAGCGGATTGAAAATGATGAGGAATATTACGAGAGGATTGAAAATGAGCAAGAATATTATGAGGGGATTGAAAATGATTAATAGTATTAGGAGATTGAAAATGAGGAAGAATATTATGAGGGGATTGAAAATGATTAATAGTATGAGGAGATCGAAAATGATTAATAGTATGAGGAGATCGAAAATGATGAATATAACGAGGGGAGTTAAAATGATGAAGGATATCATGACGGGATTCAAAATATATAGTATGAACACCGGGGCGGTTATAAGTACCTATATAGAAGGCGCAGACAGTGGTGGTACTTTTTATAGAAATAAGTCATACTATTGCCCTGTGAAACCTAGGATGAAATGGTGGGGAAGAAACAGCTTTCGCAAAAGGCAAAATTTAAAAGTAGCGACCAGGGTAGAGAAAAGTAGAAAGATAAAGAGACAGCTATAGAGAGAGAAGGAGAGAAATAGAAGTTTTAATATAAAGATGTTACATACGCAATTTTTCTTCAATTATGTTTTTATGACCCCGAGCAACGCCGGGTAGCCCCGCTAGTCTCTTATATAAAGGGCAGTTGTCTGTTTGTATGTTTGTTTGTTTGTTTGTATGTCCAGTATCTCCTCAAAAACTACCCGACGACATGTCAAAAAGTTGACATCTACAGGACCGCACAAATCCCGGATGTAAAATATCTAAAAATCGCGAAAATCGATTCACTCGCTGACAGTCAACCGGACCACTTTCCGACAAAAGGTAGCAGTTTTTTCGTATTTTTCACGAAATTTCAACGTTAATATGTAGTAAATTCGAAATAATCTAATGTATTTATGTACTAATCCGATAAAAATGCAGAGTCATTGTAAACATCCCATAATCCCTTGCCGGATGTACCCGGTCTTGCCCTAAATTGTGTCCGGTTGCATCAGATCATCCAATAACTTCTGTCCGGTTGCATCAATAAAAACATAGGAATCCTACGTTAAGAGTGTGTAGTGAAACAAGGGTTGCTCAATCACATCCGCACCTGTCCCATAATCCCTTGCCGGATGTACCCGGTCTTGCCCTAAATTGTGTCCGGTTATATCAGGTCATCATGACGTCAGAGAGTGGCAGTTTTCCTTTCTGTGAATTTTTCCCTCTCACACTTTCTTTCTTAATTATTAATAGACGATAATATTCCCCCCCCCCTCCCTCCCTGTGGCCGTTCTGTTATCATGATAGGAATTACCTCCTCCTTTCAGGCCAAATTGGGGGGGGGGTACGGTATTCGCCGGTGTGAGCATTACCTCCTCCTTTTTTGAGAAGTGTAGGGGTACTGTAGTATCGGTTCAGTTGTCATGATGCACTGATCCCATGCATTACCTCCTCCTTTTTTGAGAAGTGTAGATGTAGAATAGTATCGGTTCCGTTATCATGATGTGCTCATCCCATGAATTACCTCCTCCTTTTTTGAGAAGTGTAGGGGTAGGGTCGTATCGGTTCCGTTGTCATGATGCCCTCATCCGATGCATTATCTCCACCTTTTTTGAGAAGTGTTAAGGTAGGGTCGTATCGGTTCCGTTGTCATGATGCCCTCATCCCATGCATTATCTCCTCCTTTTTTGAGAAGTGTTGAGGTAGGGTCGTATCGGTTCCGTTGTCATGATGCACTATTCCCATGCATTACCTCCTCCTTTTTTGAACAGTGTAGAGGTAGGGTATGTGTGGGTACCCTGCGACCTAACGAAGTATGTGTGGGTACCCTGCGACCCCACGAAGTATGTGTGGGTACCCTGCGACCGCCCGAAGTATGTGTGGGTACCCTGCGACCGGACGAAGTATGTGTAGGTACCCTGCGACCGTACGAAGTATGTGTGAGTACCCTGCTGCCTGACGAAGTATGTGTGGGTACCCTGCGACCGCACGAAGTATGTGTGGGTACCCTGCGACCGGACGAAGTATGTATAGGTACCCTGCGACCGCACGAATTATGTATAGGTACCCTGCGACCGCACGAAGTATGTGTGGGTACCCTTCGACCGCACAAAGTATTTGTGGGTACCCTGCGACCGCACGAATATGTGTGGGTACCCTGCGACCGGACGAAGTATTTGTGGGTACCCTGCGACCGGAAGAAGTATGTGTGGGTACCCTGCGACCGCACGAAGTATGTGTGGGTACCCTGTGACCGAACAAAATATGTGTGGGTACCCTGCGACCGCACGAAGTACGTGTGGGTACCCTGCGACCGGACGAAGTATTTGTGGGTACCCTGCGACCTGACGAAGTATGTGTGGGTACCCTGCGACCGGACGAAGTATGTGTTGGTACCCTGCGACCGCACGAAGTATGTGTAGGTACCCTGCGACCGCACGAAGTATGTGTGGGTACCCTGCAACCGCACGAAGTATGTGTTGGTACCTAGCGACCGCACGAAGTATGTGTAGGTACCCTGCGACCGCACGAAGTATGTGTGGGTACCCTGCTGCCTGACGAAGTATGTGTGGGTACTCTGCGACCGCACAAAGTATGTGTGGGTACCCTGCGACCGCACGAAGTATTTGTGGGTACCCTGCAACCGCACGAAGTATGTGTGGGTACCCTGCTGCCTGACGAAGTATGTGTGGGTACCCTGCGACCGCACAAAGTATGTGTGGGTACCCTGCGACCGCACGAAGTATGTGTGGGTACCCTGCGACCGCACGAAGTATGTGTGGGTACCCTGCGACCGGACGAAGTATGTGTGGGTACCCTGCGACCGGACGAAGAATGTATAGGTACCCTGTGACCGCCCGAAGTATGTGTGGGTACCCTGCGACCAGACGAAGTATGTGTGAGTACCCTGCGACCGCACGAAGTATGTGTGGGTACCCTGCGACTGCACGAAGTATGTGTGGGTACCCTGCTGCCTGACGAAGTATGTGTGGGTACCCTGCGACCGCACGAAGTATGTGTGGGTACCCTGCGCCCGGACGAAGTATGTAAAGGTACCCTGCGACCGCACGAAGTATGTGTGGGTACCCTGCGACCGGACGAAGTATGTGTGGGTACCCTGCGACCGCACAAAGTATTTGTGGGTACCCTGCGACCGCACGAATATGTGTAGGTACCCTGCGACCGGACGAAGTATTTGTGGGTACCCTGCGACCGGACGATGTATGTGTGGGTACCCTGCGACCGGACGAAGTATGTATAGGTACCCTGCGATCGCACAAAGTATGTGTGGGTACCCTGTGACCGAACGAAATATGTGTGGGTACCCTGCGACCGGACAAAGTATGTGTTGGTACCCTGCGACCGCACGAAGTATGTGTGGGTACCCTGCGACCGGACGAAGTATGTGTGGGTACCCGGCGACCGCACGAAGTATGTGTGGGTACCCTGCTGCCTGACGAAGTATGTGTGGGTACCCTGCGACCGGACGCAACGTTAATATGTAGTAAATTCGAAATAATCTAATGTATTTATGTACTAATCCGATAAAAATGCAGAGTCATTGTAAACATCCCATAATCCCTTGCCGGATGTACCCGGTCTTGCCCTAAATTGTGTCCGGTTGTATCAGATCATCCAATAACTTCTGTCCGGTTGCATCAATAACAACATAGGAATCCTACGTTAAGAGTGTGTAGTGAAACAAGGGTTGCTCAATCACATCCGCACCTGTCCCATAATCCCTTGCCGGATGTACCCGGTCTTGCCCTAAATTGTGTCCGGTTATATCAGGTCATCATGACGTCAGAGAGTGGCAGTTTACCTTTCTGTGAATTTTTCCCTCTCACACTTTCTTTCTTAATTATTAATAGACGATAATATCCCCCCCCCCTCCCTCCCTGTGGCCGTTCTGTTATCATGATAGGAATTACCTCCTCCTTTCAGGCCAAATTGGGGGGGGGGGGTACGGTATTCGCCGGTGTGAGCATTACCTCCTCCTTTTTTGAGAAGTGTAGGGGTACTGTAGTATCGGTTCAGTTGTCATGATGCACTGATCCCATGCATTACCTCCTCCTTTTTTGAGAAGTGTAGATGTAGAATAGTATCGGTTCCGTTATCATGATGTGCTCATCCCATGAATTACCTCCTCCTTTTTTGAGAAGTGTAGGGGTAGGGTCGTATCGGTTCCGTTGTCATGATGCCCTCATCCCATGCATTATCTCCACCTTTTTTGAGAAGTGTTGAGGTAGGGTCGTATCGGTTCCGTTGTCATGATGCCCTCATCCCATGCATTATCTCCTCCTTTTTTGAGAAGTGTTGAGGTAGGGTCGTATCGGTTCCGTCGTCATGATGCACTATTCCCATGCATTACCTCCTCCTTTTTTAAGAAGTGTTAGGGTAGGGTCGTATCGGTTCCGTTGTCATGATGCACTATTCCCATGCATTACCTCCTCCTTTTTTGAGCAGTGTAGAGGTAGGGTATGTGTGGGTACCCTGCGACCGGACGAAGTATGTGTAGGTACCCTGCGACCGTACGAAGTATGTGTGAGTACCCTGCTGCCTGACGAAGTATGTGTGGGTACCCTGCGACCGCACGAAGTATGTGTGGGTACCCTGCGACCGGACGAAGTATGTATAGGTACCCTGCGACCGCACGAATTATGTATAGGTACCCTGCGACCGCACGAAGTATGTGTGGGTACCCTTCGACCGCACAAAGTATTTGTGGGTACCCTGCGACCGCACGAATATGTGTGGGTACCCTGCGACCGGACGAAGTATTTGTGGGTACCCTGCGACCGGAAGAAGTATGTGTGGGTACCCTGCGACCGCACGAAGTATGTGTGGGTACCCTGTGACCGAACAAAATATGTGTGGGTACCCTGCGACCGCACGAAGTACGTGTGGGTACCCTGCGACCGGACGAAGTATTTGTGGGTACCCTGCGACCTGACGAAGTATGTGTGGGTACCCTGCGACCGGACGAAGTATGTGTTGGTACCCTGCGACCGCACGAAATATATGTAGGTACCCTGCGACCGCACGAAGTATGTGTGGGTACCCTGCAACCGCACGAAGTATGTGTTGGTACCTAGCGACCGCACGAAGTATGTGTAGGTACCCTGCGACCGCACGAAGTATGTGTGGGTACCCTGCTGCCTGACGAAGTATGTGTGGGTACCCTGCGACCGCACAAAGTATGTGTGGGTACCCTGCGACCGCACGAAGTATTTGTGGGTACCCTGCGACCGCACGAAGTATGTGTGGGTACCCTGCTGCCTGACGAAGTATGTGTGGGTACCCTGCGACCGCACAAAGTATGTGTGGGTACCCTGCGACCGCACGAAGTATGTGTGGGTACCCTGCGACCGCACGAAGTATGTGTGGGTACCCTGCGACCGGACGAAGTATGTGTGGGTACCCTGCGACCGGACGAAGAATGTATACGTACCCTGTGACCGCACGAAGTATGTGTGGGTACCCTGCGACCAGACGAAGTATGTGTGAGTACCCTGCGACCGCACGAAGTATGTGTGGGTACCCTGCGACCGCACGAAGTATGTGTGGGTACCCTGCTGCCTGACGAAGTATGTGTGGGTACCCTGCGACCGCACGAAGTATGTGTGGGTACCCTGCGCCCGGACGAAGTATGTAAAGGTACCCTGCGACCGCACGAAGTATGTGTGGGTACCCTGCGACCGGACGAAGTATGTGTGGGTACCCTGCGACCGCACAAAGTATTTGTGGGTACCCTGCGACCGCACGAATATGTGTAGGTACCCTGCGACCGGACGAAGTATTTGTGGGTACCCTGCGACCGGACGATGTATGTGTGGGTACCCTGCGACCGGACGAAGTATGTATAGGTACCCTGCGATCGCACAAAGTATGTGTGGGTACCCTGTGACCGACGGAAAATATGTGTGGGTACCCTGCGACCGGACAAAGTATGTGTTGGTACCCTGCGACCGCACGAAGTATGTGTGGGTACCCTGCGACCGGACGAAGTATGTGTGGGTACCCGGCGACCGCACGAAGTATGTGTGGGTACCCTGCTGCCTGACGAAGTATGTGTGGGTACCCTGCGACCGGACGCAACGTTAATATGTAGTAAATTCGAAATAATCTAATGTATTTATGTACTAATCCGATAAAAATGCAGAGTCATTGTAAACATCCCATAATCCCTTGCCGGATGTACCCGGTCTTGCCCTAAATTGTGTCCGGTTGTATCAGATCATCCAATAACTTCTGTCCGGTTGCATCAATAACAACATAGGAATCCTACGTTAAGAGTGTGTAGTGAAACAAGGGTTGCTCAATCACATCCGCACCTGTCCCATAATCCCTTGCCGGATGTACCCGGTCTTGCCCTAAATTGTGTCCGGTTATATCAGGTCATCATGACGTCAGAGAGTGGCAGTTTTCCTTTCTGTGAATTTTTCCCTCTCACACTTTCTTTCTTAATTATTAATAGACGATAATATTCCCCCCCCCTCCCTCCCTGTGGCCGTTCTGTTATCATGATAGGAATTACCTCCTCCTTTCAGGCCAAATTGGGGGGGGGGGGTACGGTATTCGCCGGTGTGAGCATTACCTCCTCCTTTTTTGAGAAGTGTAGGGGTACTGTAGTATCGGTTCAGTTGTCATGATGCACTGATCCCATGCATTACCTCCTCCTTTTTTGAGAAGTGTAGATGTAGAATAGTATCGGTTCCGTTATCATGATGTGCTCATCCCATGAATTACCTCCTCCTTTTTTGAGAAGTGTAGGGGTAGGGTCGTATCGGTTCCGTTGTCATGATGCCCTCATCCCATGCATTATCTCCACCTTTTTTGAGAAGTGTTGAGGTAGGGTCGTATCGGTTCCGTTGTCATGATGCCCTCATCCCATGCATTATCTCCTCCTTTTTTGAGAAGTGTTGAGGTAGGGTCGTATCGGTTCCGTTGTCATGATGCCCTCATCCCATGCATTATCTCCTCCTTTTTTGAGAAGTGTTGAGGTAGGGTCGTATCGGTTCCGTCGTCATGATGCACTATTCCCATGCATTACCTCCTCCTTTTTTAAGAAGTGTTAGGGTAGGGTCGTATCGGTTCCGTTGTCATGATGCACTATTCCCATGCATTACCTCCTCCTTTTTTGAGCAGTGTAGAGGTAGGGTATGTGTGGGTACCCTGCGACCTGACGAAGTATGTGTGGGTACCCTGCGACCCCACGAAGTATGTGTGGGTACCCTGCGACCGGACGAAGTATGTGTAGGTACCCTGCGACCGTACGAAGTATGTGTGGGTACCCTGCTGCCTGACGAAGTATGTGTGGGTACCCTGCGACCGCACGAAGTATGTGTGGGTACCCTGCGACCGGACGAAGTATGTATAGGTACCCTGCGACCGCACGAAGTATGTGTGGGTACCCTTCGACCGCACGAAGTATTTGTGGGTACCCTGCGACCGCACAAATATGTGTGGGTACCCTGCGACCGGACGAAGTATGTGTAGGTACCCTGCGACCGGACGAAGTATGTGTAGGTACCCTGCGACCGTACGAAGTATGTGTGGGTACCCTGCTGCCTGACGAAGTATGTGTGGGTACCCTGCGACCGCACGAAGTATGTGTGGGTACCCTGCGACCGGACGAAGTATGTATAGGTACCCTGCGACCGCACGAAGTATGTGTGGGTACCCTTCGACCGCACGAAGTATTTGTGGGTACCCTGCGACCGCACAAATATGTGTGGGTACCCTGCGACCGGACGAAGTATTTGTGGGTACTCTGCGACCGGAAGAAGTATGTGTGGGTACCGTGCGACCGCACGAAGTATGTGTGGGTACCCTGTGACCGAACGAAATATGTGTGGGTACCCTGCGACCGCACGAAGTTCGTGTGGGTACCCTGCGACCGGACGATGTATTTGTGGGTACCCTGCGACCGGACGAAGTATGTGTGGGTACCCTGCGACCGGACGAAGTATGTGTGGGTACCCTGCGACCGGACGATGTATTTGTGGGTACCCTGCGACCGGACGAAGTATGTGTGGGTACCCTGCGACCGGACGAAGTATGTGTGGGTACCCTGCGACCGGACGAAGTATGTATAAGTACCCTTCGACCGCACGAAGTATGTGTGGGTACCCTGCGACCGGACGAAGTATGTGTGGGTACCCTGCGACCGCACGAAGTATTTGTGGGTACCCTGCGACCGCACGAAGTATGTGTGGGTACCCTGCTGCCTGACGAAGTATGTGTGAGTACCCTGCGACCGCACAAAGTATGTGTGGGTACCCTGCGACCGGACGAAGTATGTGTGGGTACCCTGCGACCAGACGAAGTATGTATAGGTACCCTGCGACCGCACGAAGTATGTGTGGGTACCCTGCGACCGGACGAAGTATGTGTGGGTACCCTGCGACCGGACGATGTATGTGTGAGTACCCTGCGACCGCACGAAGTATGTGTGGGTACCCTGCGACCGCACGAAGTATGTGTGGGTACCCTGCTGCCTGACGAAGTATGTGTGGGTACCCTGCCACCGCACAAAGTATGTGTGGGTACCCTGCGACCGGACGAAGTATGTATAGGTACCCTGCGACCGCACGAAGTAGGTGTGGGTACCCTGCGACCGGACGAAGTATGTGTGGGTACCCTGCGACCGCACAAAGTATGTGTGGGTACCCTGCGACCGGACGAAGTATGTATAGGTACCCTGCGACCGCACGAAGTATGTGTGGGTACCCTGCGACCGGACGAAGTATGTGTGGGTACCCTGCGACCGCACAAAGTATTTGTGGGTACCCTTCGACCGCACGAAGTATGTGTGGGTACCCTGCGACCGCACGAAGTATTTGTGGGTACCCTGCTGCCTGACGAAGTATGTGTGGGTACTCACTGCGACCAGACGATGTATGTGTGGGTACCCTGCGACCGGACGAAGTATGTATAGGTACCCTGCGATCGCACAAAGTATGTGTGGGTACCCTGTGACCGAACGAAATATGTGTGGGTACCCTGCGACCGGACAAAATATGTGTTGGTACCCCGCGACCGCACGAAGTATGTGTGGGTACCCTGCGACCGGACGAAGTATGTGTGGGTACCCGGCGACCGCACGAAGTATGTGTGGGTACCCTGCTGCCTGACGAAGTATGTGTGGGTACCCTGCGACCGGAAGAAGTATGTGTGGGTACCCTGCGACCGCACGAAGTATGTGTGGGTACCCTGTGACCGAACGAAATATGTGTGGGTACCCTGTGACCGCACGAAGTACGTGTGGGTACCCTGCGACCGGACGATGTATTTGTGGGTACCCTGCGACCGGAAGAAGTATGTGTGGGTACCCTGCGACCGCACGAAGTATGTGTGGGTACCCTGTGACCGAACGAAATATGTGTGGGTACCCTGTGACCGCACGAAGTACGTGTGGGTACCCTGCGACCGGACGATGTATTTGTGGGTACCCTGCGACCGGAAGAAGTATGTGTGGGTACCCTGCGACCGCACGAAGTATGTGTGGGTACCCTGTGACCGAACGAAATATGTGTGGGTACCCTGCGACCGCACGAAGTACGTGTGGGTACCCTGCGACCGGACGATGTATTTGTGGGTACCCTGCGACCGGACGAAGTATATGTGGGTACCCTGCGACCGGACGAAGTATGTGTTGGTACCCTGCGACCGCACGAAGTATGTGTAGGTATGCTGCGACCGCACAAAGTATGTGTGGGTACCCTGCAACCGCACGAAGTATGTGTGGGTACCTAGCGACCGCACGAAGTATGTGTAGGTACCCTGCGACCGCACGAAGTATGTGTGGGTACCCTGCGACCACACGAAGTATGTGTGGGTACCCTGCTGCCTGACGAAGTATGTGTGGGTACCCTGCGACCGCACGAAGTATGTGTGGGTACCCTGCGACCGGACGAAGTATGTGTGGGTACCCTGCGACCGCACGAAGTATTTGTGGGTACCCTGCGACCGGACGAAGTATGTGTGGGTACCCTGCTGCCTGACGAAGTATGTGTGGGTACCCTGCGACCGCACAAAGTATGTGTGGGTACCCTGCGACCGGACGAAGTATGTATAAGTACCCTTCGACCGCACGAAGTATGTGTGGGTACCCTGCGACCGCACGAAGTATGTGTGGGTACCCTGCGACCGCACGAAGTATTTGTGGGTACCCTGCGACCGCACGAAGTATGTCTGGGTACCCTGCTGCCTGACGAAGTATGTGTGAGTACCCTGCGACCGCACAAAGTATGTGTGGGTACCCTGCGACCGCACAGTATGTGTGGGTACCCTGTGACCGCACAAAGTATGTGTGGGTACCCTGCGACCGCACGAAGTATGTGTGGGTACCCTGCGACCAGACGAAGTATGTGTGGGTACCCTGTGACCGGACGAAGTATGTGTGGGTACCCTGCGACCAGACGAAGTATGTATAGGTACCCTGTGACCGCACGAAGTATGTGTGGGTACCCTGCGACCGGACGATGTATGTGTGAGTACCCTGCGACCGCACGAAGTATGTGTGGGTACCCTGCGACCGCACCAAGTATGTGTGGGTACCCTGCTGCCTGACGAAGTATGTGTGGGTACCCTGCGACCGCACAAAGTATGTGTGGGTACCCTGCGACCGGACGAAGTATGTATAGGTACCCTGCGACCGCACGAAGTATGTGTGGGTACCCTGCGACCGGACGAAGTATGTGTGGGTACCCTGCGACCGCACAAAGTATGTGTGGGTACCCTGCGACCGGACGAAGTATGTATAGGTACCCTGCGACCGCACGAAGTATGTGTGGGTACCCTGCGACCGGACGAAGTATGTGTGGGTACCCTGCGACCGCACAAAGTATTTGTGGGTACCCTGTGACCGCACGAAGTATGTGTGGGTACCCTGCGACCGCACGAAGTATTTGTGGGTACCCTGCTGCCTGACGAAGTATGTGTGGGTACCCACTGCGACCGGACGATGTATGTGTGGGTACCCTGCGACCGGACGAAGTATGTATAGGTACCCTGCGATCGCACAAAGTATGTGTGGGTACCCTGTGACCGAACGAAATATGTGTGGGTACCCTGCGACCGGACAAAGTATGTGTTGGTACCCTGCGACCGCACGAAGTATGTGTGGGTACCCTGCGACCGGACGAAGTATGTGTGAGTACCCGGCGACCGCACGAAGTATGTGTGGGTACCCTGCTGCCTGACGAAGTATGTGTGGGTACCCTGCGACCGGACGCAACGTTAATATGTAGTAAATTCGAAATAATCTAATGTATTTATGTACTAATCCGATAAAAATGCAGAGTCATTGTAAACATCCCATAATCCCTTGCCGGATGTACCCGGTCTTGCCCTAAATTGTGTCCGGTTGTATCAGATCATCCAATAACTTCTGTCCGGTTGCCTCAATAACAACATAGGAATCCTACGTTAAGAGTGTGTAGTGAAACAAGGGTTGCTCAATCACATCCGCACCTGTCCCATAATCCCTTGCCGGATGTACCCGGTCTTGCCCTAAATTGTGTCCGGTTATATCAGGTCATCATGACGTCAGAGAGTGGCAGTTTTCCTTTCTGTGAATTTTTCCCTCTCACACTTTCTTTCTTAATTATTAATAGACGATAATATCCCCCCCCTCCCTCCCTGTGGCTGTTCTGTTATCATGATAGGAATTACCTCCTCCTTTCAGGCCAAATTGGGGGGGGGGTACGGTATTCGCCGGTGTGAGCATTACCTCCTCCTTTTTTGAGAAGTGTAGGGGTACTGTAGTATCGGTTCAGTTGTCATGATGCACTGATCCCATGCATTACCTCCTCCTTTTTTGAGAAGTGTAGATGTAGAATAGTATCGGTTCCGTTATCATGATGTGCTCATCCCATGAATTACCTCCTCCTTTTTTGAGAAGTGTTGAGGTAGGGTCGTATCGGTTCCGTTGTCATGATGCCCTCATCCCATGCATTATCTCCTCCTTTTTTGAGAAGTGTTGAGGTAGGGTCGTATCGGTTCCGTTGTCATGATGCCCTCATCCCATGCATTATCTCCTCCTTTTTTGAGAAGTGTTGAGGTAGGGTCGTATCGGTTCCGTTGTCATGATGCACTATTCCCATGCATTACCTCCTACTTTTTTGAGAAGTGTTGAGGTAGGGTCGTATCGGTTCCGTTGTCATGATGCACTATTCCCATGCATTACCTCCTCCTTTTTTGAGCAGTGTAGAGGTAGGGTATGTGTGGGTACCCTGCGACCTGACGAAGTATGTGTGGGTATTCTGCGACCCCACGAAGTATGTGTGGGTACCCTGCGACCGGACGAAGTATGTGTAGGTACCCTGCGACCGGACAGAGTATGTATAGGTACCATGCGACCGGACGAAGTATGTGTAGGTACCCTGCGACCGTACGAAGTATGTGTTGGTACCCTGCTGCCTGACGAAGTATGTGTGGGTACCCTGCGACCGCACGAAGTATGTGTGGGTACCCTGCGACCGGACGAAGTATGTATAGGTACCCTGCGACCGCACGAAGTATGTGTGGGTACCCTTCGACCGCACGAAGTATTTGTGGGTACCCTGCGACCGCACGAATATGTGTGGGTACCCTGCGACCGGACGAAGTATTTGTGGGTACCCTGCGACCGGAAGAAGTATGTGTGGGTACCCTGCGACCGCACGAAGTATGTGTGGGTACCCTGTGACCGAACGAAATATGTGTGGGTACCCTGCGACCGCACGAAGTACGTGTGGGTACCCTGCGACCGGACGATGTATTTGTGGGTACCCTGCGACTGGACGAAGTATGTGTGGGTACCCTGCGACCGGACGAAGTATGTGTTGGTACCCTGCGACCGCACGAAGTATGTGTAGGTACCCTGCGACCGCACGAAGTATGTGTGGGTACCCTGCAACCGCACGAAGTATGTGTGGGTACCTAGCGACCGCACGAAGTATGTGTAGGTACCCTGCGACCGCACGAAGTATGTGTGGGTACCCTGCGACCGCACGAAGTATGTGTGGGTACCCTGCTGCCTGACGAAGTATGTGTGGGTACCCTGCTGCCTGACGAAGTATGTGTGGGTACCCTGCGACCGCACAAAGTATGTGTGGGTACCCTGCGACCGCAGTAAGTATGTGTGGGTACCCTGCGACCGCACGAAGTATGTGTGGGTACCCTGCGACCGCACGAAGTATGTGTGGGTACCCTGCGACCGGACGATGTATGTGTGGGTACCCTGCGACCGGACGAAGTATGTATAGGTACCCTGCGATCGCACAAAGTATGTGTGGGTACCCTGTGACCGAACGAAATATGTGTGGGTACCCTGCGACCAGACGAAGTATGTGTTCGTACCCTGCGACCGCACAAAGTATGTGTGGGTACCCTGCGACCGGACGAAGTATGTGTGGGTACCCTGCGACCGCACGAACTATGTGTTGGTACCCTGCGACCGGACGAAGTATGTGTGGGTACCCTGCGACCGCACGAAGTATGTGTTGGTACCCTGGGACCGCACGAAGTATGTGTGGGTACCCTGCGACCGCACGAAGTATGTGTGGTTACTCTGCGACCGCACGCAGTATGTATAGGTACCCTGCGACCGCACGAAGTATGTGTGAGTACTCTGCGATCGGACGAAGTATGTGTGAGTACCCTGCGAACGTACAAAGTATTTGTGGGTACCCTGCGACCGCACGAAGTATGTGTGGGTACCCTGCTGCCTGACGAAGCATGTGTGGGTACCCTGCGACCGCACGAAGTATGTGTGGGTACCCTGCGACTGGACGAAGTATGTATAGGTACCCTGCGACCGCACGAAGTATGTGTGGGTACCCTGCGACCGGAGGAAGTATGTGTGGGTACCCTGCGACCGGACGAAGTATGTATAGGTACCCTGCGTCCGCACGAAGTATGTGTTGGTACCCTGCGACCGGACGAAGTATGTGTGAGTACCCTGCGACCGCACGAAGTATTTGTGGGTACCCTGCGACCGCACGAAGTATGTGTGGGTACCCTGCTGCCTGACGAAGTGTGTGTGGGTACCCTGCGACCGCACGAAGTATGTGTGGGTACCCTGCGATCGGACGAAGTATGTATAGGTACCCTGCGACCGCACGAAGTATGTGTGGGTACCCTGCGACCGGACGAAGTATGTATAGGTACCCTGCGACCGCACGAAGTATGTGTGGGTACCCTGCGACCGGACGAAGTATGTGTGGGTACCCTGCGATCGCACGAAGTATGTGTGGGTACCCTGTGACCGAACGAAATATGTGTGGGTACCCTGCGACCGGACGAACTATGTGTAGGTACCCTGCGACCGGACGAAGTATGTGTGGGTACCCTGCGACCGGACGAAGTATGTGTGGGTACTCTTCGACCGGACAAAGTATGTGTGGGTACCCTGCGACCGCACGAAGTATGTGTGGGTACCCTGCGACCGAACGAGGCCTCCTTGATTATCAAAGTACTCGGCGTTGTCCGGGAGAAAAGTGCTCAATATCCTAGATAGAGCTACTGTAGTGATAGGTTTGGAAAATATTTTAACGCCATTTTCCTTCCCCTTTGGACTATTTCGCAGATCAGAAGGAGAGAAGATACCTAAGTAATTTCAGTTGTCCTCAGGAGGCCTCCTTGATTATCAAAGTACTCGACGTTGTCCGGGAGAAAAGTGCTCAATGTCCTAGATAGAGCTACTGTAGTGATAGGTTTGGAAAATATTTTAACGCTATCTTCGTTCCCCTTTGGACTATTTCGCAGATCAGAAGGAGAGAGGATACCTAAGTGATTTCAGTAGTCCTCAGGACGCCTCCTTGATTATCAAAGTACTCGGCGTTGTCCGGGAGAAAAGTGCTCAATGTCCTAGATAGAGCTACTGTAGAGAAAGGTTTGGATAATATTTTAACAGCATCTACGCTGAAAAGGATGGGGGAATCGATAAAAGTTATTTCAGTAGTGCTCAGGAGGCCTCTTTGATTTTCTAAGTACTCGGCGTTGTCCGGGAAAAAAGTGCCCAATGTCCTAGATAGACCTACTGTAGTGATAGGTTTGCATAATATCTTAACAGCATCTACGCTGAAAAGGATGGGGGGATCGATAAGAGTTATTTCAGTAGTGCTCAGGAGGCGTCTTTGATTTTCAAATACTCGGCGTTGTCCGGGAGAAAAGTGCTGAATGTCCTTAATAGAGATACTGTAGTGATAGGTTTTGAAAATATTTTAACGCCATCTTCGTTCCCCTTTGGACTATTTGGCAGATCAGAAGGAGAGAGGATACCTAAGTTATTTCAGTAGTCCTCAGGAGGCCTCTTTGATTTTCAAAGTACTCGGCGTTGTCCGGGAGAAAATTGCTCAATGTCCTAGATAGAGCTACTGTAGTGATAGGTTTGGATAATATTTTAACAGCATCTACGCTGAAAAGGATGGGGGAATCGATATAAGTTATTACAGTAGTTCTCAGGAGGCGTCTTTGATTATCAAAGTACTCGGTGTTGTCCGGTAGAAAAGTGCTCAATATCCTAGATAGAGCTACTGTAGTGATAGGTTTGGAAAATATTTTAACGCCATCTTCGTTCCCCTTTGGACTATTTATCAGATCAAAAGGAGGGATATCTAAGTGATTTCAGTAGTGCTCAGGAGGCCTCCTTGATTTTCAAAGTATTTGGCGTTGTCCGGGAGAAAAGTGTTCAATGTCCTTGATCGAGCTACTGTAGTGATAGGTTTGGATAATATTTTAACAGCATCTATGCTGAAAAGGATTGGGGAATCGATAAGAGTGATTTCAGTAGTGCTCAGGAGGCCTCCTTGATTTTCAAAGTACTCGGCGTTGTCCGGCAGAAAAGTGCTCAATATCCTAAATGGAGCTACTGTAGTGATAGGTTTGGAAAATATTTTAATGCCATCTTCGTTCCCCTTTGGACTATTTGGCAGATCAGAAGGAGAGAGGATACCTAAGTTATTTCAGTAGTGCTCATGAGGCCTCTTTTATTTTTAAAGTACTCGGCGTTGTCCGGGAGAAAATTGTTCAATGTCCTAGATAGAGCTACTGTAGTGATAGGTTTGGATAATATTTTAAGAGCATCTACGCTGAAAACCTATTTAGCATTCGCACCGCGACAGCAATAGGTACGTATTTAGCATTCAGCGGTGGCGATAGGAAGTATATAGCATGTGCACATTGGCGGCAATAAATACGTATATAGCATGCGCATCGGGAGTATAAAAAAAATTGGGGGCGGAGGCAAAACATTTATTTTGTCTTTTATCTTTTTCATTGAAAATATTTATGTGTATGGGGAGAATGAAAAAAAAAATTTTCGGGGGAGGGGGCTAAAAAATTTTTTTTTTTCTTTTTTAAAATAAAAATATTTCTATGTATGGGGGGAACATAAAATTTTTGGGGTGTAAGGGCGTCAACAATTTTTCTTTTTTTTTCCTTTAAATTAAAAATATTTCTAAGTATGTGGGAGGATAGAAAAAAAAATTTCTTGTGGGGAGGCAAAAAAATGTATTTTTTTCTGTTTGTAACTAAAAATATTTATATTTATGATAGTGACAATACATAAATGAACACTATTTTGTTTTTCTAACACGACAGGGCCGAATAAATATAAGTTCTTACGTATGCGAACTGGGCTGGAGATTGGTACATATATAGTATGTGTACCCTTGCAGAGATAGGTAAGTATGTAGTATGCGCACCAGAGCCGCGATAGGTACGAATATAGTATGCACACCGGGTCGGCGATAGGTTTATATATAGTATGTGTACCGGGGTGGCAATAGGTACTATATAGTAGTGCATAGGGGTGGCTATAGCTACGTATTTAGCATTCGCACCGGGGTTGCGATAGGTATGTATTCAGCAATCTCACCGGGGTGGCGATATGTACATATTTAGTATTAGCACTGGGGCAGTGATAGGTACATATGGTATATGAACACCTGGGCGGCAATATGTACGTATTTAGCATTCATCCCTGGGCGGAGATAGGTACTTATTTAGCATTCAGCGGTGGCGATAGGTACGTATATAGCATGTGCACATGGGCGGCAATAAGTATGTGATATGTATGTATTATGCATGCGCACTGGGGCAGCGATCGGTTCATATATAGCACGCGCACCGGGGGTACGATAGGTACGTATATAGCACGCGCACCGGGGCGGCGAAAGGTACGTATTTAGCATTCACACCAGGGCGGCGATAGGTATGTATTTAGCATTCACATCGGGGCGGCGATAGGTATGTATTTAGCATTCACACCGGGGCGGCGATAGGTATGTATTTAGCATTCGCACCGGGGCGGCGATACGTATGTATTTAGCATTCGCACCGGGGCGGCGATAGGTATGTATTTAGCATTTGCACCGGGGTGGCGATATGTACGTATTTAGCTTCCGCACCAGGGCGGCGATAGGTACGTATTTAGAATTCACACAGGAGCCACGATAGGTACGTATTTAGAAATCACACTAGGGCGGCGATATGTATGTATTTAGCATTCGTACCGGGGCGGAGATATGTACATATTTAGCTTCCACACCGGGGCGGCGATAGGTACGTATTCAGAATTCAGGGGTGGCGATAGCTACGTATATAGCATGTACACATGGGCAGCAATAAGTACGTACATAGCATGCGCACCGGGGTGGCGATCAGTACATATATAGCACGTGCACCGGGGCGGCAATAGGTACGTATATAGCACGTGCACCAGAACGGCGAAAGGTATGTATTTCGCATTTGCACCAGGGTGGTGATAGGTACGTATTTTGCATTCGCACCGGGGCGGCTATAGGTACGTATTTAGCATTCACACCAGGGCGGCTATAGGTACGTATTTAGCATTGGCATCTGGCCGGCGATAGGTACGTATTTAGCATTCGCACCAAAGTTGTGATAGGTACGTATTTAGAAATTCGCACCAATGCGGCAATATGTACATATTAATTATTCCCACTAGGGCAGCGATAGGTACTTATGTAGCATGCACACCGGGGCGGCGATAGGTACTATTTAGCATTCGCAACGGGGCGGCGATAGGTACTTAAATAGTATCTGAACTGGGGCGGCGATAGGTACGTATATAGTATGTGCACTGGGGCGGCGATAGGTACGTATATAGTATGCGCACCGGGGTGATGATAGATACGTATATAGCATAAACACCGGGGTGGAGATAAGTACCTATATAGAAGGCGCAGATAGAGGTGTTACTTTTTATAGAAATATATCATACTATTGCCCTGGGCAACGTAGGAGAAATTGTGGGGAAAGAACAGCTTTCGCAAAAGGCAAAATTAGAAAGTAGCGGTGAAATGCGGCGACCAGGGAAGAGAAAGGTAGAAAGATAAAGAGACGGCTATAGAGAAGGTGGGGGGGGGGAGAAATAGAAGTTTGTATATAAAGATGTTACACACACGATTTTTCTTCAATTATATGTTTTAATGATCCCGAGCAACGCCGGGTAGCCCCGCTAGTAGATAATAAATGATAAATAATCATAATAAAACTAATAATAATATAGAAGAAAGGAATCAATAGTATTAATACATTGTATTAATTAATACAGGTTGTAAATATTGTAATATAATAATTTTATTGATGATAGTAGAATAAGTAGTTGCAATAATATTGTAAGAACTTATGTTATGTATAATCTATTTATAAGGTACATGCTGTTGGGAGAATGTAACTTCAAATATAATAGCAAATAGCTACATTGGTTTTACAACCATTATTCTATCCAACGGCCTTACAATGCATCTTGTAAACTCTATCTGAAGTTAGCAACACCTACACAAACATAACTGCCCACATCCACTTATCGCCAAATGTTTGTCAACAACACAAAAATATTCCGCAACCAATTTAGAAAAAACCCGAAAATCCGAAAAACCCGAATATCTAGATATAATACTACTAGACCAGTAACAACATTTCTAAATGAGTAACGTAATACAATGTTATCCTGTGGCGGTAATTCTTGCATCGCGTAATTTAAATTGTTAACGTCTCTGTTTTAGAACGTTCTCTTTACCTAGAACTGATTTCAGGTGCCTGTTTCTTGGATATTTAAAAAATATGATTTAATTCTCTAGCATTTTTGTTCTTATATTTCACTAAAGAAGATTCGACATAGGATTCAAAACGTCCGTGGTACATATACACATACATGATTATTTTGAATTTCAACCAAACCAAAATCCTTAGAAAAATTGAAAATATGAAAAAGGTATAAATGTATTTTGATGATAAACGTATGTTTTCTTGTGTGTGAGTTTTTGTTTATAAGCATACTAAATTGATGTATTTATTAAGGAAAACACTGTTGTACTTATTTGTACTCATCCGTCTTTTGCATTTATATATTTTCGAGGTAAGTCGGTTCATATTTTTTTTGTTATTTCCCCTAATAGCATACCTTCACCACTATATTAATGTCACTCTAGACTGTTTTATATCTCTTCGTCTTTGATTTGTCAGTTATTTTCAGTGTTTAATTATTTCCATAATTCAGTAACGGCAATTTAGATTATATTTCTTGTTTTCGCCTAATTCCCTCATATCACTAAGCTTTCCCAAACATATGGACGTAACTTTCTCATTCATCCTTCTGTCCATCCACTCAACAATGACTCCCTTGTTTAAGTATGTTCGACTTCGTTGGCTATAAACAATTCGTCATTACGAAATAAATGTTAAACTTTCTATTTTCCTACGAAAAAGCACATGTAATGTCATATTTTTAAACTTCTGTCTCTGCTTGGTCTAGAATGTTTTCTGAAATATTCCTGACAAGCGATAGTAGAGATCGATTTTTTATCATTTGTGATGATTACTCAGAAAATCGGAAATACAATATTCAAAATAGTTCAGTAGCACATGCAATTTTAAGGCCATATCAATCTTCGTCAAACTTCTCTAAAAAAGAACGACATTTTTTGCGGTAAAAACTGGATATTATAGAGAGGGCACTACATTCATTCATAATGCAAACGTGATAAACTGGTATATAAGAGAAAAAGAAATATTGATATTGGAATGGCCAGCGAATTCTCCAATGCAATAAAAAAAAAAGTGTTTCGAGTTGGTTTACGAAGCAAGTTATCGTAAGGCAAGACAACATACATGAGTTCCGAGGTCTATAGTGCAGCTTGAAACGAAAAATCCATTCACTCCATTTGTGCGCCCATTAAAAGTATGAACACACGAATTTCGGTATTGTTAGTAAATGGAAGACACACACTAGGAAAA
>OY744515.1:144281365-144486365 GCA_963556195.1 Sepiola atlantica | reverse complement strand
CTATATGTTGTTATTTTTGTTTACAGACGAAAGATGCAATGGCTATTTTATCTGAAGGGTCAGCAAGAAGAAGCAGCCAAGAAATAGAAGAAGATTCTGTACCATGAACGACTTCAGAGCCTCACATTCCAAATCAGAATGAGATAGGTGATTTAATCAGGGATTTAGATCTCACTACGCTAGGAGCTAGAACTTCTTACATCAAGACTGGATTAATAGAATCTAGTACAGGGAGACTGCAGGACATCTGTGTACCGAAAGCAACATGAGGAATTTGAAATTTACTATGCCATTGGTGATGATCTGTGTTATTGTAATGGTGTTACTGGTTTGTTTACTGCTCTGGGACTCACACATGCTCCTACAAAATGACGTCTGTTCATAGATACCTCAACACGAAGTCTCAAAGCAGTATTGCTCCACAATAGAAATAAGTACAAATCTTTGCCTATTGTACACTCCGTACAGAAGAATGGAAACTATGATATTGTCAAACAACTTCTCGACACAATAAATTATGTGGAATTCAAGTGGAATTTTGGTGGTAATTTCAAGATGCTTGCCTTCTTGATTGGCTTGCAAGGGGGATACCCAAATTACTCATGTTTTCTTTTGCTTATGAGATGGAAGAGCTGATGATAATCCTTACAAGAAATTACATTGGCCCTCACGAGTGGAATAGCAGCTAGGAATTCAAAACGTTCTCTGACAGCCGCTAGTAAATTCCAACAAAGTATTATTACCCCTATATCAAACTAGGAACGTAAAACAGTTTGTGAAGGCTTTAGATTTTGGAGGAGAAGCTTTTAAAGTAATTCGTCTCATGTTTCCAAAGATCAAACGTAGTATATTTATTGGATCCCACGTAAAAGCAATATTGAAGTCGGGGAAACTGCAAAGACAGATGATAATAGTTAAAAAAGAAGCTCGGTGCGAATTTCGTGATGAAGTCGGTGGATTCTTAGGAAACCACAAGAATCATAATTACAAACAACTGGTATCAAAGCTTATTGAGAACTCCAGGAAACTGGGTTGTCGTATGTCCTTAAAAATCATTTTTTGCATTCTCATCTAAAGTTGTTCCCCGAAGACTTCGGTGATTTCAGTGAAAATCATCTTGAGAGATTTCATCAGAACATCGCAACAATGGAAATAAGATCGCATGAACGATAGGATACTATTATGATGGGAGATTATATATGGTCTCTGGTCAGAAAAGATGAAAGTGTGCACTTTCGAACATCTCGATCGTCAAAGCATTTATATTGCAAACTTGTATGGTTTATTTTGTTCTAACTAACATTGTATTTACTAAATGCAATTCAATATATGAAAAAAGTACAAAATGCTGTGTAATTATATTTACAATATACTGCTGTAAAGGAAGGTTTTGTATAAAACACTAAAATATTACATAAAAAAACGAAAAACAACTATTGATTTTATGCAACAACGAATGTGACTTTTGAATTCAGTAGCAAAAATACGTATAAAAACATAAACAATACAAATAAATAAAACATGTATTACATTGTCTAATTTGTATAATTTTGGTTATTCTGACTACATTTCTCATCTTCAGTGTTATCATCACAATGGCCGCTGTAACCTCTTACCTTATTCAGGTGAATCTATTCGGACTCAAAAACATTTCTGTTTAACCCGGAAACTGAAGGGAACTTCGAACGGAACTCTTTATTTAATCCACGGGGGTAGCATGCTCTTGTTCCGTCAGCCATTATATCTAGACCAAAGACCAAGGCGCACCACCCGAACACTCTGAACAGATTGTATATTATATATGAAGGGCTTGTCGTAAAAAAAACAAAGAACATGTAATCCATATGGCACCAGGAGAGTATTCAGGAGCAACTCAATTCACCGAAAGCATCTTGTAAAAGTATAAAATGTATGACTAATAATTGCATGTGTGCGATCCCATGTAAGCGTGGGAAAATATACAAAGGTGAGACATGTTGACCATTAAAAGTAAAGCTAGACGAACACCGGAAAGTCATAATACGAAACTAGGTATGGCTGACCACATTTTGAGAGGAAAATGAAAACCATTTCCCCTAATGGGATGAAGTAAATATTATAGATAGAGAAGAACGGTGAAAAGTAAAGCGACTGAAAGAATCAGCGTATATGTTGGGAAATATTTACTTAGTAAGCACCCATAGTATAGTATTGTGTACAATGATATATATATATATATATATATATATATATATATATATATATATATATATATATTCAACCAGTGGTATGTAGTGATAAAAGTACTGATATATAGTTATAAGTAGTAAGACCACACATAGAAATAAATAATTAGTTTAAGGTTAGAAAAATAATACTAGAACCGTCTGCAGTTCTAAGTTATAGTCCTCTGAAAGTTACAGGTTCAATCCCCGGTTCAGGCGATACGAGAAATGCCGAATTACTGAAGACTTCTCCCAGTCATGGCTGACAGAACAAGTGCAAGTTCAGATTTCCGAGTTCGACATACTTATGTCACAGTTCGAAGAGATACACCTGGAGAAGGCCGTATGTTACAGCGGTCAAAAGGTTGTGAAAATAACACCCAAGATGAGAAATGTAGTCCGAATAACCAGAATTACACACACACACACACATATATATATATATATATATATATATATATATATATATATATATATGTGTGTGTGTGTGTGTGTGTATACACATGTAATAAACTATAGTCTAAGATAACTGTATACATAACAAAATAGAAATAACATAGGATATAAAAATAAAAACTTAACTTAATAAACATCTTCTAAATGAATGGAAATGGAATTAGTTCAAATCCGCACGTGCTGAAATACACTTATGTGTAAATTAAACACGAAAAAATTATAAAACATATTTCTAGTGTATCGAACGTGTGCTTGGCAATAACTCCAGCTACGAAAAAGTATTCAAAATCAAAGCAACATTCACAACACAGATCTTAACATGATGTGTATTATAATATTGCGATTATATATAAACAATAACTATCTATAATCATAACAACATAAAACAGGATGAATGTGCAATATCAATGCGTCTACGTAACCTTATAACCAGATACTAAAAACTACGTGTGGATAAAAATTCATAACTCTCAACATTTTGAACAAAATATTCGATAAAATTAAGTTCAAGTTGACTTACATTTCTAGATAATCAACATACTAAACGAAAATAGTACAAAACAAAATGAGTAACAATAACAATGAGTAACAATAACAATGCCATTTAGAGCAATGATATAAAAACAGAAAAAGTAATGATTAAAAATCCAATAGCAATCACTCAAACATAAATAAGATAGATAGTAATGAAGTAATAAACTGCAGCATTCGTGCAACTTCGCAACTGTAAAATAAGTGCTTAAAAATAAAACATTGTTTATCAAGCAAAAGTATTGTCTCATAAAAACTTCTATGACCAAAATTACTAAGAGTGTAACACCGTTCTTGGATAAAATAACATGCACAATAACCATACAAATATTTTAAAAGCAAACTATTACAGAAAGCTAACATAAATTAGACGAGTGTCAATAATAGACTGGAAAGTATAACAATGTGCATGTAAATGTCCGACTAACTGTGGAAGCGCAAATAGCAACAAATTGTAGACATAGAATAATTTTTGTTTTGGATAACTACATTCATAATTAAATGAATCAAAACAAAATTTAAAAAGGCTTACCAAAGCATTCCTTTCAGGACACCAATGATCACTATTAAAGATATGTTTTCTTACAAATATTATTTATTCAAATTAAATGTTTTTCCTACACGTGTTTCACTACCAAGCAGGTACTTGCTTGGCAGATCATCAGGGAAATTAGATGTCTGGAAACGGGTTTCAACTGCCGACAATACACAATGTGGCGTTGCAATAGTTGAGGTCACTTAAGAAGAGAAGAGGAAAAAAATAAAAATAAAAATAAAAGTTAAAATGAAAAAAAAGGAAGAACAGCGATAAATAAAAGAGTCCTAGAAAAAGTTTTAAAAAAGTAGCTCGTGCATTATTTCTTCCACCAAGCCAACAAGCAAATAATCGGTCCCAAATACATTCAAAAAGACCAAAAAACCGGAACAATGTGCGATAATACACTTTCACGTCGGCCGGCACAATGATGAATAAATCCCCCCTAAAAAAAACCCCAAAAAACTAAATCAGTCCGTGTCGGCATGCATGTTTTTTTAATTATTGTTTCCTTAATTATTTTTCCCCATTCCTGCCACCATGTCATGTATCGTACCCGGCCCTTCTTTCCATCAGGGACAGATTCATCTTTTCACCGCTTTTTCATTAGTTCGCTATGACATGTTTTTTTCGTCTTTCTTTTTCATCATTCCTTTTTTATTCTGCGTTCTCCTATGAGGATTTTAACTAGTGTTATCCTGCTTTAATTCTTCATTTTCGATTTATTTATTCTAATAATAATTATCACCCACTCTCGTTAGCGTAACTTGCTAGAGACTTGTTCTTTTGGCGGTTTTTTCAACCGTCACCATTTTCCCGCAGTTTGTAAACGAAACACAAGGGCGCTTCGCGCCGCAGAATCTGACACCCCCTAACATAACTTGGTATGTAGATTAATTCTCTTCTTTCCTTGCTAAGCTAATCCTCCTTATTATGCCTCTCATGTTTCAGTAACAATGTCTCCCTGTCGTAACAATGTTACAACTCATTCCCGGCGTCGCTCAGGTGTCCTACAACGGCCCCTGAGATTTCTATCTCCTTCGCCTCGCTCCCCCTAATAGTTAAATTAAGTCATCTATCTTATTGTACTGATTTGCTTCATCTTTTTTCCTTTCGTTTATCTATGAATACTTGTTTCTTCTTCTTCGTCGTAGTGAGTTACCTTTTTGTTTATTTTTTTATTTTTAGATTTTTTACATGTTTTACAGGGAATAAAGGATGTTTATTTTAAATGGAATTCGTTTGTTTTTCATTGCTTCCTTTGTCTCCGTGTGATTCCGAGTTAACTGGCTGTCTAGGCAAGATGATAAATATCATTTTGACGATGACAGCACAGTAAAAATTCAAGTGTTGGTCTCCACGTGGAGTGAAGGAATTCAATAGCATGGTTTTCCCTTCCCGTTACTCGTGTGGTTCCGGTCCTGAGGCTTCCCTGTTCGACAACACCCCGCATTTAATTTCATTTGACGCTTTCTCACGCTCACCCTGTAGTCGACGCTTGTCTCAGACCACATCCACGGCGCCATGGCAGGAAAAGCCACATCTCTGAGCAGGACTCACTCCACGACGCCATCTCCCTCATCTAAAGCCTTAACCGCCCGCACACACCTTGAAATGGCTAAGGCGAGCCTCCTGTTCGTTGAGAAAGAAAACCAACTGCGGGAGGCAAGGGCTAAAATGGAGTCCGAGGAGAACACCCTAACGGCTGCAAGAGAGATAGCCGTTAGAGAAGCTGCAGTCAGGGCCTTCGAGGAGTGTGTCAGCAGCAGGGAACGAAGTTTCGCTATCAATGTTGACCAGGCCCCTGCCAACCCCATGCAGCGCACACATGAGTACGTGGCTGGGCTGGCTGCTCAGGGCCACTCGCAACCCTCTGCCTTACAAACCGGAGCTTCCCAGCCAACACCACATCCCATTTTACAACCCGCAGCTCCACAACCAACACAACCTCCTGCCTTACCATCCGATCAGGCTGTTAAGACGGAGGCTTCCTTTCGCCTTGTGCAAGGTCCCAAACCCGATTCATCGGATGACTATCAGAGGAGTCACCTCACAGAAAATCACCCTGGACCCATACCACTTGCTCCCCCTGTCAGAGCCATGCAAATCATGGCGGGGAGAGGGACAGTGTTGCAACACACTGCACACAGGTTTGTGGTAGCAATCTGCTCGACAAGTCTTGTTCAAAGATTTGTTTGGTGAGAGTACATCCTGAAGGGAACCAAGATCAAGCATTCAGGATGTACGTAACCCTTGGTCTGCCTGTCCACACGTCAGTCACATCTAGGAAACGTCCAGAGTTGCCGCAGATATCACCAGCTTCGAATGCTGTGTCTCCAATGCAACCATTTCCTCAACAAGGGGCTGCACCTCCAACACCATTTTCCATAGCAACCTCGCAAACCACGCCGGTTGTGCATCCGGTTGATCCTCGGCTCCATGCAGCTGAACAGACGATTTCCTCGTTTTATAACCAAAGCCAAGGACCACCAGTGCAACATCAGTTACCACAGCAACAGCAGCCACCGCAGCAACAGCAGACACCGCAACCCCAATCCTTATCACAGCCCACATCGACACCCCAACTCCCAAGTTCTGCTAATACGGCTGGTATGAACCCTTTACAAAACCAACCGATATACATGCAACAACAGATGCACACCGTGTACAAATTACAGCAGCCGCAAATGACGTCTTTCTCTCAGGTATTTCCTCACCCACAGCAAATAATTCCAGCGGTTGGACCCCCTGGGGGACGGGGCCAGTTTGCTGCCCCGGCATCTCTTCCGCACAAACCACCACCACCACAACTACAAAAAAAATAACCAACCACTATCAAGCAAGCGACAAGTGACCCCTCCAACCTCAATGCAAAATCAATTCTGTGCCTCTTGCCTTCCCCCGGTGACAACGACTAGGGGCCAGTCTCAGTCTAGTATGGTGAACACTGATGGTGATGCTTACACCTCGCTCCCTACTGATCTACTTCTTTCTGATAAAACTCCTGTGATTAACCGTCCAGTGACGCACCTGCTGCCACTGGATGCAGGTGGGGGAGGTTCTAGCAAACCTAGGGCTGTGGAACTCCCTCTTAATTGGACACACCAGGCCAAGGATTCCCATCCGGCAGCACAGCATCTTGTGAGGAATGCTGAAAAACCACAAACTGCTTTGCGCTAAGGCTCTCAGCTGAACTTATTGAGATTTCCCAATCTCAGACGGGGAGTGTCCTGTTTCGTACCCGGCCCTTCTTTCCATCAGGGACAGATTCATCTCTTCACCGCTTTTTTTTTAGTTCGTTACGACATATTTCTTTTCGTTTTTCTTTTTCTTCATTTCTTTTTTATTCTGGGTTCTCCTATGAGGATTTTAACTAGTTTTATCCTGCTTTAATTCTTCATTTTCGATTTATTTATTCTAATAATAATTATCACCCACCCTCGTTAGCGTAACTTGCTAGAGACTTGTTCTTTTGGCGGTTTTTTCAACCGTCACCATTTTCCCGCAGTTTGTAAACGAAACACAAGGGCGCTTCGCGCCGCAGAATCTGACACCCCGCTAACATAACTTGGTATGTAGATTAATTCTCTTCTTTCCTTGCTAAGCTAATCCTCCTTATTATGCCTCTCATGTTTCATTAACAATGTCTCCCTGTCGTAACAATGTTACAACTCATTCCCGGCGTCGCTCAGGTTTCCTACGACGGCCCCTAAGATTTCTATCTCCTTTGCCTCGCTCCCCATAATAGTTAAATTAAGTCATCTATCTTATTGTACTGATTTGCTTCATCTTTTTTCTTTCGTTTATCTATGAATACTTGTTTCTTCTTCTTCATCGTAGTGAGTTACGTTTTTGTTTATTTTTTTATTTTCAGATTGTTTACCTGTTTTACAGGGAATAAAGGATTTTTATTTTAAATGGAATTCGTTTGTTTTTCATTGCTTCCTTTGTCTCCGTGTGATTCCGAGTTAACTGGCTGTCTAGGCAAGATGATAAATATCATTTTGACGATGGCAGCACACACCCATTGTTTTATCTAATTTAATCTAATTTAAAACTAATTTAATGTAACCTAATTTAATTAATTTGATTAAATAGTGATAACATCCAGGTTGCCATTTCTTATTTTTCACTTAAAATTACTTGAAATTCCCAATGCATTTCGTATAATATATCTATTTCTGAGAATAATTGTGATTTATTATTTATTATTCCACTATCTTTTTATATGTAACAAAAAGTTCCCCGCTCTATTCTGCTGAATAAGTATTTACTATAGTTGACTATCAATGGGCCTTATTCCGATAGAATATTCCTACTTTATCACCCCCAACCTAAGTCCCGAGCCTCCGCTAATAATCAAATCAAGACATATCTTTGCATAAGTACGTGTTACTAATTCTCATCCTCTATATTATACACTAATTATTGCCCCAAAATTGCCTCAGGGAGGGTCCATCTTGCCTATCTCTGTTCTAAGCTTATACTTCTCCCAATTCCCCTCCTATCCAGGTTGTAGGCTTGATAACAGGTAACGGTTTCTATGCAGACAGCATTGTAGTATTTCCTGCCTAGCGTTCAGTAAACTATCTCTAGATGTCATGATGTGGTACGACTCTAATGCACATAGGTTGCATCTCTTCCTTTTGTTCGGTTTATATTTGTTAGCCCTTCCTTAAAATGGAACATTTCAGTTCGAAAGGGTCTTGCCTAGCAATGAGGTTTCTCACAAAACGGCCAACAGTAGTGTTAGGCCTATCTATGTCTTCCCTTTGGCCTCCCCTGAAGGAACTCATGTGATTTCTGAATCTATCTTTGAACTCACCCCGGTGGAACCGATATATGATTTCCTACTACTCTCTGTTATCACATCGCATTTGTAGACAATGCTTGAAACTCTACAGTTCCCCCTCAGTAGACAGATGTTAGAAGCTCTGCAGTTACAGTTGTGTGCTGAGTCGTTGCTGGATGGTCCGTAGTAGTAGAACATCATTGGGTTGGAATGGTAACTTGTGAACGGTATCTTGAATGATTTAGTTCTTTGGGGTTTTTTTTGGGGGGGGGGGAATATATTCATCATTGTGCCGGCCGACGTGAAAGTGTATTATCGCACATTGTTCCGGTTTTTTGGTCTTTTTGAATGCATTTGGGACCGATTATTTGCTTGTTGGCTTGGTGGAAGAAATAATGCACGAGCTATATTTCTAAGACTTTTTCTACGACTTTATTTTACTTATCGTTGTTCTTCCTTGTTTTTTAATTTTAACTTTTATTTTTATTTTTATATTTTTTTCCTCTTCTCTTCTTAAGTGACCTCAACTATTGCAACGCCACATTGTGTATTAGCGGCAGTTGAAACCCGTTTCCAGACATCTAATTTCCCTGATGATCTACCAAGCAAGTACCTGCTTGGTAGTGAAACACGTGTAGGAAAAACATTTAATTTGAATAAATAATATTTGTAAGAAAACATATCTTTAATAGTGATCATTGGTGTCCTGAAAGGAATGCTTTGGTAAGCCTTCATAAAATCATATATATATATATATATATATATATATATATATATATATATATATATATATATATATATATTCGTCCAAACATTTTAAAATGCAGCAACATTTTTGTGAGTAACGGATAAATCTTATTAGACAGACGAACAGCACAGGTAAAGAAATTTTTTTTTTTTTGTGTCTTAAATAACTAATATAAGTCAGCAAAACATTTATATGGAACAAAACGTAGATTTAGTATAAGCAACGTTTATGTTTTTGTCTTTTAAGGGAAGTGGGGTCTGATCAACTCTACTGGGAAGCCATGAAATTAAATACTGTCTTGTTTTTAAATTCCTGAAACAGTTTTTCATGGTAAACAACTGATGACCCCTTAAAATAGTGTTAGAAACTAACTAATATAATAACTGTAAAAAATAAATTGACTTACATGATTGATTTTCCACTGGAAGACTTGAGACTATAAGTTTTTTGTTTTTTTGTTTTTTTCTATATAGTTTTCATGGTTGAGAAACTTCCGAGACTATATATATATATATATATATATATATATATATATATATATATATACATATATATATATATATATATATACATACATATACATATATATATATATATATATACATATATATGTATATATATATATATATATATATATATATATATATATATATATATATTGTCAGGTTATATTTAAAATAAATCTATAAAGTGTTCAATCGCAGAGGAGTGAGAGCTAATATGATTCATTCAAACGCCCCTCCCTTTTGTAGTTTCACTTTTCATGATATCGTCACTCTCTTACAATCTGCAAACAATACCAAAAGGTAAAATAAAAATATGAAGTTACAAGAGAATAAATAAATAAAACACTTAGTAGAATAAAATAAAAACCTTCTTCAAACAAAAACACTATAAATAATAAATAAAATAAAACTCAATTAATTCCAAACCAATATATTTTTTCCAGATAGACTTTCCAGGAATCCACCGGATTTTTTTCGATACAACGCCATTTTTATCGTGATTTAGACTCATTCAGAACGCTGACGATTTCACTGGGCATATATATTTTTTTAAAATGTAAAAGGTAAGGCCATCTGGACGAAACCGCAGTATGTTTCTTAAATATGTAACATGAAGTTTTTATAAATTATATATATATATATATATATATATATATATATATATATATATATATATATATATATATATATGAAAGGAACTGACACTTTGTTGCTGTTCTTTTTCTCTCCTCTTTTCTTTGTTGTCTATAGTTCATTTACATTATTTTCTGTTGATCTTTTCTTTCTCATTTACCCTATCAGTCTCTGTAATCGTCAATATTTCTTTGATTCTTTTCTGATGTCAATGTATGTGTTTCCTTCTTCTCTCTGTTTTACATTTTTTTTACTCTATTTGTCTGCTTCGCGGGCCTGATGTGTAAAATCAGGATGCCCCTTTCCCCGTAAGACCATCGACCCCTAACGTTGGTCTCGGTGGTTTCCTTCTTCTTTGGATTTTTGTTCTGGCATATCGACTCGTATGGGCTATTGCCGACGGTGTGGGCTCTAGTTATAAACACAAATAAACGCAATGCATACCCATACAAATGTACAAACACAGCTACATAATGTTGTATTTGCCCTGTTAGTAACAGGCCTATTAGAGTGTGTGTATCGTGTGGGACACGCAAATAGGTTTCACACTTGAGTTAAGTTCCACTCTTTAAAATAATTAATCTCAGCTTCAAACAAATTCCGTGATACGGTCCCTTTAAACGGTTCTGCATATCTACTTGGTCTGAGGCTCACTAGCTCACCTTACTTTTCGGGTCTACATCAACTAGATCTAAGCTGAGCTCTTAATGACTTTGACTTGTTACGTCTCTTTACAATGTCTTCTTTTGAACATAACTTCTAGGTATCCTGTCGTTTCCTCAGTAACTCACAGCTGGTAATTGGAATCCGACAACATAGATATTAGACAAAGCGCCATTCGGTTTAAATAGTTCTCTAGATTCTTCAGCTTCTCGATTTTCATCCACCTATCTTACTTCATGCTCGTGGGTGCGTGGAAGGAACACTCCATAGTATTATTTGAGACAGAATCGTAATTATGAACTTACTTAGAACGCAAGATCAAGGTATGGAAAACGTGAACGCAACACTTTTAGCAAAAACTTCAATTCGTTTCCACGTAAACTTGCTAGTCGACCCATATTCTTGCAAATAATGTTATGCATCCCATATATATTGAATCATGAATTCCGCGCCTGATCTTGAAAAGTTCTGTCAAGACAAAAAATTTGACGCCGTTTTAAATAATATTTATGGATGTGATGTACTTTTACAGAAACGGCCATGCAATATGTCAACCTGATCAGCTAAATTATGTTTCAGTTATACACGTTTTAATGGCATAATTTCTGGAAAATGTCATCCAATATAAAGAAGTAATGTGAAACTACCGTTGGTCGAGAGAGTGTAACTTGGTAGTTCGCACCGTGAAGACGTCTTTGAAAGGACTGTTGCCTTCTTGGCACCGTACCACACATATTTTCGGAATAATGACAGTCAAATTGCCTTAATATGAGGGTTATACCAAGTTGGGTTTTTGACAGGAAGTTCCGCGGGTTAAATGGCGGCTTTAATTCTCTCCTTAGAAGTAATTCTCTGGCGGAGGTAATCATCAGTATGCTGAAATTGATCGCTGCATGTAAGAACAGACGAACCACTTAATATATGGAAAAATATAATTTATTACATTACCGATTCCGAAAAGAAAATAACTGCTCGAAAGTCGGCTTACCTAGTTGCGTACGACCCGACCGTGACAAATTAGTAAATGAAACTGAAAAACCTTTCTCTCGCAGTGATAGAAATCAAAATAGAGGGAGAAAGAGAGAGAGGGAGAGACATAGATAGAAAGAGAGAGAATGACAGGTCTAAAAGAGAGGTAAACAGACACAGTATGCATACAGAAGAAAGGGGCAGAGAGAAAAATACAATCACTAGTGTTTCTCAGTTCACAATTCCTATGAACCCATACGATGCACCAGTCAACTCGATCGCTTTGACACCGGCCTATGATTTCTTAAACTATATATTTTTTGAAGCGGCCGACATAGTCAGCGCAATATTGCCCGTATTACGCCTCCCCATTCGAGGGCAATAGAATGTCAGGCTCAAGGCTTTTAATTGTGTGGAACTCCGTCTCCCTCAAAAACGTTACAATCGTCGTGCCATTGTAAGGCGGGGATATGATGTTGACCCATACTTACATTGTCAAGCAAAGGTATGCAGTCTCACGAGTGACACATATGTTATTATCGATGCCACGGATTGCCTTTCTTTGTGGTCACGCTGTATTTTCCTCATTCGTCGCACAGATTAAGTGGACGTATTTAAAAAAATACTTCCTTCTTCTGAGATATATTAGATATGAACTATTCCATGCCAAAAGCAACATACTGGAAGATAAAAGACTCGATTGGTTTTTGTCCAAATGTTTAAATCAAAACCTCATTTTAATCCGATTTCAGAAACGTGATAAGAGATGCCAAACGGCGATTGTTCTTATAATCTTAATCGATTCGAACAAAGTATTATTTTCTACTGGATTTCATTAAGTTTTGTTTATGAATGGACACCAGTCAGAATTAATTTACTCATTCATTTTTTGTGTTGGTAATGTTTATTGCGTGTGAATGATGATAATACTTAATTTAAGTCAAACTAAGGACAATAAGATATGCATGGGATAAATGTTTGGAAAAACAAAACTGCAAACCCACACATATGTCTCTTCAACTAATTAAAACACGTGTTTCCTAAACACAAATATAATATATATGAGTTTTTAAAAAGACAAACAATGATAGTAAAATACAATATTGGGAAGAAAATACGTTGGCTAATTATAATTAATTAATACTTTTTTCTTTTCGAAACCCACACGCAGATAAGAAATTTTCTTCGGGCGTACAACTGGCGTGGCAGGCCGAGAGCAGGCTCGCGGCATTTTCACTAATATGGGCGATAGAAAGGCGCCAGCAAAGCTAAGTCGATTCACAATTGCCCCCGGCGTGGAGAATCATTAACAGACTATGCTTTCGTATAAGTCCTCTCAACAGAAATAGGTTGAAGCACACATCTGTTAAGAAAACCGGCATAATTTTATTGTTTGCGGCATTCTGCTGACGTAGATTCATGGGCATGGTTTGTTGCCGATTCGATCACTGACGAGGTTTGTACTACATAAGTAACTCGCCGTTTGGAAAGGCAAACACCCTCAGGCCATCAGGTCGTTTGCCATTTCCTCAAGTCAGATTCAACTGTTTCGAGTATCGATGGGAACCGTTAGACGATATTATATAGAGCGCTGTGCCTAGTAAATCGGCAGGCACTTTTTCTACACAAAAGGATGTGAAGTCCATATATGTCGACCGACTGACCACAACGATATGTGTTGCTGCTACAAACTCTAGAACTTGTGCGTAGGTTACGGAATATCTCAGGCAATCGTCCTTAACTAGGTTCACAACAGCGGGTGATGGCAAGGCTGTTAGCCACACGCTATTCTATGGCAAACTTGCAGCTTGACGCCAAGCCAAACTGTGTTTCTCGCACCATATTCTTAAGGATTCGAATATGGTCTTTATCCTGATCGTGTCCCAGCCCTTCTGACTCCCCGTCTGCTCCGGCACGATGAGACCAGCCCCACTCAAGTCGATGAAATTGTCATGGATCAATTGGTTGAGAGGAGATTCAGATGAGTCATTGAGAATACTCTCAACCAGATTAAAACTTGTGCAGATGTAGGAGGCGTAAGGCGGTAATGTGACGTCGGTTGTTAATCTAAGACCAAGTCCACGAAAAGAGATAGAAAGACTGGTCTTGCACCAGGCTACATCATCAAAATTGATGTTTCAGATGGCCGTTGCTGACCACCAAATTACGCAATCCAACTTCTCATGTCGACAAGAAAATAAAAATATAGCGCACTACGTGAATAAAATAAACATTTTAGTATACAGAAGCTGTTGCGCAAAAGAAAAAGTATCGGATCCGTATCAATCAGTAAGAGTTTTGAATATTTGGGAGCAGACGATTATGAGTTCGTCCTGATTGGTGATGTTAACTCCATCTGGACACTGCTAATTTCCGAGACGGCCACCGAGAAATGTATCCAAACAGTCGATATTGACGACTACGGGTTTTGCAGCGTTTACCTTAAGCCACATTGTCGGAGTTCTTGTGATTATTCTAGAGAGGTTCTCTACAACTTCCGCCCAACTCCATCCATATTTGCATTGTCGAGATACTAGAGGTTCGAAAATGTAATCAGCGAACGAGCAATATCGTCGACTTCACGGGCAAAAAGAACGGGTCCATCGGATCAGCTTGCTCTATACCGAACTTTAATGCCAAAGTGTGGTCGGCTATAACCAGGATACTTGAACTTGCGTACGCAGTGTGGGCCAGCGGATAAAACACAGCGGCTCGAGAGAGACAAGTTTCGATAAGCTGGTCCTGTCGGATGGAGTTGAAAACGTTCCTCACATCCAACTTCACAAGCAAATGGTTGTGTGGATAGTATTCTTGGTCCTAGAAGACCCCCTAACCGCATGCTTTGCAGCTTCGCCTCGAAGAGAGACTTCGACACCGAGTTTGATAGTGGACAGCTCGAGAGCCAGTGTTCAGATAACAACATCTCTGTCAACTTTGGAGGCGAGACGATTTTATTACTGTTTTATATTATATAGTACTGGTCTACACTCCCTCTCGAAAATGACGGCAAAAGAATAATGGTTCTCCAGTGTTTCGATTAATATTCATATAAAACCATAGCATTACGTTTATAATTTTATTTTCATATATAAACTATCATTATCATTTCTGATGACCTAAAAAAGAATAGCATCTACCGTTGATTTTTTATGAAGAGTGGTGGATTTAGACAAGGTTTACCGAATTTAGATCAGGCGGGTGTTTCCTGACTTGTTTTTTAAATATTTTAATTTCACTTCATCACGTAAAATGTTTGTTTTTTTAAATAAAGAAAAATATATATAAGTCTGTCTTAATTCAAGCCTGGTGAGTTCTGTATTTTTCTCTAGGAGCAATATTTGGTAGATCACAAATTCAAATTATTGTAAAATGAAGATGACCGAATACAATTCCTAAGAACTTACAGTATATTCGAAAATCGAACTTTTGGTTATTTTTCCCCATTACAAAAATATATTTTTTAATTTCATAATGCCTTTTGTAGAGGAACCGTAAACTAGAAACTGTTTTGTACTAGTAACTTTATTTACCCAATAAATAATATTAAATGATTGTCGGTATCGGTAAATACTTAGAGAAAATGCATATATGCTAATTCAGTGTAAAGTTTCTACGTAAATACATTTTCAGATTTCGTAAAAAAATTATGTTTTTGAGATATTAAGGTTTTTAAGTCAAACTTATTTTATGGAACATTTTTATTTTTAAAATATTTTACAAAAATTGCAGAATTTAAGTTGAAATTATACAATAGTTAGATCATCCATTTATGCTATATATAAAAACTAGCAGGGCTACCCGGCGTTGCTCAGGTTATAGAATAGAAGAAAAATCGCGTGTGTAACATCTTTATATTCAAACTTCTATTTCTCTCCCTTTCTTTATAGCCGTCTCTTTATCTTTCTACTTTTCTCTTTGTTCGCCCAATTTCACAGCTACTTTCTCATTTTGCCTTTTGCTAAAGCTGTTTCTTCTCCACCATTCCTCTTACGTTGGCCAGGGCAAAAGTATGACATATTTCTATAAAAAGTACCACCTCTGTCTGTGCCTTCTATATAGGTACATAATATATAAGTACCTATCGCCACTCTGGTGTGAATGCTAAATCCGTGTCTATTGTCGCCCAGGTGCGCATGGTATGTACGTACTTATCGCCATCCCTGTTCACATGCTATATACGTACCTATTACAGCCCCGGTGCGCATACAATATACGTACCTATTGGCGTTGCACGGGGATCACTTCTCCAGTCGCCCTCCTTCCACAGTTGCCAGGAGTAAAAGATGTCACGTACATGGTTGCCAATTCACCCTGGCTACACTATCTCCGGCCTCCCCTAAACTCTGCACTACCTCTCCATTCCCTGGAGTAAAATTTCTATTAAAAGTACCATATTTGTCTTCATTATTAATGTTAATAAGGGTGTTTGTTTATTTACTTCTTCATGTCCGTGTATGTTAGATAAAATAACCTAGGTCGATCAGGCCCCTCTGACAGCAGTCTTTGTTTATGATAATAATGGTGTCTATTTACTTCTTTCATGTTTGTGTACGTTAGATTAAATAACCTAGGTTGATCACCGATTAAATATTTTATATGAATATAATAAATGGTATCAATGGGGAAGAAGAATTTTTTAAATTCACCGATCGAGACATTATTTTATATGAATATAAATAATAGTGCTAACAATGGGGACCCTTCCTATGCCATTCTACTCAGACTCCGTAATATTACATTCGGGTTGAACTCCAGGCCTTGACTCTTTCCTGAACATCAGGCTCTGACTCCTACCCGAACAATTAGGACCTGACTACTTCCTGAAGAGCTGGCTCTGACTCCTTAATCATCAGGGTGACTCTTTCATATACTGCAAGCTCTGAATCTTTTCCCGAACCTCCAGCTTTGACTGTTTCACTGTTTGACTGCTTCCCGAACATCATTTTTTTTTAAAATCCTGTGCTATGGTGTGTATAATAAACACACCTGCTCTATCTAGGATATTGAACTCTATTTAATTAAACACTCGTTCTATGTAGGATAATGAGCACTTTTAAAATAAGGAGGCCAAGAGAGCACTATCACAATAAAGCGCCTAGAACTTGTTAAATTTCAATGTAAAAAAATGCTGACTGATTTGCTATTCTCTTTTACTGGATAACATTAAAAGCAGTGTTTAATTATTGATAACATTAAAAGGGAAAATGCCAATGTTACCTTACTGTAAAGAATTTACTATTTTATGTTAACCTTAAACTAACCTTGCTCAGCAACAAATGTCTTAGCTGGGGAAACATAGAAATATTAATTTTTTTTCCTATGGTAGAACAATGATGACCGACGACACTCTTTCCCACACTTCTGATGGTCTTGTGTCTAATTTGTGTTATGAGTAAATGTGGTATTGTGGTGACTAGCATTCTAGTTATAGTAGGATATACATTTTTATTACTTTAGAACACTTTTGAAAGCCTTGTTTTGAATGTAATTTTTTCATATTTTCTGCAAGTAAATAATTCAAAGTTTAGTATTTGTTCAGATGGATGCTACAACCCTTAATTGGTAACTGAAGTCGGTACCAGTCTAAGTGTTTGGTTAACGTTCGTAAAAACTAAAAAGAATGAAAGTTTACAACTTGTTCAATAAAGCAAAAAGCAAATATAAGGTTATGAGTAAATGTGGTATTGTGGTGACTGATCATTCTAGTTAAAAGTAGAATAGACCGAATTTACAGACAGCTGCTGTATTTAGGGTAAAGAACACCGACAAATTAAGCAGGTACACCTTACCAAGTGTTACACTGTTCTATCTAACATGTTGAACAGTTACTGATTTAGTATATATCCATTAGTAAATTACACACATGCTATCTCTATGATTTTGTGTACTGTTAGATTCACCATAAGACATACTAAGAGTCACACTATATTATAACACATACTTGCTCTATCTAGAGTATTAAGTACATCCGAATGCAGCATTTACTATGTTTTGCGTGTCCTACTGCATTATTGCACACATCTGTTGCATCTAGGGAACTGATCAGTGTTTTCTACAAAATATAACATTTAGAAAGTGTCCTAGTGCAGTAATAATTTATTGCTCCTGAGTTTGTTTCGGATTATAAACCTAGGCATGAACAACAAAACAATAGTCAAAAAATGTGCTTAACATATTTATTAAAAATGATTAGTTTATTGCTCAATATATTGAAACACATTTATTTTAAGTTTGTTCACCACTTTCAAGCAAGAATATAATGAAAAAAAAACAAAAACAATTTTATATTTAAATGGGTGATTTTTATTTTAATGTGTCTTTTGAGAATGTGTAATTGTGTCAAAAGATAAAAACACAAATTTAAAAAGGGAACTGCAGCACTTAATGATATCAATCACAGAAACACATTGTTCAACCGTGATGTTTTAGTAATAAAACGTTTTTTTAACCGTCCTCATTTTGATTATTTGTAATAAGATTTTTGCTATAGTCTTCATTTTATATAAAAGAATATAAAAATAAATTTCAAGCTACATTGTCATCATCGAAATCTCCAGGTTGATTGTGTGGTTAATGAAACTAAGTAGGCAAATTCACTTAAATGAAAGATGTAATTGAGAAAAACAACCAAATTGTCTGAAATGGAAGATGAAATTAGAAAATATATTATTCAATTGAATGAGTACAGTAATCAAAATGATGTGGCTAAAAATGTACATCATTAATAATCACTTTTTAAAACTCAAAATATGAAAGTACTGAAATGTTTGTGTTAAGTTCTTATTAGTGACTTGCTATCATCAAGAATTCACCCCAAAGAATGTTCTTTCTTTTATGATTTTCAGGAATAGATAATTAAAAACATGAGAGCTATGACGTAGTTATTATTGCAAGAACAGAGTCCTTCGTTTGTGATGATCAGTGATCTTCTTTTTTTTTTTTACTAATCATACATCAAACTAAAGTCATGTATTAAAAAGAAATTGTTCATAAAGATTACACACACACAAAAAAAATAACTGAAGCAGTGAGTCCTGTGTTTATAAGAATAAATGGTGTCTATTAATCCATGCGTAAGGTAATGGGTAGTCTGAATTTCTCTTAATTCAAATTGTGGTATAGCCGGACTCTGATAATCAAATCTGAAGGAAAGAAAGCATCAAATATATAGAACATAAAGGAATCTATTTCAAAGGTGTTCTGAATTGTGAATAGAAAAGGATAAAATACAGTTTGTTTAAAAATAGATAGTTTTGTAGTAAAAGATATAAAATTACAAAGAATAAATGCTGTACTCTATTGAAAAAGGCTGCTTCAATTGAGAGTTTCTGGTACTGGGGGGTCTCAGGCTGTTAAGCAATTCCAAACTGAAACATAACTAAGATATTGTTTAGTAGTAAAATAGCTTGGCCTTTTGGCTAAGATCAAAGTGTGGTATCTGTTCCGATGGGTGCTGCACTTCATGGATAGGTGTTGTCTTGGCCTTCGGGGCTTGGTTTCCGCCGGTCTGTGGGTCTGATCTGTCATGTGCAGTTCTAGGAGGTCCACCCTCCGAGAGTTTACCTCCCCTCTTTAGGGAGGAGTAAGTTAATTGGTTGCTGCCTGAGGCGCCCCTGCCGGGGAATGCCGACAGGGCTGCCCAGGCAATTTTTAATGGCCAGAGTGCTCACCTTCTCGAGCGCTGGCTTTTCAAATCCCACTTTTCGACCTTGTGTCACATATTCCTATTGTGGGTGGGGGTTAAATAACGCTTTTTGGCTAAGATCAAAGTGTAGTATCTGTTCCGATGGATACTGCACTTCATAGATCGGTATTGTCTTGGCCTTCGGGGCTTGGTTTCCGCCGGTCTGTGGTTCTGATCTGTCCTGTGCAGTTCTATGAGGTCCACCCTCCCAGGCTTTACCTCCCCTCTTTAGGGAGGAGTAAGTTAATTGCTTGCTGCCTGAGGCGCCCCTGCCGGGGAATGCCGACGGGGCTGCCCAGGCAATTTTTAAACCCCACTTTCCCAACCCGACTTGTGGGAGTAAGATAAAAACTGGCCTTGTGCCTAACTCCTGGAGAGGAGTAAAGCAATACTCTAGTGTAAATTTGTGTTGACGTTTTCCTTTGTGTAACTTTCTAATAGGAGATGTATTTACTATTGCCTGTTGGGTGAGGTGCCTTACTATATTCACGAGGGAGTATCAATGGGACTATACAGTCATTTCACTTCTCACCAAAGTGCCATTGTTTTCACTAAGTTTCAGTGCTAATAGTTTTCAAACATTCAGTTAGAAAGTGAAAATAATTATAAAAAAAAGAAAGTGCACCAAAAAAGTAAACAAAAATATTTTCTCTGATAATGACTGTTTTCCCATCTGTCCGACTGTCTCCATTGCTTCATCTGTGTGCATGGTTTGGTTTATATCATGTAGCAGTATTTATATGGTGTTGCATAGTTAATAGAATAATACACATGCTGTTTATTGAATGTAACATCGACAAACTAATAGAATAAATAGCAAGCAAATAAAAATACTCGGTCGAAACAAAATAGTTGAAGAATACATTACCAGAGCCTTGTTAGCCAGGGTTATACAGAGTGAAACGGGCTATAAGAACTGGTGTAAAGTTGCATCCATAACCTCTTAAGCATTTACACTGTTTTACCCTGTTACCACCTTCCAGAACAGGGACCAGAGGTTGGATTTTTGGAGGCATGTTTGGATGTTAAGTAACCAAAACCATGTTCTTTTAGTCAATTCTCAACTGTCATTCATTTGTAAGTTATTCTCAACTCTGGAGGAGTTGTCATTCATTTTTAAGTTATTCTCAACTCTGGAGAGGTGTCATTCATTTTTAAGTCATTCTCAACTCGGGGGGGGGCATCATTCATTATTTAATTATTCTAAACTCTGGGAGAGTTGTCATTTTAGAATAGGTAATTTGTATAAACAAAATGTAGTGAAAATGAATTTAGAATTCTGAAAACTCTTGAGGAGTTTCAAATTGGTGACTTACTGAAATAGAACATGGTGACAATGAATATTGGAATTTTAGATTCTTACCGATTTATACTTAAGGTCATTTTGGGAGTTAAAATGAATTTAGAATTCTGAAAACTCTTGGAGTTTGAAATTGGTGACTTACTGAAAAAGAACATGATGAGAAGTAATATTTGAATTTTTATTTTGTTCTACACATTTCAGTTGTCAATTTTGTTTTGTTTATTTGTTGATTTTAGATTCTTACCGATTTAGACTTTAGGTCATTTTGAGAGTTAAAATGAGTTTAGAATTCTGAAAACTCTTGAGGAGTTTGAAATTGGTGACTTACTGAAATAGAACATGGTGACAATGAATATTAGAATTTTTATTGTGTTCTACACAGTTCAGTTGTCAATTTTGTTTTGTTTATTCGTTGATTTTAGATTCTTACTGATTTAGACTTTAGGTCATTTTCGGAGTTAAAATGAATTTAGAATTCTGAAAACACTTGAGGAGTTTCAAATTGGTGACTTACTGAAATAGAACATGGTGACAATGAATATTGGAATTTTTATTGTGTTCTACACAGTTCAGTTGTCAATTTTGTTTTGTTTATCTGTTGATTTTAGATTCTTACTGATTTAGACTTTAGGTCATTTTGGGAGTTAAAATGAATTTAGAATTCTAAAAACTCTTGAGGAGTTTGAAATTTGTGACTTACTGAAAAAGAACATGGTGGCAATGAATATTGGAATTTTTATTGTGTTCTACACAGTTCAGTTGTCGCTTGAAGAGCTTAGTTTTACTGTCCCAGGTATAATAAAGTGGAACTTCCGAGTAAAAAAGTGTACGTGCAAAAAAATCTGTTTGACACAATTTGAAGAAAGCTGTTAGAGTGGTTGTAGGTGGATTTGCAACTCTATCTGCTGCAGTACTTTCAGTAAAGTATATCCGCTGTCCATTTTCTAGAGTAACTGATAGGTGAATTACTGGGGGATGATGTACATGTATGTGAAAGTTAAGTATTCTCCAAATGGCTTCATTGGTTGATATGTAACGTCCTGTTTCGTATCTCTTAACTTCATCATGAGCATTACTTTCAATTGTGAAGATAGCTTGATCACTACCTTTATTTACATATTTAAAAATGTATTTTATTGATTTCACGCTGTTGCAGTATTCAACATTGATATGTGCATCAAAAATCTTACAAAGCAGTTTATTATGTGGTACAACCCATCGATTGTCTACAGGAACCGTTATGTTGCCAGGTAGGGTAACTGTCGTCTCAAAACCTCCAGCTAAAGGAGCTAGTCGTCGATATTGTGGGTAGCCATTTGTATCCGATTGAGTTTCACTCAAGAAGTGTCTGGGATATCTCTTACTGCAGTGTCCATCTTTTAGACAGCGTGAACATCTGTTCATGTTTCCACATGGTCCATGAATCATATGATGCCTAATGATATCATGTAAAACCGGATCTGCCACTGGATCCGGAATTTCCGCACTGATAACTGAATCTATGTCAGAGGATCTCAATTTTTGTTGAAGCCAAACCAGACAATGAGCATGTGGCAATCCTCTTTTCTGCCACTCAACAGTGTACATGTATGCTATGACCACTCCTAAAATGTTTCCTTTCATTAGGAGTTGGATACCTAGCTTTAGATGGAAAACTCTTGCTATGAAAATCTTGAAAATGTGGCAGGTTAGTCACGTCTGATTTGCAAGAAATTAAACCAATTTTGATCTGAACCATGTATTGTGTTAAAAGTCCAAAGGATATGTTATTGTATGTAATATGTTTCTGATGTGTATCAATTGGGCAAATAAAGGGGGGGGGGCATTAATTACTATTTAAAGCATGTAAATTCTATTTCCGTATGGAGCTTGAAAGGCAAACAAATCTGATGTGTTGGTCAGTAAATACTACTGGAAGTTATTGTAGTAAGTGTGAAACAGAAATATTGTTGTAGTCGAGTGGTGAACACTATCGACAATATGTCGCTTGCCACCGCCTCACGGGTAAATCTAAGTCTAAATTAATGTCAATTAGTGTATGTTGAAAAAAGTAGAAAATGTATTTAATATAAGGGCAGCAGTTTGGGGGGGGTGATTGTAATGTGGCTCTGTAGGCCTCTTTAATTTTCAAAGGCCCCCTTATCACAGACAGAGTAAGTGTTTATTAAAAAATTTCAGCAATTGTTTTTTTATTTTTTTTGTGAGTTTAATGGGTTTTTTTTTTAAATTTATTATAATGGAAAATATCCGAATTTGTCAATTGTTTTTTTATCGTGTAAAGTTCTAATGCCTTAAAAAGAAGTGTATCATATTTTATTATCGACGTTTACGAATTCATATTTGATTATGTCGGATGAGTTTTTATACTTAAAAATATTGTAATATTATTTATAAAAATATTGTAATATTATTTATAATGGGTGGCACGTTATTATGTAGTCGCTGTCTTATATATTTAGGTGGGGGTGGGTGGGGGAACATTTTTTATTGTAATAAGTAAGGGTAGTTCTGCATTTCAAACGTCACTTGGACTTAATAATTGAAGAGTTCCATTCATTCCACCGAGTCAACCGGAAGTGCCAAACTGAATGTAAAGTCATCGATTTATCTTATTGTATGAATGAAAAGTTTCTGAAAGTAGGCAACAGAAATTTCTGAAGTGAAAATTTATCAATGAAATGAGTAGTTAGTGATTAGTCAATAGTGATCGTTTAAAACGATTCTAAGAAAGTTCAAATTCTGTATAAGTAACAGTTGTTTTAACTTCATGTAAATAAGTAAAATGTAAATCTTTATATTAATTGTTAGGTGTTTTGTTTTTTTTAAATTATTATAATATGAAATATCGGAATTATTCATTTTGTTTTTTGTAGAAGTATATCATATTTAATTAGCGACGTTTACAAATTCGTATTTGATTACGTCGGCTTAGTTAATAGGTAGTCGATGTCCGTTACGTGTAATGATGACGAAAATAGAAAATCCGTGTAAATTGAATACATGTCCACGCGTATTTATTACAATAAAATTCAAGGATGTCGTTTTTTGAATATTTTTTTCTAATAGTCGTTAATGGAAATCCCATTTGTAAAAAGTATTTGCTTAGTTTACGAACGAATTCTACCAAACAGGTCGGTCCAAATAGTATAGAAGTCACAGATTTGTTTAAAAAAAAAAAAAAATGAAAGGATAATTGAAATCCCAATTGTAAAAAGTATTTGCTTAGTATAAACTAATCAGTCCGGTCCAAATAGTGTAGAAGTCACATATTTGTTTGTTTATAAAAGAAGTGAAAGGTATAATTATTGGTATATATTGATTCTTGAGATGTATATTTCTTAACAGAAGGAAAACGTTAAAAAAATTGTATCTTATATGTTAGAGTATACTTTTTTAAATTTTTTTATTATGTAATCTCGTGTCTGTTATGTAAAGTAATGAAAAAAATTGAAAAATACGTGTAAACTGAATTCCCCCCCCCCCTACGAAATATAAAAGTTATTTGGAATATTGTTTAGTATGTATTATAATATCATATGTTTGATGTGTATTCTTTGTGCAAAATAAATTAAACTGTTTGCTAACGTGAACATGCTACGAAGAAAGAATAAATAATAGAATAACAATCGCTAAATCTGTAAGTGTTTTTTTGTTTCTGAACTTATTACGTTAGTATTGTAGCAACAATGATAAGAGCTGAATTAGATGAATAAAATAAATATATTTTAATTTGTTGTGTTTTTTTTTTGGGGGGGGGGAATGAACAATTGTCAGTCAAATGTGTACATATAAATGTTTTACCGTTTTATTTAGGGTTGGCTTATGAAGAGAAAAGTAAATATTTACTTGCGTCACCACGAAGGGAGATTGCATAATAAAGTCATATCGTGTTTTTTTTTTACGATGCGTTTAATAAACCAAAAAATTAAGTTATAGAAATATTTGTAAATATGAAATATCGGAATTATTCATTTTGTTTTTTGTAGAAGCATATCATATTTAATTAGCGACGTTTACAAATTCGTATTTGATTACGTCGGCTTAGTTAATAGGTAGTCGATGTCCGTTACGTGTAATGATGACGAAAATAGAAAATCCGTGTAAATTGAATACATGTCCACGCGTATTTATTACAATAAAATTCAAGGATGTCGTTTTTTGAATATTTTTTTCTCATAGTCGTTAATGGAAATCCCATTTGTAAAAAGTATTTGCTTAGTTTACGAACGAATTCTACCAAATAGTATAGAAGTCACAGATTTGTTTTAAAAAAAAAAAAATGAAAGGATAATTGAAATTCCATTTGTAAAAAGTATTTGCTTAGTATAAACTAATCAGTCCGGTCCAAATAGTGTAGAAGTCACATATTTGTTTGTTTATAAAAGAAGTGAAAGGTATAATTATTGGTATATATTGATTCTTGAGGTGTATATTTCTTAACAGAAGGAAAACGTTAAAAAAATTGTATCTTATATGTTCGAGTATAATTATTTTAATTTTTTTATTATGTAATCTCGTGTCTGTTATGTAAAGTAATGAAAAAAATTGAAAAATACGTGTAAACTGAATTCCCCCCCCCTACGAAATATAAAAGTTATTTGGAATATTGTTTAGTATGTATTATAATATCATATGTTTGATGTGTATTCTTTGTGCAAAATAAATTAAACTGTTTGCTAACGTGAAAATGCTACGAAGAAAGAATAAATAATAGAATAACAATCGCTAAATCTGTAAGTGTTTTTTTGTTTCTGAACTTATTACGTTAGTATTGTAGCAACAATGATAAGAGCTGAATTAGATGAATAAAATAAATATATTTTAATTTGTTGTGTTTTTTTTTGGGGGGGGGGGATGAACAATTGTCAGTCAGATGTGTACATATAAATGTTTTACCGTTTTATTTGGGGTTGGCTTACGAAGTGAAAAGTAAATATTTACTTGCGTCCCCACGAAGGGAGATTGCATAATAAAGTCATATCGTGTTTTTTTTTTACGATACGTTTAATAAACAAAAAAATTAAGTTATAGAAATATTTGTAAATAAAATTATCGATCTTAATTGTTGATTATGGGTGGTGAGGCCAATGTACGGTTATTTTTTAAAATGTATATATTTTGTTTATTTATTAAAATATATTGCGTTTCACGTTGGGAAACTAAACAAACATGTTTTTGTGTCAGTATTTACTTGCTTCCCCACGAGGACAGAATGCATAATAAACTCATATATATATATTTTTTTAACGATACGTTTAATAAACAAATAATATTTGCGAATTTTTTTGTTTAAATAAAAATTAAGTTGTTTATAATTGTTGATTACAGAAACAAATTAAAAAAAAGTCGTAAACTTACGTTTGTAAGTTGGCGCGTTCAAAATGGTCTTATTGAGGAAGTGACATATATTTCACGCATGCGCAAATCGTTTTTGTACTCTGTCTTGATTTTTTAAAACATCCCCCCCCCTCAACGTTTCGAGCCATTTCTATACGAAAATATGAACGTTTCCCCCCAATTTTCAGAGATAGCACGTCTGGGGGCTGGCTGGTTTTAATAATGTAACCCGCGTGACCGTATGTTGGGTAGTATCGGAGGAGAAGACCAACATACATACATACATACATACATACATACATACATACATACATACATCCATACATACATACATCCATACAGACAGGTGACGTTTATATAATAGATGACTGCTTTCCCTTAAATAATGATTAAATGATAAACCAAACTTATTGTATTTTACTACTTTAAATGTTAACACTATAGTGAAAGCTGAGACATCAGTGTTGCAAACATACACCAGAGAGTAGGTGTAATATTTGAAAGACATTTTAATCTTGATGATTAACGAACTATATCTTTTAAAAATACAGATTTTGCTAAAATAAGGTAAACACTCTTTCTATTGATAAAAAAGGGCAATAGGTGGTAATAAGTGAAGGAGTGTATCATCAGGTCGAGCATTCATTAGTTTCTCCAAAAACGTCAATTGAATCTTTCGATGGCTTAGTACATAGCGCAATTCCCAAACCAGTTGTGATGCAGGAGTAACTTGATTGAGATGTCCATGTTGTCTCTGCCGAACTATCGGTGGGTATATTATTGACAGGGAAAATAACTGCATTGGAAGAATAGACAGAGTGTATGTTATGATTAGACTACTTTAAATGCGACATGTTTCGACGATGACTATGCCTATTTAAATAGTTACTTCGTGAAAAGTGTCAGCCTTCACTGGAGACGGGTAGGCATTCACTGCAGAAATTCGCTCCACAGAAATGCGTTTAGACGCATCAAATAGTACTAGTACGATGTAAAGCAAATGCCATCTAGAAAAGTAATTACTCCTTTGTATGAACCGAATAATCTATCTTAATTTCTTTAAACTAGAAATGCCCATGAAGTTTGATAATTCGTTTATTTTGGTAAATTTTGTAAATCATGTACTCTCGTTAATAATAAAAATAGAACATCAACATTGATTGATTTTAATGCCTTATATAGATTTTCGTGAATTAGATTTTATCTTTTGTTTTTTAATATTACTTTTATTTTCAACCTTGAATTAAGCATGAACACCTATATATCGTAATACTAGAAATGATTCTCTGAATAGACGAAATGTGTTCATTTTGCAATCAGAGATTATAACATGTGTTATACACTGGGAAGATCCATTTTATACCTATTCACTCACTACTCACACTTAAGAGTTTCTCAAGGATAAAGATTAATAAGACGAGAATACTTAGGACAATTATAAGAGTACTAAAATTGAGCAATTGTATTGACTGGGTTTGATTGGTCATGAGGCGAGCAGTGGCGCAGATTTGTTTACATTGAATTTAAAAACGAGCAGCTTGTAGTGTGCAAGGAATCATTCACACAGTAATATGTATCGCAGGAAAACTCTGTCCATGAAAGTGTTGTCTGACTCTAAGCACATAGAGAAAGAAAGGAAATCCATTTATCGTTGTGGTTGAATTACGACGTCTTGCTGTGAATGCCTTACAAGCTGGCACAAAAGACTGAAGCACAATGCGACACAAAAGACAAATTACTAAACACGTACAAAATACTTTACACATCTGATTTGCTTGGATATTTTTTAGCGAATAATTTCGTCACAAATGAGTTATAATGCTTATCTATCGCTTAATTCTCCCATATAATTGTTTTAAATAAATCTATTAATTTTGAGAAAATACTTGTTGTTATTTAAGCAGTGTTCTGAATATATATCATCTTTCTTCTACATATTGGTTTGTGTATTTTCTTAATAGTAGACCGATCGAACATGCTGTGAAGAGTATCAATGAACAATGATTTATATCCGTAAATGAATGAACTAACAAAATCAGTCTTAGTAGCTTTTATTACATAGGAAAATTATTATACAAAGCCATGTTGCCCGATTAGAAGTGGAGTTATTTTATCACTACCGCGAATATCAGTACTATTATTAAAAGTAGAAAAGTTGCAAAGTATTGTAATCAACCTCGGGCAGCGTGTAAAAAAAGAACTCGATAAGTTCATACTGAACGTACTTTAAAAGAATTAAAGAAATAGTCGATCATAATTTTTATCGACGATTATATAGATGCACGAACATAATATATCCGTCGATCATAGTGTCAAATGCGAATAATCAATACTTTATAATATTTATTATGGGTAAACTCATTGGTGTGATAAACCCTAACCCCAAAACGCATAAGTAATGGATAGCGAATGTTGTTTTTATTCACACCATGTTTGTAAGCTCTGTGTTACCGATGGTTCAGGAATAAAATTGTTTGCGAATCGATAACTGTAGTGCATGTACACAACATTGTGTCTAACGTAAATGCGCGTAAACGGGCGTCTATACTTTAAATATAACTTTGCGGAGACTTGATGAATTGAAATATGGAATTCAGCTTTGATTAGTATATTCGACGAACAAACTACCAATTCTTCATACATGTAGACTACGTGAAACATGTAGACTACGTGAAACATGTAGACTAGGTCAAACATGTAGACTTGGTCAAACATGTAGACTACGTCAAACATGTAGACTACGTGAAACATGTAGACTACGTGAAACATGTAGACTAGGTCAAACATGTAGTAACTCTTCAAAATGGTTTGATTTAAAAATATCATCGTGTGTTGTTTACTCGTAGATGTAAAAAGTAATTTAACTTGAATGCATTACTTTTATTTCGTTCCTTACAATCGGTTAATTGTAATGTTTTCAGTTATATCAGAAGAGTTCAGTTAAAATAAACCATCAGCATGTTAACTACCGTGCTTATACTTCTTGACTATTTATAGTTTGTATTACTAGTTAATTGGAAATCAGACTAGTAGAGTCTATTAAGGAATGTACATACATCTATCTTAGATTCACACTCACTGACCTAGGTTTGTATAGAGTCGAGGTTTCTAATGGTTTTGGAATATATTAAGTGTGACAGAAACATCCAAAGAAACGGAAATTAAAATCTCTTGCCAATCTATCGAATCATCCGTGCATTCTCCTTTGGATTTACTACACACATGATTCTTGTGATAATAAGAACCACTAGTGTCCGTATGTATTGATTTACATTTTCATATAGGCGTCACAGTAGATGATAAGCAATAACTAATTTTAGTAAAAGAAATGATAAAATTACCGAAGTAATCGTAGTGTTTCAATTTGTATTCAATAAAAACGCAACAATAACATGATATTACATTTCTAAATTTCTATGTACGTTGGTTTTACATTTCTTATGTCATTGATAGTGTATCTATCGTACTATTGTATTATTAAAGTTAACATAAATCTTTAAATTAATAAATTACATATTCCAGACAATGCCTTAAGAATATGAAATATTTTTTTTAAAACGTCGTTGGGTAAAAACGTTCGATTTTTATTGTGTATTTGTCCGTCTCGCTTATGATTAACTTCAATATTGTTCGCTTTAAATTAAAAGTGTGAAGCAAAATACACCCGAAATACAAATATCAGAACTTATATATAATATTCGCAATCAATAGAGTTACATATTGCTGATGTATAATTCACAGTCTAGATCCTAACTGCATATGTGCTGAGTATTTCCAACCGTTTGTATATATGGTCTTTGTAAGCAAAGCAGGGTGGTTTACGGCTAATAATATTAGGGACAATTATTTACCTTACTGATTCAAGCGATACGACGGGCACCTGATTACTGTTAATGATTCATGAACGTCCATAGCAACCAGATTGTAGATATATGAACGGAAGTTGATCTTTTTCAGATTTGTAAAATTGTTTTTCTGATGTACTGATCGTTCTAACATAGTGCATCTGTGAATTTGAAATTTCGTTAATGACAAACGCCCAATGAAGAAAGCATGAGTTGGTTATGTTAGGGTAATTTTGTTTTTAAACTGCGAATACGCGCACGGACACAATTTCTCATATATCACTATATCATTATATCCTCTCTCTCTCTTTCTCTCTTTCTCTCTCTCTCTCTCTCTCTCTCTCTCTCTCTCTCTCTATATATATATATATATATATATATATATATATATATATATATATATATATATTGTTGTATTTTGATAATGAAAGTTTTTCTTTCGAAAATTTAAGATTACCTTTTGCCGAACTTTTTATTTACCTGTCAGTACTTACTATTCTGGTACTTAATCAGTTTTTCGTGAAATATTAATAAATCGTTTTGAGATTCGTTTTCTCTTCTCGTTTATTTCTGTTCACCCTTTCCACCTTCCGTCAACTACATCGCATTGCTACAGCCTCGGACTACTAACCTTCACTTATATTGACAAGCAATGCTTCAAGCAAACTATAATCTCCTTTTATATATATATATATATATATATATATATATATATATGTATATATATATATATATATATATATATAGAGAGAGAGAGAGATGGGGGAGAGTGGGAGAAAAAAAGAAAGATACACAGAGTAAAAGTGCGACCATAAAAATGATTCCCAAAGATTGCTGAAGTGTGATTTTCAAAAATTATGTCTTTTTCTATCTGTGTGGTCTGGCCCATCACCCTGTGTCATACATAGTTCACATCTGGCAATAGATTGTATATCGGGTTAGGGTTGTAGTAACTATTAATAATGATTATTTAATCAGCATTTAATAATGATCATTTTATAATGATCATTTAATCATTTAATAATGATCATTTAAAAATGAGCATTTAATCAGCAGTTCATAATAATTATTAACTTCATTTGTGTATCTCGGAGGCTTGTAGTAAATCTATTAATAATGGAGTTTATGTATCTGTCTGTCTGTCTTTCTTTCTGTCTGTCTGTCTGAAGCTGAAACTCCATCGAAGTAGTATAACTATTTACTAAGTCCGCCAGCCTTCATAATAGTTGTATACTTTTAAAATTAGGAACCTATTAATCAATTAATTTAGATAAGATAACATTAAATAACAGTAGATAAAAAAAGAAGAGCGAAATTTCAAGACGAGGTTGCGGTTATAACGGAAAACGTGTCAAGAATCTTACTTAAACTAATACTTTTTCAACTTCCTTTCTACTGTTACAAAAAGTCGTTCAGACACTAGACGGGTTGTGCCATTTATATAATTCATTCCTTTTAAACTTCAATTAAATTCATATTTACAAATATACACTTATAACTGCTATTATCAAAATTACATATCTATTTACAATATTTTCCGATAAGGTAATATTAATAAAAATTATTCATACAGTTAATTAAAGCCATTGTCTTCATAAAGCAGTGTGTTTCCTGAATGGCGAGTACTGTTAAAATTGCAAGGTCATCCTTTCGAATGTGACGTCATTTTGAGAGGATTTTTTTTCACATTATAATTCTTCATTTTCATTACGTAGTCAAGACGAGGTGTTTTGCTGTAAATTAAAATTAAACAAGGCATATCCCAGCCATTAGTAAATGGATGACCATTTTGAAAACCAAATTGCTGACTCATCCTCCTGGTTCTTTCCGGAAGTGACGACATTGTGAGAGGATTTTTCGCAGTTTTCATTCTTTATTTTCATTACGTTGTTTTGATAATATGTTTTGCTGTAAATGGAAGTTTATCAAGGCATATCCCAGCCATTAGTAAATTGGTAACGATTTTGGAAAAAATAAATTGCTGACTTATCTTTTCGGTCCCTCCGGAAGTGACGTCATTGGGAAGGGATGTTTTCACATTATCATTCTTTATATTCATTACGTTAATAAGACAAGGTGTTTTATTGTAAATTGAATTTTAGCAACAAATATCTCGGCCATTACTAAATGCGTAAGAAGTTTGGAAGAATAACAAAACTGGTTCTTTGATATGACGTAAGCACCATCAATATCATATTTAAACATGAGTTCTTTCATATAACCGAGGCGCCTCCTAATTTTTTTTTTAACTATGAATAGAGGAGGGTAAAAACATTTTCATAGGGGGGATAAAAATGTTTTGTTTTTTTTCTAACTGAAAATATTACTATCTATGGGGAAGGGTACACATTTTTGGGGGGAAAGGGGTTAATTTTTTTTTTGTTTTCTTTTCTTTTTCTAACTGAAAATATTACTATTCATGGGGAAGGGTAAAAAAAAATTCGGGGGGGGGGGGCGTAACATTTTTAAAAAATTTTAAATTTTTTTTAACTGATAATATTAATATTCATGGGGGAGGGTAAAAAAAAATTGGGGGTTAACATTTTTTTTTCTCTTTTTTTAACTGAAAATATTACTATTTTATTCATGTAGAAGGGTAAAAAAATTTGTTTTTGGGGGCGGTAACATTTTTTTTCTTTTTTAAACTGAAAATATTAGTATTAATATGGAAGGGTAGAAAAAAAATTGGGGGGGTGTTAACATTTTTTTTTTCTCTTTTTTAACTGAAAATATTACTATTCATGGGGAATGGTCAAAAAAAATTTGGGGGGGGAATTTTTTTTTTCTTTTTCTAACTGAAATTATTAGTATTCATGGGGAAGGGTAAAACAAAATTGGGCGGGGGGATTTCTTTTTTTTTTGTAAAAGAAAATATTAGTATTCATGGGGGTGGGTAAAAACAAAATTAGCAATGGGAGGGGCGGGTGAAATTTTTTTTTTTTTTCTTTTTTTAACTAAAAATATTCTTGGTTAGAAACAAGGAAAATCAATGTCTACCCACCCAAGAAATATGACTGGGGCTCCATCGGTTTACGGGTGAGCGTTCATTTCTGACGCGGCAGCCTAGCAAAAATAGACGACCGTAGGGAGGCTATTTTGGCTAGTATTAATAATCATCATTTAATCAGCTTTGCAGAATTTGATAGGCATTTTTCGATCGATAGCGACAAAACCAAAAAACACATGAATTGAGCAGGAAGTTTCGTTCTGTATGTGTCCTTAACCTAAGCTGACAATTTCTCGATAAATCTGTCATGTGTGCGGTTAAGAACACCATCAACAGTGAATATCTACTGATCTTCTTGTCTATCTGAAGTTCACTTGATATTTCTTTCACGGATTTATTGGATGTAAAAGCTTTACTAAAGTTTCGGTTGGTGTTTTGGTTGATTCCTACACCTCCATACTTCTTCGTAATAGTTTAGCTGATAGTCATCTCATTCTTAACGTTATAAACAAACTTTATAGACACTCAAACTATTTTTGTAATCTGTTTTGGTGTGACGAGTGCATGGACAAAACACCCACACTTTGGCGTGTGTTTAACTGATTATTCATATAGGCTAAACTTTCTGAAGATTAAAGGATAATAGTTGTAGGTATGATTATGACACTGATATATGCTAAGTTCAAAAACACATCGGTTTAGTGCCTGTTGAGACTAAACACATTCATGGTTATTATAAACTGTGAGTCCAAATCTTTTGTGTGTGTATATATATATATATATATATATGTATGTATGTATTAATAAACAACACATATATATATATATATATATATATATATATATATATATATATATATATATGTGCGTGTGTGTGTGGGTGTGTGGTGTTTATTAATACAGAAATCTAATACAATATACGGATCAATGGTTTTGAGCAGAGAAGGTGAAATTTTGATGATGTACTATCAAAATTTTTATTTAGTAACCACCCCTAAGATCCCATTTTTCCCCAATTTCTTATTATATTAATATAATTTTCCTCTAAATAATTTTTCTTTAATATATCCCTCTAACTTTATGTTTTTCTTCTATTTTTTATTATTTAATATCTAATATTTAATATTTTGATAGTTTATGTCTTTATTTATATATTTTTTATTCTTTCTTTCTTTATTTATGTATTTATTCATCCATTGCTTAACAGTTAATTTCAGATCATTGTTTTTGACTTTAATAACATTTTTGAGAAAAACACATTCCAAATGAATAGTTTCATGAAATTAATAGAGTTAAGTCCCTTGGATGATTTTCAACGCATTAGCGAAACGAAACGCTGTCCATTTAACTGAAAGTGGGATTCTTAAACATCACTTGAAAAACACGTTCTACCGGTTTCTTGAACTTGATTTTTAAATTCAAAATTCTTAACTGCCTTATTTTAACGCTACCTCGTCACATCATCTTTATATTCGTTTAACGGCACACACGTGAGCCAATTGAAAGAATATTAAATTATTTTATTTTATAATTTCTTCACTAATTACTTTCTATGCAGATGAGAGCCAGAGGCTTTACCTTCTGTGCTCGAAGCCATTGGTCCATATGGTGTATTACATTTCTGTATTAATAAACAAATATTAAGGTCTTAATTCTGATTCCATTAATTAATTGAGCACTATGCTTGGATTATACTACTATTTCACAAAGAATGTATATATATATATATATATATATATATATATATTATATACATGTATATATATATATATATATATATATATATATATATATTATATATACACATATATATAGATATACACACACACACACATATATATATATGTGTATATATATATATATGTATATATATATATATATATATATACATACAAGCAGGATTACCTGGCGTTACCTAAAAATAACAAAAGATGAACACCTCTCTATTCCCTATCTTAATCCGTCTGTCTCTATCTCTCTCTTTCTCACTTCCCCTTTTTCAACATCGCTTTACCCTACCCCTCTTTCACCTCGGCCACATTAAAAAAATGAGACGAATACCTCTCTCTTGTTTTAATGTGTTGAATATACTAATAATGTTAGTCATATACCTGAGCTTGCAGTTGTAATGGCATTGCTCCAGGTCAACATCGAGTTTCTTCACCTCGTACTTTTTAAAAAATATAATGAAACTTATATATTTTTGATTTGTTCGCGAGCGACGCCGAAGTTCTCATTTTCCTCTCCCCGATAATACTATAATGACACCTATATTTATTCTAGTGTATTCCCGTGCAACGCTGAGTTTATTGTGTTCCTGTAATTTATAAAGCATACTCTTCAATGAAAATGCAATACTGTATTATTGCACACACCTGCTCTATCTAGGATATTAAACACTGACTTACGAGCAACGCAGATTGCCTTTTCTGGTATACAATAGTATAACCAAATACAGTGAAAATCTTTCTTTCGAGCTCCCCCGCCGCGTTTCTTAAACATCTGAGTTGTGTAGGATTTCTCTATATAAGATATTGATGACTCCCGGGCAGTGTCGAAATAACGCATCTGCTCTCTCTATGTTATTGAGTACTTTGTATATATTTATACCACTAACCCAACATAATACTTTATTATAACTTATATAGCTCACAAACACTACCGAGTTAAAATACGTGTGTATTCCCATCGGGGATGATGAGCACTTATTATGACTATATACCACTAACCAAATGTAAAACTGCAATGTTACATTTATTGTTCTCGTTTATTGCGCTACTGACACCGACCAAATAAAAGAGCATTAACAAACGTCCCTATTCGAGTTCCCTCCCTCCCCCCATAAAAACACCGGCTTGGGGCACTTGCGTATCTAGCTTCAATGGAGAGCTTGATACAGCGAAACACTCTATTTGGACATCTATATATTTATCGATCTATCTATCTATCTATCTATCTCGATATGTATATATATATATATATATATATATATATATATATATATATATATATATATATATATATATATATATATATTGTGAGTGATGGAATACGACTGTAAATTGATTATCAAAATGAGATTGATGTATGTGGGGAGTTGATTTATTTTGTTTAAATCCTTCACTCAAATATACAAATAAGTTCTTATATAGAACCGGTATTCTCATAGAAACTATAAAAAAATGCGAATATCAAATCGAATTCCTCTCATTACGCTACGAAATAGCCAACTCATCTTTTAATTTCCTTTGATAGCATGTAAATGGAGCGGTACAAATTCACTTATTCATCGGAAAAGTTAAGCGGTTTGATCATAGAGAAAAAAGATGAAAGCCCGTGCCCGAAATAAAACTGAATAAATAATTATTTATATTAGAATAAGAACGTCAAACACAGCCCTGACGTCAATAGCTACGCAATGATATATTTTGGAAAGCAATAATCACTCAAATTTAGGTGATGACTTTTCAGGGTAATTATTAGGACACGAAAGATTAAGAAGACATTAAAACAAAAAATGGATATGCACTTATTTTTTTTATTAAAAAAGCAATTATTATTCTAAAACTGTTATTATTATTACTAATGTGCATGTTACCAATAGTAACACTAATATTACAGATACAATAATTAATAACCATAATATAAATTATAATTTTTTTAAATGATTATCTTCTATTTCACAACCATACTGGGAACACAACTCGCAGTATGAAATGTGACCGGTTCATCCGCAGATGTAATAATAGTGTAATAAGCATGAAATATTATATATATATATATATATATATATATATATATATATATATATATATTGTTTGGGCTGAGTAGTGGAACGCGTGTAGGATATCATTTATTACGCGCGTTGCAAAATTAATAAATTGAAAAAAACATAAATATTAATATTTTTTGTAAGACGAACGAATAAATTAAGGTATTCTTTCAAGTCAAAAAATTAGGAAATTAAGAAAAATAAATGAATATATTAATGGATTGATTTTTTACTTTTTTAATACGAATCTAATAAACTAAAGGGCTCAAGCAGGATTTGCTTTTGTTAAACTTTCGTCAGAATATAAAATTTTCCTTGTTTTTTTTCAGATAGTAATATGTCTATAACCGTAGATAGTTATTGTATAAAAGGCTGCTTTTTAGCTCATGTCTAGATGCTTGGTTTAGTCTAGTATGGGCCCACTGAACCTGGACGCCAAAGGTGCAGTTTTCTTTGCTGTAGGTCAAGTAGACCTCTGATCCCGTCATACAGTGTGTTCATGTTGCCTGTATCGTCTTGAATAGTCTTCGGGAGGTCACTTCAGTATTTTTTCAGCTTCTCTGACAGCCTTGTGGACGCCTCTCTTTGGGAGATTGTAGTATAACCAGCGATGGAAGAGATTGGTTGACCGTGTATGAAAGAAAGGATGCACGTTTACAGAGGGTCGAGAGTAGCAAAATTTGCATCCTACCAAGCATTGCGTTTGCAACCCGTCCTGGTTCCAAAACTTTGAAAGCTGTAGAGTTGGTGTCATTCTTGGCTGTTGCCCACTGCTCAGAGGCAGGGCGACTGTGATCGTGTTTGGAGGTGAAGGAAAACATCGTGTTGAATTTCGCCATTCAATCTGGGCGGTGAGTCTTTTTAACGTCAATACACGCACTACCCACCTGGTTTGTGCAGTAAAAGTTTTAGGGTTGAGGTTTAACCTTCTTGCATATTAAGGAACAATTTGTATCGAAATCTGCACTGTAGTAGGATCTAGATATTATGAAATGTTAAGTGTATATTATTCTACTTGAGGTCAGGCTGGTGCAAACGCCTTGACCTGGGATATCTGGAAGACACTCTTTGATGCGGTTTAGCACCCAAGTATGTATCGGTAATGCAGAGACAATCGTAGGCACAAGGTTCTAGCAGTGGCTGGCCATTGTCATTGCATTTACCCACTCAAAGGTTTCCGAGGAAGCTTGTATATGCATCGTTTGAACACGCGCATTAATGTCCTGAAATATAAATATGTATTCATCCTGTGGAAAGGCCTTAATGGTGCCATCCAGATGAGTGTACAAATATCTCTTTGTGTCGTCAAGTGCAACCACTGTTAGGCGTAAATACACGCTAGGTTAACTGATTCATCTGTGTTGTTCAAACGCAGTGAAATTACGCTGAATTACAGAGTGATACATTTTCCAGAAATGATTTGCTACTTTGTTCGTGGACTTTCACCTCCTTTTTCTTTGCCAGAAGAATGTATAGTTTGATTCCTTTAGTCATCAAGAATCTGCAAAGCGAGTCTCCTGTAGAACAGCAATGTTTACCTTTAGTCTTAATAGATCATTGTTCATGATGGCAGTTTTTCGGACATCGAAGATGTTGTGTATGTCAGTAGATTAGGCAGTTGTCATAGTTAAGACATTCCAGAGTTGGGTTATTTGTACTTCTTAAGGGTTATTTAGTGCAATGGTTACAATACACTTGTTGGAATAATACACACCCAGTAGGGCAGGTGACCAGTAGCAAACCTTTATGGCTGGCAGTAGCTGTCTACTGAAGTTAAATAACTATTTCAACCGCTAGGAACGACCCCTGGCGCCAAGCTGTACTTCAATTGAGCTGTATGCGTATAACCGGTAATTGTCGCTCCCCTATTTGGCGCTATACAGATGCACATCTAAAGTACAGGTTTTCCCGAAAGTCTTGGTCCTATTTTAAGTCCTCATAAGTGCTGGACTTTTAACAGTATTGAGATAAAACTGGTACCATTTTAAAGCTACATTATTAGGTTTTTTGAGTGCTAATGATTTTTTTCATATTTTTCCGGCCCAGTAATGCCGTTCACTGAAACATAGAAGGGTTTTTTCCTCCTGAATTCTAAACAACTGAATCATGGAACCGTGTTCAACGTGCATTTCGGAAAACATTTCGAAAAGAGGCCATGTCATGAGCAAAAAATCACCAGCAGAAAACCAGATGTTAAGAAAAGAAGAAAATATTCAAAAGGAAACATTCGAATGCGATCAAAGTTCGTATTGGCCAAATATAGGCCACGGTCCGCTGAACACCCGCTTGTTCTCAAATTGTGCACTCACGAACCTCCAGTTAGGTATTATATTCCAACAGGCGTTTTTTTTCTCTTCTTGGGCGACTATCACTTTGTACGAATGGTAATAACAGAGTAAGCATAGACGTAAGAAAATAAACAAATCATTAGATAAGTAAAATGAGAGATAAATAGACATATATTTCTATGTAGAAATGGCACAGAAGGCTTAAGACTAGTTAATATTTATAATTATACCGTACATTAAATCTAAACATTTAAATACAACGAAACATCACAATGTTTAATGTCGTAATCAGAATGTTTTGATCATACAAAGTAAATATATATTACAAAATACTTAAAAATATATTGAAATCATAAACATTTCAGTTAATCTATTACATTATATATATTTATATGTATCGTGTATTTAGTCAACAATCGCTTAACACTTTTTTGCATATTCCGATTTAAGTTGATTTTTTATTTTATGGAGTTGGCATTAATTCTAAATAGATTCTATCTCGAGTTGTCTGCAATTCAAATTAATAGATGTGCTATTCGAACCAATAGAGGTCATTATCAAGAATACATACATGTAATATTCAAAGATGGAGACGTTCTTTTTATCTGATATTACAGGTGGTTTTTCTTGTATCTATTTATCCTAATTTAAATGTTGGTTGATGCATTAAATTGAAAATCCTGAAGTGTCAATTCTTGTTTGATTATATTTATAAATTTCCCGATGCCGAGGCCTTCAAATATATAGCTGTGTTTCTACTTGCGTTTATATATATATATGTAAAAATAAAAATGGAATAAAAGATAAGCAAATCAACAACTAGCAAGAATAAACTCAAATACACATATTGAATAGTTCTACTGAAATATTTCAATTGATAAAATACAATCATCATCAGTTAGTAGCAGAACTTTAATTAAAAACAGAAAAAATTGTTCCATTTTTATTTTTACATTTAGTATGAAACATTGTTTCTTTTATTTCTTATATATATATATATATATATATATATATATATATATAATTTCTACTTATACACATTGCCTCCTCTTCCTTGTCTGTAATAAATGATGCAATGCTCCTTCTCACTACATACTTATAGATTAAATATGCTTCAAATGTCCCACTCTCTCTAAATATCTATTACACAGGTTGTTACTCCCTCTCTCTGTAATTAAATTTGAATTGTCGAGTGTGAATTTAAACTTTTTTACAGTTTCAAAAATGTAATCGTCTAAATTGGATGCTTGAAATAAATTATTGCATCGATGATCATGTAATTTCGTGTTACTACATTTTATTTTATTCTTGCTCTGTTTCTTACTACATTGAGCTCTCATGCCCTGATTTCCTCCTGTAATGATTTCATTATAACACATATATATATTCACTAAACGTTTATGCGATACTTTTTCCGTAAAATGTGGTATTCGAATGAGAATATATACGTTTGCTTCTTACTAAAAAAAAATTAATGGCATAAAACAAGTAGAAGACGTGACAAATCCCCGATTAGATACGATTGGATCAATTATTTCATTGTTTTAGCTTGAGTAGAATCTATTTATTTAGATAAATCATCAATCACTTCATAACAATGATGATTAACTGACAATTCAATATATAAGTTTTTTTTTCAGCACAAATCTGAGATTTGAACAGAGTTCATTCTTGGTAAGTAGAACAAGAAAACGTGTGTGATGCAGTGAGTCAACGGTAACAACACTGACGAATGTATGAACAGTCGTATTTCTAATCATAGCTTGAAATGCGTAACTTGTATACTAACACTAAAAACTATAATACTGTAAATCAAGTACAGTGTGATGACACACACACACGCATATATATATATATATATATATATATATATATATATATATATATATATATATATATATATATATATATAATACTGAGCGTTGTGTCAAGAATCCTTATTTCAATTTTTTAGTAAAAAGCATTACATGATTTTCATGCTAGAATAATGTCTAAAAAGTAAGACTAAAGTCTAAGAGGTCTGAGGAAAAATTACAATCTAGATAATGTTGCTATGTTGGTCTTTACTGACTGCATATCAAATTCAATGCAAATATTTGAATTTTCAAATTGGAGGTTGTGTCTATATTATGTCTCATTTAATCAACTTTAATTACTCCAAAGCAATTGACATTAGGAATTGTGTTTATTAATTGATGTCTAATTACTATTCTTACATTTTAAAAAAATGTTGTAAGCATCTGAATTTTTTAAGGCCTTCAATCTCATATTTGCCAACTTTTTCTGAAACTAAATTAAACTAATTATACCAATCATTACCTGAACTTACGTTTAGAAGTGTTGTTCCAAAACTCAGAATTATTTGTTAATTAGTTTAATAATTAATACTTTTCAAAGAAATATATAAACATTTGCACACACCTAACTTGATATGTGTGCACTCCCTAAATGTGCAAAGTTACATAAGACTAATCATCCCATGTTATTCACCGTGTCGCAGAAAACATATACATTCCAAAATTCATAATGATCAGTTCATTAGTTTTGGTCTTTATCCTGTACAAACCAATACATATGTAAGCATATACCTATACTAAAATGTGTATGCATCCAGCAGCTTACTATTAAGGTTTACAAAAAGGATGTGTCTGCGTTACTAACCGTGTTTCTCAGAATATATATATATATATATATATATATATATATATATATATATATATATATATATATATATAATTCCCGAAACAGTTTTCCATGGTAAACAACTGATGATCCCTTAAAATAGTGTTAGAAATAAACTAATACAATAACTGTAAAAAATAAATTGACTTACATGAGTGATTTTCCACTGGAAGACTTGGGACTATAAGTTTTTTTTAAAATATAGTTTTAATGGTTGAGAAACTTCCGAGACTATATATATATATATGTATATACATACATATATATATATATATATATATATATATATATATATATATATATATATATAAAGTTTGTTTATAATGCAGACTTTTTTCTAAGTGATTATCTTAAATATAGAATTATAGAAATATATACACATACCTCACTTTATATATAGATATATATAAGAAATTATGAAGTAACGTTTTAGTTATCGTACCCTTATCAACTAATACATGACCTAGTTAATTAACATAATAAAAAGCTTGCATCTTAAAAGTAAGAGTATCCATAGCAGGTATATTTAACCGATATCACTTAATTAATATACACACCCTTACCACTAAGACTCATGTAAAATGTAAATGTAGCTTACCAAGATATAAATACGCGACAGTGCTATTTGCGAGAGAATGAACTCAAGTAACAACGATAGAAACATGATAGAAAACCGCACACAATTTATGGATCTAAGTAACAAGATATATTCATAAAAATTAGTCAGTAAAACGTAGTTATGTTTTAATTCATCGGTATTGGACAGTTATTTTGACATAAAAATGTATAAAGGAGAACAGAAATACACGACAAATATATAAATTAAGAGTTGAAATTGTAATCTGGTATAAAATAATTGGACAATATTTTTTCAGTATGCAATTGTTTTTCTGACAATTATATCGAAAAAACATATTAAAAAAAACATAATCCTGCTAAATGTGGTGCAATTCTGTCGAGTTGTTCCCGAGCCTATATATCGCCAATATATATAGATAATATAGAGCAAGAGTGAGAGTGAGAGAGAATGTGTTATTTTATAATACAGGTTTATTTCGCCTCTGTTAATTGTTGCCTGTGTTAAATTATTCGAGTATACAGTCGCAGGTCTAGTCTAGAATCATACCAGCAACAAATTGTTTATAAATATAACTTCATCGCTTATCCTTTTTGTATAGAATCGTTATTTTATCTGAATAATACCCCTTCCTACCTACCTATATAGATACTTCCATCGAATTACTCTGATTTTACTTAACTTGCATTGGCATTTTAATGTGCTCCGTACCAATTTCTCAAATAATTTATTTTTGTTCAGTTTAAAGCATGTTTAACTTTAATACAACCCTTTCTCTCAGATAAGTTCCTTCTTCTCTTCATAAGGAAATTCTTATGAACACAATCTGTAGCGTGCTGGGAAAACAAGCATTTTTGTTGTGTGTGTGTATGTACGTACGTCATGTGAGCATCGCAAGATGGCGGTGCACTATTTCATGTCTCTGTTACTTGTTATCACAACAAACTAATGGAGACACATCTTCTATATCATGGAGATATACATATGGAAGTATAACGAGCAGAATAAGAAGAGATCTATAAAAAGGAGAGAGAAAGGTGAGGGTATATGGAAAAGCGCATCTGGGAAATACCTTCAAAGCGGACACCATGTGCATGGGAGTAACTGGTATTAACGCGGGAAACGAATTAATTATCGAATGTAAGCATGTGGTAAATAAACATGCACAAAACTAAGCAATACATTAATAAGTGCAAACATATACATGGATAAACAAAAGTTAAATGAACTTAAAATAAGTAAGAAAAGAATTAAATGAGAGACGAATCAATGAACCGAAATTTTAATATAAAACAGAGAAATAAATGAAGACACAAAAGTATTAGTACATAACATCAGTAATAAAATTACGAATTAGCTGAGCTATCAAAACACTTTACCGAAATTGTTCTCATAGCCCACTAAGGAATATGTTACACAATTAATTCCTCGGTTGCAGTGGAAAAAATCGGCGATAGAGCAAATGGAATGATTGGTAAATTTAGGCTAAATTGATGACCTTAACGTTATTTTCGGAAAATTGATTTCTAGTCTTATCCTTGCCAGTCCCTCGAGTTTAGCAGTCACGATAAAATACTTGCCCCTAAACTCCAATAGACGTGCGGCGGTTCAGGCAACGTTTCTCTATCTCTCTCTCTATTGCTCTCTCTCTCCCTCACTCTCTCTCTCTCTCTCTCTCTATATATATATATATATATATATATATATATATATATAGTCTAAAGAAGTTCTGAGTAATTTAAATAAAGAAGGCAAATTAAGTTTAAGATACCAGAGATACTAAATAAATGCAACATATTACAGACTTAACATTCAAATCAACCGACTTACCGCTGAAAAATTTACAAATACAAAAAAGAGATTCAAGTGAAACAAAGACAGGAGACAGTAATTAGAATTGTGAAATATTAAACGGGGATCATCAGCTGTTTACCATGTAACAAATTCAGAGATTTAAAAACTGAGCAGCTATAAAAATCAATGGCTCTCCAGTGGTACTGATCAAATTAGCACTTCCCCAATAATCAAATGTGGGCACAATTCAGTTTCAATTTCACTAATATATAAGTAAATAAATAAATAATAATAATCATATTAAAACATTATCCTTAAGACTACAGTGTAATATGGTAATTTACATATCAAATAATATTTATTATTACAGCAACAACAATAATACTACTACTACTCCTACTACTACTAATAATACTAATAATAGCAATAATAATATATAAACAGTGCAACATTCTGCGATATAGTAATTACCATATACAAAAAATATATAAGAATAAAATATGAATTAAAAAATCTTAATTACCTTTGGTTTGGATAGGCAAATAGATACGAGAGAAGGACACCTAATCATACACAACTAAATACTCAATATATAGTCTAAAGAAGCTTTGAGATATTTTAAACAAAGAAAGAAAATAAAGTTTAAATTCCCAAATATACTGACTACATCTTAAAATATTGCAGACTTAGCGCTTTCATGAGCCAACATACAAATACAAAAAAAAGAATATTTAAGAAGAAAACAGTGAAACAAACACAAGGACACTTAACTTGAATTGTGAAATATTAAATGGGGTTCATCAGCTGGTTAGCATGTAACTGTTTCGGAGATTATAAAATGTTATAATAATAATAAATATAAAAAGTTATAAAATTCATCGCTCCCGAATGGTACTGATTGAATTATCAATCACGTAATGTAGAAACACTTCAGTTTCAATTTTAATAATATATAAGTAACTATATAAATAATAATAATAATAATAATAATAATAATAATAATAATAATAATAATAATAATAATAATAATAAAACAGTACCCTTACGTCTTGCAAAAATGATGAATGGCTGTTTGTTCCTAAATTGCTGACAAAAGGCACCACAGTCTTCACCATACAAGATAACGCATATGGGTTGTGAAGTGACAATCACTTACCTCTAAGTTATGGGGATTTTTTTTCACTAGCATATTGTCTTAAAGTAGTTATGGTGAGTTGGTCCAACACAATTTGCTGCCTTAGGAACAGAAAGGCTGCCCCAAAAGATCACATAACACCAAGGATCAGCTTCTGATCGATAACATAATCATGAGAAACGTCCCTTGCTATTGGGTGAGTTTATTATAAGAAAGCATTTGACACGGTCCCTCATTCATGAATACATAAATGACTGGAGATTTTCGAAAAAGATTCCAACATGTAAACAGCTTTAAATAATAGCTTGTAGAATTCTTAAACCAATTTATCTTCATGAGGTGTTGCATTAGTTAAAGTGAAAATCAGGAGAGGGAATTTCTAGGGTGATAGTTTCCCTTTTGCTGTTTGTAATTAGTTTTATCTCAATGAAACTTCTCTTACGTTATATGAAAGCAAGAAATGGACTTAGGAAAGGACTTCCCACAGTCAACCACTTACTATTCATGGATGCTCTTCAGGTTTTTTGACAGAATGACACCAACTTGATACCTTAATGAATACGGTTAAATTATTTACTGACGACATAAGAATGTAATTTGGCATGCCTGAATGTGCAATTCTCGCTGTAGAAAAGTGTCAACTTATCCATTCATATAGTCTTGAACTCCTAAAAACTGATCTTATAAAAACTTATAGAGACTAAGTATACTTTAGAATTATAGAGGCGGATAAGATGGTAAATAAGGTAATGAAACACCAAATCACAGCTGAGTAAAACAGAAAAGTAAATATTATTATTAAATAACACACCACAGTCGAAATACAATATATGCTATCAATGCCAGAGCATTAGCTATCACTCAATATAATGTCCTACTTAACTGTAGATCAACTAAAATGTTTGCATACCAAAACACGAGTAAATGCTTAGAATTTATGGAGCTTTTGCAAGGAAAGGAGATGGAGATCGATTGTATCTACTTAAAAAGTAAGGTGGTCGAGGTCTACAAAGTGTTAAAAATTATGTGAATAAAGAAGAAGGTTGTCTATATAAATATATTTCTTAAAGTAATGGGATTCTGCTTCCTAAATTGAAAAAAGAGGAAATACTTGGAACTTTGGTGAAAAATAATCAACGGTTAACATTATTTGGATCGAAACTACATAATGTATCCTTTAAGAATACTGCATTTAGAGATAATGACAGTTAGAATTGTTTGGTCAGGAATGATCAAAAATATCTACTAAGAGCACCTTAATGGCAGCCCAGGATCAAGCCACCCGCACTAGGTCCATCAAACATTACATTGAAAAAACTGCAGAATTATCGATATGCTGATTGTGTAATGAAAGGGAAGAAACCTTAGCGCATATTGTATCTGAATGCCCAATGCTAGCACATCATCGGTATAAGAAATGGAGACACGACAAAGTTGCTCAGGTACTAAACTGGAGTATATTCATACTTTATGAATTAGACCACAATGAGAAGTGGTTTGAGCATAAGCCATAAGTTGTACAGAAGAGCGAAAATGTCAAATTTTCTCCGGACATGCGCATACAGATTGATAAGGTTCTTGAACATTCAAGACCGGACTTAATCTTTCTACACAAAAACACGAACACTTTCTCAATCATTTATATAGTCTGCCCCTTTGATACAAAAGTACAGGAGAAAGAACACGAAAAAAATATCCAGACCTAAAATGGGAATTAGTTAGACTATGGAAATGTAAATAAGTAAAGGTTATTCCCGTTGTAATTAGAACGCTTGGAACTATAACGAAAGGCCACCATGAATGGCTTAAACAGATTGACTAACCATTTTATTTTCAAATCTTGCAAAAGGCTTGCCTGTTTAGAACAGCGGAAGTGTTAAGGTATAGCTTGAATTTCTAACGTCAAGAGAATTGACTTGATGTTCAAAAAAAGAAAACTCTAACTAAAACATCGAAAAGTTGAGACTATTATTAAATGATAATAATAATAATAATAATAATAATAATAATAATAATAATAATAATAATAATAATAATAATAATGATAATAATAATAATAATAATAAGAAGAAGAAGAAGAAGAAGAAGAAGAAGAAGAATAGTAATACTATTAAAACATTAAAACCCAAGGACTATTCTGCAATATGAAATTGTATAAGAAGAAAAAGATGCATTAAAAAAACTGAGTACATTTGGTAGCAAATAAGCAAATATATATATATATATATATATATATATTTATATATATATATATATATATATATATATATATATATATATATATATACATATTAATAGTGTTACAAAATATCACATCTAATCAACATCATAACATCGGTTTTGAGCAGTAGTAATTTCATAAAAAACACATCATATCACGTAAACAAATACGAACAGTCGGCTCTGATAAGATATGATTGAAATAATTTATGTCTACTGAACTAAACCAAATATGTACAGACCCACTCACACACGCACACACACACACACACAGGTTCATATTATATTCCAATAACCATGTTTATATTTAATTATTTTTATTTTTATTTTTATTTTTTAACATTTCCAAATAACATAACATTTCAGTGAGATATATTTTTACTGTTCGTTGCATTTGTCTTGTGCCAAACAACATGTATATATAGAGATAGAGATAGAGAGATAGATAGAGAGAGAGAAAGAAAAAAAGAGATTTTAATTAATGAATTTATCAATTAATTTAGGCGTGCATCATTTTAATTAATTTATATATTGATTAATTAATTTAAATACTATATGCATAAGTTAATTTATGAATGAATTAATTAAAAAATCTATGCATACAAAAATTGATGGCACATCTGATGAAGAGCGAATGGATATTCTTGAAAAACTGCTCAGGGTAGCGACAGATAATAAAACGCACCGGTAAAACACGGGTGCACTATATACCAGAGTGGACAATCCCTAAATGTTTATATATATATATATATATATATATATACATATACATATATATATATATATATATATATATATATATAACCTCAGACAGTGTGATATTGTGGCAAATACACTACATAAACTTAAAATCGAATCTAATCAATCATGATAATTCACGCGCTAATAATGTTGAGAATCTTTCGGGTATACGGTCGATTAGCAACGTCTATTTTATAAATATTCGATTATCAATCATTTACCGTGAGTCTTGTGGAATTGTATTGGCGAACTTTAATTGGTTCATGTGAGGTCAAACAAATACACCGCATTTCCAATGCATTATCCTCATAACAATACATGGCTGCATTCTAAAAAAAAGTATGTATTGTTTTTTTATTCATTACTAAATAAGCTTTTTAAAATTTCATATCTATTACAAAAAATATTTATATAATCAATTTAATTCTGTTAACTATTTGAATATTTAGTTATATTTCTACTTTAAATATGCTATCTTACATATATCTTTACAAAAGACTAAACGCCAAAAATGACATCAAACATATTTAAAAAACATATAACAATTATTATTGACATTATTTTCGCCAAATAGATGAATGCATATTATTTCAACAAGAATAAGAATAAGAATAAGAATAAGAATAAGAATAAGAATAAGAATAACAATAACAATAACAATAACAATAACAATAACAATAACAATATACATGATAATAATGCGTTATGGAAGTAAACACGGACGGACGCATCCAAGCAAGAAGACCAGATATAATACTAATCAGCAAAATGCAAACACAATAAGCAACAACACGAAAAACAACGAAAGTAATGCCAGTAGTTGTATATACTACGTCATATATTTAATAGAAATAGAACAAACATATAGAAATCACATCACATCATCTGATAATAAATACAACTTCTAGCAATTGAGTTAACAAAAAAGATGAATGCATGTGACGGTAAAAACCTCGGCTTGTATTTGTCAGAGGGTTCGTAGGCGATTTAGGAGCATTTGGTGTCCGTGGACGGAGAGCATAGAGATAACTTAATTGAAAGGACAAACATAATTTTTTAAAAAACTATAACCACCACTGTCTACCATTGAATCATAGTCAATGACCGTGTGTATGATGACCAATTATGACCTAGTTTATGGGGACAACATATTTGATGTATTAACATATTCTTACTGCATGCATACTTCAATTGCATATGTGACGCCTCATCACCCAATCAAACCGTTAACGATTGGCATGCACCTAAAAGAAAACAATTAAAACGAAACGAATCTATTTGACTCGTAAATCGTTGACACAAGTGATGACATCTAATTCGACAATATAAAAACCCACAAAAGTGGTATAAAAATACACTAAGTAGATTCTGAGTTCACAACATGAAATGTTGAAACGAACAAAATAATCTCTGCATTTTGTACAGCGTACTTATATTGTGAGTGTTATTTACGTAAATTTAAGTAAAGTGGGTGTCGTAATCGAGTGCAACCCGAAGCTCCTATTATTTAGCTGCTACACTAAAGTGGAGTGGAGGGCGGCACTCTGTTCTCAGGATTATTCCATATACTAGTGATCATTCACCTTATAATGATAAGTGTTTAGCAAGAGGGCATAACGTGCACTTTTTTTAGTCTTTGGTATGAATTAGCACTGGTCTCCCAGCCCATCAGCTAACGCGTTAACCAATATGCCAAATGGTCATCAATTCCCATATAGCTACGGTGGTCCGTCTATAGTTATCTCAATTACATTACAATTAAGAAAAAGATATATGCGATCCTTTTTTAACGCAATTCATCCGATGTTTAACTTGGTAGTTATAGCGATACTGTGCATTATTTAGGCTGGAATACTTTATTTACCACCATGTAACATATGTCAAAAAGTGCACGGTCAATAGTCTTTATAAATTATAACTGCTGTGTAATTGCAACATGTGTAAGTAAAGGTATCTGCTTGACACCCGGTTACCAGAAAGTGCAGTAACATTTTAAATATCGACAATAATGATCGCTAATAAGAATGATAGGATGTGTGAGTGTGTCTGTGTGTTTTCGCTCTCGGGCGTATGTGTGGTCGCGTGTTTCTTTCAGCTCGTCCGTCTGTTCATGCGATCACTGGCGAACATTACGTGTTATGCTTAAAATGTCGTGACTTCAATGGATATAGTACGTTTTAATTTTCTTCTTTGAATTCAAATAATAAATTACACAAAACAATAACCGATAAAAAACTAGTGATTTAAATGGTTCGTTGTTCGTAGGTAAAATAATGTTATTGTGGTATAATATATTTGTTCACATAATTGGTTTAGTTGAGCAATATAATAATTATATTCGCTTTTTTACCAAAAAACAGTACTCTAATAACATAATAATAACTAGTGGGGCTCGGTGGAATTTCATGGTTTATTAACGAAACTAGATACTCATAAATACTTCATTTATAAACACAAATTATAATAATTGAAATGTATACAATTGTTACAATTGTTATAATTAATAAATATTTTGTTAGTTGTATTTAATAAAATCTATACGTATAAAAGTGTTTAATTTTTATAAACTGAATGTATACATAACGAACACTGATTGTAAATTAAGTGTTTTTACATTAAATACGAATATTATATTTTGTTTTCTACTAAGAATATTACTTTGATGTAAAAGAAAGTACTGTGTATCATTTTTATTAGTGCGAAAAAGTATGTATTCTTTTGTTCAGTAGATTATAACTACCAAGTGTTTAAAATCAGAGAAGGCACCAACGTAGAATATGAGAAAAGGTGTGGAGTAGCCATACACTGACATAAAGATCGAGCGAGGGGAATCAAAGAGATTAACATATACGTAAAGATGCAAATATTCATATGGAAAAAACGAGCGGACGGGAAATATTGCCCTATATTGCCTTCATGGGGAATATTGTGGTTATGCCAAATAATATGTAAAAAGGGTGGAGAAATATACGTAGGTGATACTAACGAAGTGTGTGGGAAATTATTGAAAACATAGGCACATATAGCAAAGAATCAAGGAGAAACGGAAAAAAGAGATGAGAAAAATGGATGAAGAGACATCAAGTGTGAGCGTAAGAGAACAAACCTATTGGACTAATAAAGAATGTTGTGTAAACGCCAATCCAAAAATTAAGACGAAGTTCGACAGGAATTAGCAAGAAGCGGGACAAAACAGAACGCAGTAATAATAACTTATTTTACAACAGTAGTAATGATAAATATGTTATGCTGCTGCTGCTAGTGATGATGATGATGATGATGATGATGATGATGATGATGATGATGATGATGATGATGATGATGATGATGATGATGATGATTATTATTCTACTGTTACTCATATTCCTTCTGATCATGCTGAGGATGGAGATCAAATGAAGCAAAAAAATGTTCAGTAGAAACAGCTGTAACTTAAAAAAAGAAAAACGTAAAATGAGATGGGATGCATTACAAAAATTATAATAAATGATTTAAAAGTCTATATACATACACACATGTATGTATATATATATATATATATATATATATATATATATATATATATATATATATATATATATATATATATATATATATAGGTTCTTTCCAAATATGACCTAAAGGAAGGATCAGATTTTCATTCTTCCTGATGAACTCTCAGTTTCTAACAGCTGTTGATCGATAAAATCGACATGCAAGTGTCGCAGATGATTTACATGTCTGTATAAATAAAAATAATCATATATATATATATATATATATATATATATATATATATATATATATATATATTTACAACACTCTAAAAAATAAGGAACTATCAAACGAACGCAAGAAAAACATATTTCCTAAAATCCTACACTTAAAACAGGACTATATACTATCCAATGTATAATTGTACGCGAACTTAAGTAAAGGATTTATGGAGATAATGAGACATAAAACATAACAAACTCCTAAATACACTATTCTCTCGTATATCATAACATGATCATTTAAATGTAAGAAAACGAGGCTGCTTACATTTATTTTTAATAAATTAAGCTCAAAACTACTTAAATGTACACTAATTACACACTCTGACACAATTAAACAACGTAGTCGATCCTACAATGCATCTCATTTAATCATCGAACTACTAAACAAACGAAACTTACAATTTTCATCCAGGCTAGCTATTTTACACCAAATTCCCGGCAAAACCTTGTACCTCTCAATCGATATAAAAAAAACGTAATAGAGGAACCGCATATATAAGATGTTTACCTATATGTGTTGTCACAAAAAAAATAATGCAATCAGTTTTACATGACATAGACGCACGTGTATATTTCAATGCAAATCAGTCATCTTGAGACAAGCTTTTAACATTAAAGACCAAACGTAGATAATACTTGCGAGATTATTAAAAATGTGATCCTCAAATAAAAGAAAGCATTTCAAAAGTGATTTGTCAGAAAAAGGAGCATCAATTCAGTTACTCGGATTATGAATGGATTGTCATCGTGAGCATTTTTGTCACCATTTTTCTTGTGACCATTTTTCATGTATGTGTACTTGTCGTTACCATTGTAAAGAACTCTTAACACTTTTGAATAAGATGTTTTCCAATTACTATTGAATGAGTAATTTATCTGATGATAAACGAAGTGAGATGACGACTATGTATGTATATTTATATTGCTGTCAAACGCGCGTAAGATGTAGTAGAAGTATTAGATTTGGAATAGAAATACATAAATAAATAAAATATAACATATTGAAAATATTTTTGGTGAGACTATAAAAGGATTTAATGATATTTGCCGATATATGAAAATAAGGAAAGTGAAAGATAAATGAAAGTTATTATTGTGGATGTTCAACGATATATGAAGATAAAGAAGTTGGAGGGACATATCAAAGTTATGGCTATACATCGATTCTTCCTATGATCATTAGAATGCAAGTACAATGTGTATATATATATATATATAATAAATATTTGTTATTGTTTATTATCTATGTACGTATACGTTTCGTCCTTTTTCAATCGGGACTCATCAGCATAGAGATATGACTATTCACTACCGGTCATGCGATTCGAAACCCCGGACCTCAAGTATTTTTCACCTCCAGTCCGACGTCGCTAATCGCTGGGCCAATTGTAAACAGCGAATAAACTATGATAATTTTAACAGTTTAACGGCGGAATGATGCATTATAAGCAAGTGACGTCATATATATATATATATATATATATATATATATATATATATATATATATATATATATATATATATTACTTTTAAAAGTAAAAGGGAGAGAAAGAAAGCTAGAGAGAAAGAGAGACGTACCCCTGACACTTACGGGCAAAACAACTACAACTATTGGTGTTCCTTCTATTATTTATAAAATACCATATATATTTTTAGTACTTACTCACACAAAACAAAACATACCATGTATGTTTTGTTTTTACATCATCTTTATGGATAATACAGAAATAAAGTGACCTAGTATGTTGTTATCTTATTTAAGCGTTTACGGTTTGGAAAACACGCTATGTTCTTTAGCTAAAAAGACAGTCAGTCTTTTTCGAAATTCTCACTAAGTCAGAAATCTATCAGAGACTAGGTTAATCAGCATACTGTGATATTAATACATATATAGCTGGGTGAGTGAATGATGGAATGTTTGGTAACCTGTTGATTACCAATAATAATACGAATCGAAAATAAACTAAGAACTACGTCAGCATGTATTGTCTATATTTAAATATATAGGTAATAAAGTTTAAAACTTTGATTAACTAAGATTTTACAAAATAATATATCATAATAAGGTCATGTGATATGAGTCACAAGCTCAACTGAGTTGCTAATTTGGTTTAAAAATACATGTTATTAATTCGGTATTGTTTCTTATCTAATGTTTGTTTTGAGTTTTGTATGAAGTTATATTTCGAAATATTGTGTTATTTACTGGACAACTATTTAAAAGTTGTGTTCAAGTGTGTCGTTGCATAGAGAGACCGATTCAATATTTCACATCTTGCTATCTGTTTTCTAGTAAGTTTAAAAACAAATGTATTTCTTATATATTTTCATTTCTGTACAGTCGCATTAAAAACAAAAAGGAGTGTATATCAAAATTACAATTAGGTTATTGTTTATCAATCTGGATGAATAGAGGGAAGGTTTTGTTTCGTAGTTAAAGTAAAGTTATGTATGAATATATATATATATATATATATATATATATATATATATATATATATATATAAATGTGATACTTAGAAGGCAATAAACTGCAGAGGTGTGACGGATAGACACAAGTTGGAGAAAATAAGACATATAATGGTGGAACAAATTAAGTAGTTTCACCCTTAATACAATGTATACATATATATATATATATATATATATATATATATATATATATATATATACATACATATACTTATTTATTTTTTTCTCAAACACACATATATCTGTTTATCTACACAATGTTACAATTTTATGTAATACCTGTATCAAGATGGTCTTGTGGAAACTCCGTATGATATAACATTTCGGGTACTCTACTTATTCAGAACCGTGCTCAACTCAAGTGCACTCTTGATACAGGTATTACATAACATTGTTACATTGTGTAGATACACAGATATATGTGTGTTTGTGAAAAAAATAAGTAAATATATATATATATATATATATATATATATATATACATATGTATACATTGTATTAAGGGTGAAACTATTGAATTTGTTCCACCATTATATGTCTTATTTACTCTAAGTTGTGTCTATCGGTCACACCTCTACATTGTATTGCCTTCTAAGTATCACATTTCTATATAAAAATAAAATATGCTTCAAGTACACTACAAAAACGTCTTATGTATATATATATATATATATTATATATATATACATATAAATTCATAAATGCGAATGATCTTTTCTATCTGTCTTAACTATATTATCATTAAAACAAGTCTTGCTTATTTAATTCTATGATACAACATAGGCTTTTGAAATACAATATATATAGGTTACTGCAAATACCCTCAAACACATTTAGATCTTCCTACTTTACATATTTATTATATAAACAGCTTATAATAAATTAATATCTTGTAATATACAGTTATATGTTGCATTGTTGAATTTACTTATAAATATACGCAATATGTCCGTCCATAGTAAAACGTCTGAAGTCACTGGGATGCTAAGAACAAATAGTATCCTTTGATCTTAGACAATAGGCCAAGTAGCCATAAAAAATAGTCATTTTTTAATAAATGGAAAAACGATGTTTTTATCTATTATTATATTATGTTAGTCATGAGATTAATTTTCCGGAAATTACTTCTTCCTTTTTAAGTGAGTTGGGTAATCCTCCTAGGTATTACATCATCCTATGAGAGAGTTGGTACTGTAATGTATTTCTAGGTTCATGAAACCATCTTCCAAAGGATTATATTCTCCTTTTTGTTTGGGGGGGTGTAGTGCAGTATGCATGATATCATATTACACGCATTACCTTCTCCTTTTATGGCGTAGATGCTCATAGGCATGACCCCTCTCTATATGTTCGTTCTTCATGATACCATTATTCCATGATTTTATTTGTTTGGAGGGTAAAGGCGTAATGTACTATCTGTTCTGTTGTCATGATATACTCCTCCAAGGCATTAACCTATTTAGAAGAATGTTCGTCCGGATACTATGCTCATTACATCCTTTGTTGGGGGGTAGTGTAGTATATGTTCGTTGAACATGATAATATCCTCCCAGACTAGTATATATATATATATATATATATATATATATATATATATATATATATATATATATATATATATATATATATATATATATATATATATATAAGTGTAGGGTTGTAATCCGAGGCTGTAGCAATGCGATGTAGTTGCCGGAAGGTGGAAAGAGTGAACGGAAGCAAACGAGAAGAGAAAACGAATCTCAAAATTAAATGAAAAAAATTAAAATAGGAATAATAAAATAAAATAAAAAAATAAATAAATAAATAAAATAAAGAAAAAAAAAGAGAAATCATAATCATGAAAGAATAAATAAATATATAAATAAATAATAATAACAAAGGAAAATAAAATAAAATAAAATAAATAAATAGAATGAATTGATATAAATGTAGTTATAGGAGTATAATACCCTTGCTATACCCTTAAATAAAATAAATATGTATTTAGATATTTACACCTTTTATATATATATATATGGGTGCGTATATTTTTTATCTCTTAATCCTTCCTTCCCCTTCCAACTGTTCCTCATATTCAACGCCCCGTTCCAACGGTTCCTTCCTACCCTCATGACATTAATTCCTTCCACAATTGATTTAAATTTCTTCTCAAATTTCAAATCTCATTTATAAACATATTCCGTTTGTTCTAAGTTATCCCCCTTTAACTGCCCATATAATAATAACGGCCCACATGTACATTTAAATTTAGAATTGAATAAATAAATAAAAGTTAATAAATCATATAAAATAAAAAATGATAAAATTATAATAATTAGTATATAAATAAACAAATGTTAATAAGATGTTAACTTCAGCAGTATAATTATTTAATTAAATTTTGACATTTTCTGCGTTCCTACTCCCAATAGTCTGCTGCAGTGTTTCAACAGTTTGATTCCGGTTTTTCACGTTTTCTCGACCCTTTTGGGTCTTTAATTGTTGTCTTTTGATAATGAAAGTTATTCTTCTGAAAATTTAAGATTACCTTTTGCCGAACTTTTTATTTACCTGACAGTATTTACTATTCTGGTACGTAATCAGTTTTTACGGGAAATATTAATAAATCGTTTTGAGATTCATTTCTCTTCCAGTTTGTTTCTGTTAACCCTCTCCACCTTCCGGCAACTACATCGCATTGCTACAGCCTCGGATTACAAACCTATACTTAAATTTACCAGCCAACTACTATCTTTATATATATATATATATATATATATATATATATATATATATATATATATATATATACGCTCAATTTTTATCTTTTCTGGGGATAAACTGGCGGTGTTAACCGGTACGTTTTTATTATTGTCGCTACCATGAGCCGTTTGTTCCCATTTTTAAGACTAGGCAGACAACCGTCTTTCTTAATTCGCCCTAAACTAGACGTGTCATTAATTTCTTTATATAATATTCATTTATTAATTAATTTAAAAACTGATTTCTCTATATATAGATTTCTTTAATAAATTTATCAATTACTTTTTGCGTGCACAAAGAAATAAGGAATATATTAAGTAAAGAAAAATAAATACAAAAATAAGTTTATAAATTAATTAATTAAAACAAAAAAAATATTAATATTTTAATTTGTTAATGTTTAAATATAAATTGTATCACTCGAAGGAAGAATAATAGCTCGACAATCCTAGGCTAGACCAATGTTATGTATATATATATATATATATATATATATATATATATATATATATATATATGTGTGTATATATATATATATGTATATATATATATAAATATATATATACATATATATATGCATATATATATAATAATAATAATAATAATAATAATAATAATAATAATAATAATAATAATAATAATAATAATAATAATAATAATAATAATAATAATAATAATAATAATCCAGGTAAAACATCCACAGGGTAGTAATCCAAAGAATTTTAACCGGGTTCATAAAAAGTGCTCAATATCCAATAGAGCTTTTATATATCAACCTTTTCAAATATGATCTAGGGTTAAGATCGGATTCTAACTCTTCCTGATGAGATCCCAGTTTGTAATAGCTGTTGATCGATAACATCAACATGCCTGGGTCGCAGATTTTGTACATGTCTGTGTAAATAAAAATAATCATATATATATATATATATATATATATATATATATATATATATGGATAATGAAAAAGAAAAGCCAAAAACTATGTTATTTATGTATTCATCCCCGTTTCGTCTTTATTGAAAGACTACCTCGGTAATAAAGAAACAATGCAGAAAAGCATACATATATTAATTTTAGTTTGTTAGAAAATGTGTAAATTTCGGCATGGCTGTAGATGTGAACAAGCAGATAATGAAAATCATGATTTTAGTTATGGTGTTATCAGCTGTAGTATCATTTACTCCTCTCCAGGAGTTAGGCACAAGACCAGTTTTATCCTACTCCCATAAGTAAGATGTGACCCAAGGTCGGGTCGGAAAGTGGGGGTTGAAAAGCCAGCGCCCGAGAGGTGATCAGCTGTAGTCTGTCTTTTTCAAAAGAACGCGAGCTGAATGAAATGATGGCTTGGACTCATTATGTTTCTATGTCTATTGTCAGGGAGTTAAAATGATAGTGGAGGTACAAGGGCGGAAGTCTGAATTTACATTTATGTTCTAACCTTGCAAAAGGTAGAAGAAGAAAAAAGAAGGCAAAAAGAAAACAATTATTATTTTTATATCTTAATAAACAGGGAATTCCTAATATACAAAACACCTCTGTAAACAAGCCACATCGGCCGCCGGTATTTACTCTATTCTATGTAATAATTGTTATCAAATATACATAGGGGAAACTCAACAATAACTAAAAAGAATGCTCGATTAACACAAGTGATACATTAGAAATAGCAACTCCCTTAACGCGTGTTCTCCACGTTGCACAACACGACCACTCATGAAAGTTTTAGCAGGCTAAAATTATTATATACTTATCAAATAAATCTCCGCGCAGATACTTGAAGCAGTACCCACCACAAACTCCAACATTATCAAGCAGCGAAATTGTTTTTATAACGTATCTCTCCTAATTAGAAAAACTCATTATTGTGCAAAAAATTAAAAGCAGAACTTGGATAACCATCCCATATCATATTTTCTATTATAAATATACACAAATAACTAAAAAAATCGGAATAAATAAAGACACTCACATATATTTAAATAAACCAATAAGAGTTCATTTCTATTCTCACACTTTTTATACATAACGCACAAGCATACAATGTATATACTCATAATTATATCACTGGTATTTGGATAATTAATAATGCACTTATAGTTAAATAAATGTGAATAAATAAACATATTCATATATTATAAAAACACTATAGATATCATATATCCTTGTTTTTTCTTATATTCACATATTACGTGTATATACACGTGTATAATCATAAATATTGTTAATAATGTCTGATCAATTAACAATACACAATTAAAGCACTAAATAAATATGAATAAACACATTTATACATAAATAAGTAAACAAGTTATATTATTTCCAAACCATCTTTATATATAGTTTACACGTATTGCAAAACATGTATGAATTAACTAATAAGCCACAGATGAAATAATCAAATAAATCAGAATAAATTAATACCATCTCACTTGCAGAAATAAATTAATAGGCATGATGCTCACCCCTCTCCTTCTGCCAAAACCTTTTTTATCTTTAATCATAAATTGCGTTACAAAATAGTGCAAACATCTGTACGTTTTTATATTCATATAAAACGTTATCTCATAAATATATTAATGGTACTTGGTTTATTAATATTAGACAAATAATAGAAATGAATAAACACATTGACACGATGAATATCCCCACGTCTTTACATATATCCGCCGGTATATACTACATCCCATGTAATAATTATCATCTAATATGCATAGGGGAAACTAAACGGGAACTGAAAGAAAGGCTAAGTTAACACGAGAGAGACATTAAAATAGCAACTTCCTTAACGCGATGTTCTCCAACGTAACACAACACAACCACTCATTTAATTTTGAACATGATAAATCATAAAATACATCGAAAATCAATTTTGACACAGCACTCATCATAAAGTCCAACACCACCAAACAACGTATAATGTATTTCTACTGATTAGATAACTTATCATGGTGGAACAAAACCACTTTTATGCATATTTGCACATATTGCAAGGAATTTATTAATTTATTAATGATACACAAATGAAGTAATCAAATAAATAAGAATAAAATAATACACTCACTTAAAAATTTAACTAATTGGTATGATGCCTATCTCTCTACTTATGCCAACATTTTGTACCTTAAATAAAAATTTGCGTGTAAAAATAGTTAACATTTCCACCCTTTTACATTAATATAAACAGTGTAATTGTTTTTGTTTATTTTCTTTCTTCTTACTATTCTCAGGTTAGAACATAAATGTAGATTCAGACTTCCGTCCCTGTCCCCACATCCAATGTCAGCCAAGCTTTGCTATGCCATATTTTGACCCAGGTAAACTCCCTCGCTAAAAACAGACATGAACGCTAATAAGTCAAACAATCAGACATTTACATCGCGTCTTTCGAAAGAGACAGACGACTGCTGTTACCGCCATGACCAAAAGCATGATTTTCATTTTTTTTCTTAGTCACATCTAAAGCCATGCCAAAATTTGGACATTTTCTTACAAATCAAAATTAACATATGTATTATTTTTCGACATGGTTTCTTCATATTTAAGAAGTCTTTCAATGAAGACGAAAAGTTGATGAATGCATACATAACATAGTTTAGGGCTTTCCATTTTCATTTTTCGTTACGTCGGATCATTTAATCCCCATTTTTATTCATATATATATATATATATATATATATATATATATATATATATATATATATATATATATATTGATATTTATACGTACAAACAAGTAATGCATGGTCGTGTGTTTCGATATTGATGACTATAGTCCAGCGGTTTACCATTGGACCACGACGCCCTTTCCATAAGCATGTACTATTTTTATGACCTATATATTCAATGTATGCTATGTAATTGTTTTATTTGTGATTACAGCGTTTGTTATATTTCGGCTTACTACTATTTCAATTGTTTAACCTCCTTAGTTATCCAGATGCAACACATTCCATTATCAGTCACACTTACCTGTATCAAACGTATTTTTCGTTAATATATATATATATATATATATATATATATATATATATATATATATATATATATATATATATATATATATATATATATATTACATTTTATACGTACATAATAGAAATCCATGGACACATGTTTCTGGGTCAGAGCCGTCATCAACATGGCTAACTCAGGCAATGATCCAACCTTCGATATTGATGTCTATAGTCCAGCGTTTTACCATCGGACCACGAGCCGTGTTTCCAAATCGATACGATTTTTATGACCTAAATATCTAATGTATTTTTATGAAATTGTTTTATTGATGATAACAGTGTTTGTTGTTGTTTGTTTTGGTTACTACTATTTTGATTGTTTCACTTCCTAAGTTATTAAGATACAGCCCATTGCATTATTAGTCGCCCATAACTTTATAGGACGTATTTTTCGTTAACAAATGTATTTTTATTTATTTTATAAGAACATGAAAAGAAATCTATAGATACGTGTTTCTGGCCCACAATGTCTTCAGCATGGCTAACATAGACAAGGGCCGAACCTTTGCTAGTGATGCCTATTGTTTAGCACCTTACAATTAGATTACGACGCCCTATCTGAAAATGTGCACAATTTTTAATCACCTTAATATGTCATGTATTTTTATGTAATTGTATTATTGGTGATTGCAGCGTTCGTTGTTGTTTTGGCTTACTACCATTTCGATTGTTTGATTACCTAAGTGATTAAGATGCAGAAAAGTGCCTTATTAGTCGCCCTTAACTTGATAAGACCTACTTTTCGTTAAGATATATATATATATATATATATATATATATATATATATATATATATATATATATATATATATATATATAAAATATAATAACATGAAATCACATAATTGTCGATGCAATAATTTATTTCAACCGTTCGGTTTTTTCAAGCATCACTCAGACAATTACATTTTTGAGACTGATAGAAAATTGAATTTCCCTACCACAGTTCCAATACAATCATAGATGGTAGTAGTAGCAACCAATTTGATACATCTTTTATAGAGAGGGGGAAAAATTTAAAACTTATATTTAACTATGGCGGGCGAAGGGGAGGGATCTTTAAGTTAATCAACTAAAAACTGCCATGTCAAAATTATGACACATACGACTTGGCGATATCAACCATATAGGCAATTTTACTCACGCGCATACACAAAACTAAATACGCACACATCATATGCGCACTCACATACATAATCTCACTCGCACATTATCATAACTAAGCATAATCACATACGCAACTTTTATTCATCTCCAGCCAGAATGCGTCCGGCGAAACTCGTGTTCTCAAATTCGGTTAGAGAAAAGAAAGAAAGAAACAATTAACAGGCACAGAGAAGATATAGACAGACCGCGTGTCATAAATTCTCAGTCCGTCTGGGTTCCAAGGAAGAGAATCTAATTGAAATAAGATTACACGCACATACATATATGTATACATACAAATCCATACGCACATACACACACATATATACACATACACACCCACACATATACATATCTATACACATATACATATACACACATATATACATATATATATATATATATATACATACATATACATACATGAATACACCTATATATATCTCTGAATCTATTTGAAATATTGACCAAATGCATACGCATGTAGTTGTTCACACATGTAAACATACATACACATACATACACACACACATATATACATATACGCACATATACACACATATACGTACGCACACATACATATATATCCACACACCTACACACAATATTTACATAACACTCTATATTCTTACTGGTGTAATATGAGTTCTAAAAATTAGTCTTACCTTATTTATATTTTAGATTAATTTGATAATCTATTATTATAAATATCATGCGGGGGGGGGGGGTTATCGTACCTAATGTTATTCAATTTGGTATCTTCACCGTTGTAATTCTAGAGGCCCATCGGATTACTAATTCAAGTCTAATAATGTCTATTGGTAATATTTGACATTTATACTTATATTAATTCAAAAACTAGTGTATTACCTGCAGAAAAAGTTTTCATACCACTATCTTATTTTAAGTAAATAATAAATATCCGCGTATCCACAAATACTATATATCACCAAGTCAGTAAATCTGTGTCTATCACAGATATTATTATAAATATTATGGGGGGGGGTTTACCGTAAGTAATGTTATTCAATTTGGTATCTTCACCGTTATAAGTCTAGAGGTCCATCGGATTACCAATTCAAGTCTAATAATGTCTAGTGGTAATATTTGGCATTTATACTTATATTAATTCAATAACCGCAGAATTTTTTTAAAAACACTATCTTATTTTAAGTAAATAATCTGAATAAATAAATATTTCAAAATACCATTATATACGCATACACACAAATACTATATATCACCAAGTCGGCAATTCTGTGTCTATAGCAGATATTATTATAACTATTATGTTGGTGGTGGTGGGGGGGGGGGGTTACCTTAAATAATGTTATTTAATTTGGTATCTTCACCGTTATAAGTCTAGAGGTCCATCGGATTACTAGTCGTTGATTATTTTAAATTTATATTTATGTCTGCACTTAGCCATAAGTTCATCTCGTTTATTCAAGAGGTTATTTCGATCATATTTTAGGATTCTTATTTTTTCTTCTAGACATAAGTTGCATCTTTGTCTAAATCCATCTGGAATATTCGAAAAACATAAGATTGACCACGAAATCACCGGGGACCTGTTCTCATTTTTCAGATGCCACCATTGTTTAGCTAACTCCGTTTTGCTCTTGAGTTCTGGGTTATTGAAAGAGTGTTTGTGGTCATAAAAACGTTGTTTCCAGTTTCCCGCGGAGATGCCGATGTAAACCTTTTTATCCCTGTTGTTATCTTCCGGATGAATAGTGGCCTTATAAACCACACACTCAACTTTACAGTTACCGTCCAGTGGGCAGTTATTTTTCACTTGACAATTACATTTATTTACTGTGACCTTATTCTTACTAGGATTGTTAAGTAATTTACGATTATGGGTGCTGATAATTCTGTCCATGTTCTTGGTGCAAGAGTAGCTGATTTTAATGGTTTTTCTATTAAATATCTTCCTAAGTGGATTATTTATGCTAAAATGTTTATCTACCAGGTTCAAGAATACTCTCCCGATGTTGATGTTAGATAGTTGGCAGTAGGGAGGATTGAACCATATTATTTTTCGGCCTCTATTCCTGGATTTATTTTTATTTTCTTTCTTGGTATATTTGAGTTTTTCATTATATCCGCTTTTCTCTAGCGCTCCATTGTATAAATGCTTATTTGCTTCAAAAATGTCTCTGTTAGCCGAAAGCTTATTTATTCTAGTATTAATTGTTTTTGGTATTTGTTTAATTATGCAGTTCGGGTGGTTAGATCTAGTGTTGATATAAGATGGTGTGTGATTATCTTTATTGAAGGGTTTGTATGTCCCCTTTCCTAAGTCTAAGGTAATATCTAGATAGTTTACTTCTTTACAATTTGGGGTTATATCTATTTTAAATCCAAGGTATTTGAATGCTCTTATTAATTTTTTATGTATTTTGGATACCAGGGGGCCGTCACTATTGGGGATAACAATTAGTCCATCATGGACTAATTGTTATCCCCAATAGTGACGGCCCCCTGGTATCCAAAATACATAAAAAATTAATAAGAGCATTCAAATACCTTGGATTTAAAATAGATATAACCCCAAATTGTAAAGAAGTAAACTATCTAGATATTACCTTAGACTTAGGAAAGGGGACATACAAACCCTTCAATAAAGATAATCACACACCATCTTATATCAACACTAGATCTAACCACCCGAACTGCATAATTAAACAAATACCAAAAACAATTAATACTAGAATAAATAAGCTTTCGGCTAACAGAGACATTTTTGAAGCAAATAAGCATTTATACAATGGAGCGCTAGAGAAAAGCGGATATAATGAAAAACTCAAATATACCAAGAAAGAAAATAAAAATAAATCCAGGAATAGAGGCCGAAAAATAATATGGTTCAATCCTCCCTACTGCCAACTATCTAACATCAACATCGGGAGAGTATTCTTGAACCTGGTAGATAAACATTTTAGCATAAATAATCCACTTAGGAAGATATTTAATAGAAAAACCATTAAAATCAGCTACTCTTGCACCAAGAACATGGACAGAATTATCAGCACCCATAATCGTAAATTACTTAACAATCCTAGTAAGAATAAGGTCACAGTAAATAAATGTAATTGTCAAGTGAAAAATAACTGCCCACTGGACGGTAACTGTAAAGTTGAGTGTGTGGTTTATAAGGCCACTATTCATCCGGAAGATAACAACAGGGATAAAAAGGTTTACATCGGCATCTCCGCGGGAAACTGGAAACAACGTTTTTATGACCACAAACACTCTTTCAATAACCCAGAACTCAAGAGCAAAACGGAGTTAGCTAAACAATGGTGGCATCTGAAAAATGAGAACAGGTCCCCGGTGATTTCGTGGTCAATCTTATGTTTTTCGAATATTCCAGATGGATTTAGACAAAGATGCAACTTATGTCTAGAAGAAAAAATAAGAATCCTAAAATATGATCGAAATAACCTCTTGAATAAACGAGATGAACTTATGGCTAAGTGCAGACATAAATATAAATTTAAAATAATCAACGACTAGTAATCCGATGGACCTCTAGACTTATAACGGTGAAGATACCAAATTAAATAACATTATTTAAGGTAACCCCCCCCCCCACCACCACCAACATAATAGTTATAATAATATCTGCTATAGACACAGAATTGCCGACTTGGTGATATATAGTATTTGTGTGTATGCGTATATAATGGTATTTTGAAATATTTATTTATTCAGATTATTTACTTAAAATAAGATAGTGTTTTTAAAAAAATTCTGCGGTTATTGAATTAATATAAGTATAAATGCCAAATATTACCACTAGACATTATTAGACTTGAATTGGTAATCCGATGGACCTCTAGACTTATAACGGTGAAGATACCAAATTGAATAACATTACTTACGGTAAACCCCCCCCCCCCCATAATATTTATAATAATATCTGTGATAGACACAGATTTACTGACTTGGTGATATATAGTATTTGTGGACACGCGGATATTTATTATTTACTTAAAATAAGATAGTGGTATGAAAACTTTTTCTGCAGGTAATACACTAGTTTTTGAATTAATATAAGTATAAATGTAAAATATTACCAATAGACATTATTAGACTTGAATTAGTAATCCGATGGGCCTCTAGAATTACAACGGTGAAGATACCAAATTGAATAACATTAGGTACGATAACCCCCCCCCCCCGCATGATATTTATAATAATAGATTATCAAATTAATCTAAAATATAAATAAGGTAAGACTAATTTTTAGAACTCATATTACACCAGTAAGAATATAGAGTGTTATGTAAATATTGTGTGTAGGTGTGTGGATATATATGTATGTGTGCGTACGTATATGTGTGTATATGTGCGTATATGTATATATGTGTGTGTGTATGTATGTGTATGTATGTTTACATGTGTGAACAACTACATGCGTATGCATTTGGTCAATATTTCAAATAGATTCAGAGATATATATAGGTGTATTCATGTATGTATATGTATGTATATATATATATATATATATGTATATATGTGTGTATATGTATATGTGTATAGATATGTATATGTGTGGGTGTGTATGTGTATATATGTGTGTGTATGTGCGTATGGATTTGTATGTATACATATATGTATGTGCGTGTAATCTTATTTCAATTAGATTCTCTTCCTTGGAACCCAGACGGACTGAGAATTTATGACACGCGGTCTGTCTATATCTTCTCTGTGCCTGTTAATTGTTTCTTTCTTTCTTTTCTCTAACCGAATTTGAGAACACGAGTTTCGCCGGACGCATTCTGGCTGGAGATGAATAAAAGTTGCGTATGTGATTATGCTTAGTTATGATAATGTGCGAGTGAGATTATGTATGTGAGTGCGCATATGATGTGTGCGTATTTAGTTTTGTGTATGCGCGTGAGTAAAATTGCCTATATGGTTGATATCGCCAAGTCGTATGTGTCATAATTTTGACATGGCAGTTTTTAGTTGATTAACTTAAAGATCCCTCCCCTTCGCCCGCCATAGTTAAATATAAGTTTTAAATTTTTCCCCCTCTCTATAAAAGATGTATCAAATTGGTTGCTACTACTACCATCTATGATTGTATTGGAACTGTGGTAGGGAAATTCAATTTTCTATCAGTCTCAAAAATGTAATTGTCTGAGTGACGCTTGAAAAATCCGAACGGTTGAAATAAATTATTGCATCGACAATTATGTGATTTCGTGTTATTATATTTTATTATTGCTCTGTTTACTACATTGAGCTCTCATACCCGGATTTCCTCCTGGAATTATTCCACTATAACACAAATATATATATATATATATATATATATATATAGTGTGTGTGTGTAACCCGGATATAAGAAAGCTGTCGGGACCGGAGAATAAGTCTCTTATATCCGGACATAAGCTCACCGGACAAAAGCCCACCGGACAAAAGCCCACTAAAATAAGTTAAACCCGGACAAAGGCCCACCATCGTAAAAATAAATATTTTGATAATTATTATTTTTACAATAATCAATAAGTTTTTGTCTGTAATTTTCGTTTCCTGACAAATTTTTTTACATTTCATTTTTAAACATTTTTCCGGTACTTTGTAAATACTGCATTCTTTTAAAGATTGCATCATAAAAAAATGACGCACCGTTTTTACTACTAACCCCAAGTCCGTGTGATAAAACGAAAAATACATTTTTTTAAAATTATGTATAGTATTACCCATCTTTCGCGGGAAGAAAAACAACAATAATGAAAGATTGAAATTGGGGGATCAATTTTGCATATAATTTTAACATAAAATGATCAACCATTTCCGGACCATTCTAAGTTTTTAAAGCAGTGAATCATTTTTCCTTTGCAATGGGATATACATTCTATGCATTGTTTTTTTCGGGCGGGGTGACTGGTTTCTACTTTTTAAAGCGATTACGTGTGGTTTTACGACTTTGCCGATCGGACTTAGTGTTAGTGGTAAAAAAGGTAGAATGACCCGGAAAGTTGGGATCATTTTACGTTAAATATATATGTGCAACTAATCCCCTACTCTAAATCTAAATAATAATTGGGTTCTTTTTTTCAGTGTTCACACGTCATCGCATAAAAAAGTTAGAATCTCATTTTTTGGGGGAGGGGGTACTTTTATTTTTTCCCTTTACGTATCTATATTTTCTCTTGAACTATCGTTTCCTATTTATTAACTTGTGCCATTTATACCGGTGAAAAACATGCATAGAATGTCTCTCCTATCGCCAAAAAATGGTTAATGCCCTAAAAACTTAGAATGCCCCGGAAATGGGGGATCATTTCATGTTAAAATTATATGCAAAACTGATCCCCCAATTTCAATCTAAAATAATTATATCTGGGTCCCTTATATCCGGGTCTAATTTATAGACATTTACACAGGCTGTAATTTGGGACCAGAGACAATGTCTCTTATATTCGGGTTTCTCTTATATGCGGTGCTCTTATATCCGGGTTACACTGTATATATATATATATATATATATATATATATATATATATACATACATACGTCTGTGTATGTGTGCACCTTATGACACACCACATATATTATAACAGCAGTTGAAACCTATTCTCATATGATGATCCCTAAAACAGAAACTGGTATTCCCAAATCAAATTTAATGTTTGTATTTTATCTTTCTGTTTAATGTGTGAGGGTGTGAATATTTACAATTCAGATCATATTGTAAAGTGTCACATTTTGCACATTCGCTGTTAATAACGGTGAACAAATGTAATTCATTTTAAAATCCGAACATAAGGGTTGTTTTTGAGACTCATACTATTTTTAGTCCTATATTTGTGTGTATTTTTTTAAAAGTATGTTACTAATCATGAGGTGCAAATGTCACTCGAGGATAAGGGTTAATGTGTTTGTCAGCTTGCCGGTGATAGCAAAACAATCAGGAGGTTGTACTGATGGTTGCAAGTGGGCAACATGTGATTATTTAAGACAAGCGATTAACAAAGATGTGTTTACATTGTACATGTTACAGCCCTGTGGTATTGTGTTAAACAGACGCGGAGTTCATGAATATAAACATTGCATATGAATGTTCTGCTTAGTTTTATGTACACATAGGAATACACTTATTTAAAGCGGTTGTAGCTAGACAAGTTTTTGTTGTAAATGGGGGAACCATGAATTGGAGCTCAGTTGCAAAGTTACCATGCCAATAATGATTGAGTAAGAACAGACTAGCAATACAGTTTCTGTATGTACGAGGCTATAGGGAAGAGAAAAGTCTTCATTAGATTTCGTTTTTGTACAGGAAATGATGATCTGAGTGGAACCTACCCATATGGTTAAACAGTACTTCATAATGTGTAGTTTACATAATTATAAAAAGGAAATCAACCGAAGGCGAACAATGCAACCGAGATGATAATAAAGAAGAACATATACAAGAAAAACACATTATAAAATATGTTAGTAAAATAGAAAAATGAAACAAGATTAATAATTTTTTTTTAATAACAAATGGGGAAAAACAAAAATGAGAAAAGTTGTGTTTCAAATTGGACGAAAGAAAAATGAAAACTAAAAAAAAAACTGTATGACGAGAGAAAAATTGAAATATAAATCATAAAAAATAAAATAAGTTAGATTTCAAATAAATTGAAACATGTAAATGAATCAAGGCCATTGTTTAATATCACGAATTGTAGCGTCGAGTGATGAAGCACTAATTATTCTTATTCTAATCCCGATTAGTTAGAACAACGGCGTAACGCGCATTCCTTCGGGGTACGTTTAGCTGCTCAGAAATGAGGATATTAAGACAACAAAAAACAAAGAAAATAATTGTAATAATTGATTTAGGAAATAGAGAGAAATAAAATAAAAAAAAGATCAGCCTAGATTATAATGCAATCTTTTTACTGGCTAAATAGCTATTTCTTCCATAGAACGTGACTCGCTAAAATATGTCACATGATACTTCAGAAGGGTATAGCGAAATAGAGGCTATTTTCTAAGGAGATTAAAGCGGTGAGAATCTGACGAATAGTAATTTGAAGACGTCGATAACAGTGCCAAACGTGTATACTTTAAAAACCATGATCTACAATAATAGCATTATGTAAAATATTTAATTGCTTGATCTGAATATTGAAGGTTTTTTCATGGAAATCACTGCAGACAAGGCATGAAGCCACTTGATGTAAAGAGTTAAAAATAATACTTAAAGGTAACAATATAACCAACAATAACTGTTAGCTGGATAGATTCCGACCCAGAAACCACCAATTCTTCCCCCTTTGTCAGAAACATCGCTTATTGAATGTAAGGACTACAGAAAAAATAAGGTGAACAGGAGTTACGAGAAAGCCGAAAGTAAACACAAAGTACAATAAATCAAAAGCTTGCCATAATATGATCAGAAACAAACATCTGCATTATGCTAAACGTAAGCGCGCCGTGTACATAATAGACAAAATAAAACCACAAGAAAGCAAATATAACAGAACGATATCAATGTGATTCACTAACAAACCTCTAGAAGGCTGTAATGTTATTTCTTACCTTGTGCTCTTTAATTAGTCAACTTCAAGATTCCTTGATACAAAAATAGTAAACGTATTAATATAAGTACTAGTGATTGGACGATTCTAATATTTTTTTCATTCTGATAAAATTACCGAGTTTATTCAAAATCTACGATTCCGATAAAATTACCGGTCACGGCATAAAAGTAATCATCTGGGCAACTACAGATATCCTTATCAAATGAGTTCATTAAATGGCGTTGCTCTTACTTTTTCATGTAAACAGGAAAATGTTTACTGTCTTTCACGTAGTCTGAAAGCAGTGCATTTCTGTCATGTCAGCAGATGTTTACTGAACTGAACTGCTAAACGGTTTCACTACTATTAATAACAAAAAGTTATATTTAGTGTTAGTGTTTGATTTTATTGCCTTCTATATCCACCCCATTTACTTTGATATTTTAAGATTTTTTTACAACTACTAAACAGACACGGAAACTCAAAATAATAATAACTGACGCCAAAGTATTATCTTGTGTAGAGCTGTGAAACTATTTAAATGCACTGATTAATATATGACTAATTCAACTTAAAACTGAGCCTGTGTAAATATTCTAATTTTTTTCACCGTTTATTTTGCCACCTCTTGTTAGTCTTACTAATGCTGAAAGACTGGACACAATCCCACCGCACATATTTATTTTTGTTTTATTTCATTAACACAGGTATACTAAATTTACATATTATTGTTGATGTTATTATGATGAGCAGATGGTTATCTTACTGGTTGTTTAAAAACAATAACGATTTATAATTTTATCATAAGTGCCAACAATGAAAATCTAAATTTATTCGTTTTTTAAAGAACTGTTTTAAAAATCGGAAATATGGCTTAAATATTTCTGCTTTTGATCCCGATTCTGATACCGCAATAAGTTCCGATTTGCCGATTCTATTTAATTGTCCAAACAACAATAAGTACAACAAATAAATTATTAACTAATATCATTATAATGCTGTGTTGTTTTAGTTTAGTCACGGTTGACTTGGATATTAATTATTTCTGAGTTTTACTATTAATACCAGGTTAAAGTGTATAATGGAAATACATGTTGGCACTGATGAACTAATTCGAGATCCACTCTCTGATATTCTGAAAGTCGTACATTGTGATGAGTCATGTGGCCACACGTATAAGTTTTCCGCAGACATAATCTCCACCGAGCGCTAACAATAGTTGAAATAAATAATCTGAATCAGGTTTGACTCTGGTTTTGAAGATGGAAACACACGCAAAGACATTCTAAGTTTGCGGGAATTTACTCTTCATGACACTCGTGGTTTCGTGCAAATTTCAGAATAGTAAGTTGTTGGACCGTGTTACTCTTCTTTGAGAAGTAGCAAATATTATTTGTTCAGCACTTCATGCATAACCTCCAATCCAACAGCCATCTCTATCGCCGAAGACCGTTATGCTAAAGGTAGGTAAAATTGATGGTGAGATGGTTAAGTTAGTGCTAACTTATGAAAATCAATCATTCCCTACAAACCAATAAAAATACAAGATGAACCGAAGTTCAAAAGAACAGTGCATGGAGTCAATAAAAATTAGACACAAAAGCATATTAGTCGTAATGACAGTCATGTCGGTTTTTTTCGTTGACAGAAAAAAACAAAGGATTTTCGAGTTAGTTTTGGATAGGAGTTTAACAAAGACATACGTGAAATAATTATTCTGTAAAACTTCGAATTAGTTAAATTCGCCTAAAACGAAAATGGCCCCTTAAATATCTGTTTGTCGAGTCGGGCATTTATCCTCTAGAAAGATGAACTATGTATTCAACATTTTTGGAAGTATAATAGATAAGTCTTACTCCCTCTAAGTTATATATCTCAATTAAAAGTCGTCTAGTCTTTCTGTCATATGAGGAACACTGTTCTTATGTAGATACCCTGGTGACGATCACGACCACGGCAACACGCACAGAAAGAAAAGACGAAGCAAGTAAGTGCAGACAATCAGTGACAGAACGAAATAGAAAAGAAAACAAGCGAGACAAAGGTAAATTCATGCTTTAATGTTGAAATAGAAAGTTAGACAATTGTCGCTTGTATCCTAAAAAAAGAGGGAGATACTACATAATTGAATGCAAACCCATACACGCATACGCGTAAAGTATTTTAAGTGTGCACATGTAGAATTATACGCGTATATAGAAAATACGCATATAAAGAACACTTCACCACCCTTAAAAAACTATGATTATCAAAACTCGCTTAAGTGGAAAACAGAATGAAAAACAAGTTTAAACACCTTTAAATATCGTTACACTAGCATCACTGTTTTGTAGCTAGTCGATTGCTAAGTGCTTTCCCGCTTGACAGTGTTTCATCATGCCCGTCAAAATTTTACAGCTAATATCTCACAGCCTTCAAGATGTTCATGGAGTACTAAGCTTGAAATTATATTTTCAAATTTGTTTACTTCTGTTAAAACCATCAAGAAATTGATCAGTTTTTACTGTTATTACGGTGCATTTGACTATTCCAATCGCCTTGCACTGAAATATACAAATTGTACTGAGTCACTGTACTAGAATTAAAAACTTCAAATGTTTCTGAAATGAAATAATAGAAAGTAATAATTAAATCTGTCTCAATTCTCATAGTGTGTATATATATATATATATATATATATACTTTATTATTTAATTCCAATAACCATAGGAAAACCAATCAAAAACCATGATTTTAATTTATTTATTCAATTTATTTCTTTTTGTATTTCGCTGCATACCTGTATTTCTAATTCGTCTTACAAACATCAATTTTTAATTTTAGTTTTTCAAAATTGAATTCCATGTTTTATATATGACGCGCGTTACACAGCCATATCAATCAACATACATAGTTTTTAGATAATATTTCTGATCAGCATAGCAGTAGTTGATTAAATGGTAAGAGACACAAAAAAACTATTCCAAAATCGAACAAATTAAGATTATAAGTGTTTAATAAGTTAATAATTGACAATAATTGACAATAATTGTATGCCAAAATACATGAAAAAAACTCACATGAAGAATAGTGACAAGATCCATGGACCCCCCCCCTCACCGAAAAAACTACACCCGGAATCTGAAACACCACCACAAGCGGTTCTATCTATCTATCTATCTATCTATCTATCTATCTATCTATCTATCTCTCCTATATATGTATATATATATATGTATCTGTATACATGTATATGTATATATATACATATATATATATATATCTTTATATATATATATACATATTTATATATATATATATCTATATATATCTTTATATATATATACATATTTATATATATATATATATATATATATATATATATGTAAACGCATATATATATACATATACACACACATATATATATATATATATAGAGAGAGAGAGGGAGAAAGAGAGAAGCAGAGAGAGACAGAGACAGAGACAGAGAGAGATTAGTATCACTGTAATAAGCTGATTTAATAATTAAAATGAATTAGAGAGAAGCACTATCGGGGATGTTCAAAATAGACTGTCAATCCGCCTTAAATCAAGGTTGCAAATAGGTTCGTTGAACACTCTCGATTAGTCTTCTGTCTGCTGGCCGCTTCGAGGCACATAAAGATCTTAATTTACCTTAATCACGTTACATATTCTGCTGACCCTGAGGATAAGTCAGATGCTTGTAGATTCTAGGCTTACTCTCTGAACGGGGTTCGCTTCTACCGACCGTCTGACATTGTTACTTTTCTTACACATATGAGAGCAATAAGCTTGACACGCTAGCATCTTTAGGTTATAAATAATTTAATATTTATTTATAAATATTATTTATATATATATATATATATATAAATAATATATATATATATATTTATATATATATAAAAGAGATATATAAATACGGTAATTATTAAAATAACTACTCAATATAATGGGAAAGGAAAAAAGAATAACTGTAATGTGTTCTAATATTCATGAACAGTCTGTCTTTGTTTCAAGACTTTTTTAAAATGACTAATTTGAATAAAACCATAGGAATCAATACGTGAAAACACGTGTTGTGTCTTTGACGTGAAAAGAATATCAGTGGTGTACTAGGCTTCTTATCTTCGAATTCATCGAATCTATTCCGTGTTAATTATGATAAACCCCAAACATTGCATACTTTAAACATATATTAATGCATTTACTTTTTTCCTGAAAAGATACATATAGTAAATCTTAGACACAAATTAGCACAGTCAAAACCTCCGTAAGGTTACACATGAAAAAGAGAAATATTTGCGCACTTATAGTAAAATCCAACAAAATTCATATCCTCAAAGTAAATCGCTAAACTACTCACAAAACTGACGACATACATTACTACTCACATCATAATAATAAAAAATAAAACAGGCCTAATAATCAGTAGTTTCTTAAATACATTCATAATTTGTAGCTCGAAATATCAATTTGATAAATCACAAATTAACTCGAAACATTGCAAACTCTACACAAATGTTGCGCTTTTTTCCTTTAATATATTACATGCAAATAAAACAGCGCAACATTTTTTTGTCAAATAAACAAGAATCACATACCCCGAATACATCTCTTATAAACAGATATTTTCTTGCACGTACCCTCGCCAATAATTCGATACTTTACTACACTATTAATTAACTAAGAATTCCAATAATACAAACTTGAAACAGACACTACAGACAACAAGAAATTGTCTTAATAAGCATACATAAATACATAGTGTGTAATGCAGTAATGGCAATACGATATAGCCAAACCCAAACTTCGGAATAGTCTTCATAAAAATCAAAGATATATAACACATCATTTCCTAAATTAACTATTCTATCAAGCATCATGACCATTCTTTTTACGTTAACCAAGCAAAACCCATGAAATTAGTTTTAAATAAATGTCACCTCTTGAACCAGCATTCATTATACACTCTGGCATAATTATCCAACGTAGCGGCTTCTACAAGTTATCTACTTTAATCGGCTTACTAATATTAACCTAACTTGGAATTTGATCAAGGTTGGCTATTTACACAGCATTCGCAATACAACTCTTCACACAAGATCGATCTTAATAAAAAAACAATAACAAAATATAGAACACCCACATTCACTCACTTCATAAACGCACTACATATTTTAAATGCGAACGGCTATATTTTGTTGAAAATAAGAATTCAAATATTCTTTTCATGCCATAGATGAACGGCCTATTTAAAAATCAATTTCAAATACCAACGTCCGTGTTTCGTTGATAAAACAAAATCATTATTCTCACGAAAGAGACAAACCACGTATTTTCAAACATTGACGTCTGTATTCTTCTTCAGATAGGTCATTTTGAGAACGTCTTGAAATAAAAACGAAACGTTGCTGAAGATGTGAACACTTTTCGTTTTTGTTAATATATATATATATATATATATATATATATATATATATATATATATAAATATATACTTTACAATTATCAATAGTGGAAGCTATTATTAAACAGGATTGGACAAATTTAGGTAACTAGTGGGATTGAATAAATATTAAAACTTCACTTTCTTGTGGCCTGTCGTCGATAGATTTATTGTTCAAACCCATGACTCCAAAAATAACATTGCGTAATTTTGACATTAAACTACATCAATATGTAATACACAATATTTACATTGGTCTTCTGAAAAAAGCGGAAAAAGAGGTTAATAAATACAATAAAATGAGAAATTTTTATTTTAATGCTTTCGTTTTTTTTCCTTAACGCAATCATCACCACTAAAAACAATTACATAAAATATATATTATCAGGAAAACGTACCCAAACTTAATGGAAAATAGAAAAATGAGTAAACGAATCTTGTTTATCTAGATAACTGATTTTATGAACAATATAGTAATCAATATTTGAAAATACGTTGAGTGGAAATAAAATAAGTATAAAAATAGAAATGACCTAAATTGCTTATTCTCTCATGCATAACAACACGATTTATTCTGTAACTTTAAACAAGCTAGATCTATCAACCATTTGACATAAATTCAGACGAATACTTATTTAATAAGTAGTCATTATAAACTATGACGCAATAGAAAACGACTTCTACAATGTACCTCCTTTAATCAGCTAACTAATATTGTACGACGAGAATTTAACTTTAGATGGAAGCTCACGATTAGACACCATATTCCCCCAAAAGCTATATAAATACCATCGATCGTAAACGACAGAAAATTTAAAAGCACACACATTTATTCACTTTAAAACACACTACATATATTTTTAATTTTAACGTATATGTGACGTTCTAGAAGAACAGAAACATTATTTTCACGCGATAGACGCACTACATATTATATCTATGTTTCGTTCTAAAATTCGAACATTAACGTGTTTTAACGTAATAGACACACCACTTATTTTCAAATATCGACTTCTATATTTTCTTCGAATTAGTTATCTTGGAAATGTCTTTATATAAAAACGATACATTGATACAATTTAAACAATTTACATCTTTTTTGTTTCTTTTCTCTCTCGGCCTCTGAAAAATATATATATATATATATATATATATATCATTGATAAGGTATATGACTTCATTAAAACGCTTTCCGATTGATGCCTCCCGCGTTGATCGAATGCAAGTCGCCCTAGCATGCGCACACATGCTGTGAACAGATTATTGCATTAAAAGCTAGGAAAAGAGACAATACGGAGGTTGTCGTAAACTATGCGCTAAAGTTGGTGAACTCTAATGTACTTTTAGTACATTGAAAAGTAATTTGCTTCAGATGTATTTTGTTTTTTTATACCACGTAAGAAGAAGCCCGGGTATAAAGTTACGTCTCCGTTCCGCTCTGTAACCAAAGTGTTCCTTCATCTGTCGACTTTCAAGTAATGAATATAACGGCCCTCAAAGCCGGAAGTCCGACGACCAAAATAGCTGTGTGGGTGAGTGTGTGTGTTTCTTATCGGAGGGACACAACACTACAACGTGGCGATGCAGTCAACTCTCTCAATATTTCAATTCTTAATTTTTACTAATCGAACTTTTCTCTTAAACCCCTTTTCGAAAACTCTCTAGAAACGCGTTTGTTAATTACTTGCATCTGCCTTAGTCAAGGACCATTGATAAGAACTGCTAATGGAAATGCGTTTCCCCATAAGTTTGTACAGACTAATTACTAACGAACCTTATTACACGCACACAGATACGACCAAACACACGACGACGTTATTTTCAAACATGTCATCTAATTACATAACCGTTACCTACCGCAATTATAGTAACAACCGTTAATTGATTTTAATAATTAATTAAAAAGTAAAATAATTTTATTTTTAGTGAATATTGACCGTTATTGACAAACCCGTGTAACCATGATGTACAAAAGTAATTACATTGATATGCAATCTAAAAATGCCAGCGTATATATATATATATATATATATATATATATATATATATATATATATATATATATATATATATATATACATATATATATATATATATAGAGAGAGAGAGAGAGAGAGAGAGAGAGAGAGAGAGAGAGAGAAGGAGAGAAAAAGAGAGAAAAAGAGAGAGAGAGAGAGTGGAAGATAAATGAACGATATATCATAAACATTAAATGCCGTTAAAAACAAGCGGTGTGAAAAAGACTAATGGAAAAAAGCTACTTAAAATTTCGAAAAAAATGATCAACAAACGAGAGAGTTTACGGATTTCGTTCGGATCAACGTACATCTTCGGAAAACTTTCATGAAGTGTTCTGAAACATGCATATATATATATGTATATATATATATATATATATATATATATATATAGGTGTGTGTGTGCGTGTGTGTGTGGGTATGTGTGTCATTATATATACCAGGTTGGAAAGAAAGTTTTTTGTCCCACACATTTGTTTCATCTGAAAAAATCACATTAGGGCATTTTTAATCGTTACAATAATTTCCCCTATTATCTATAACTTCTGTCAAACGATCAACTAGCTTCTTGGTGCCTTCTTCAAAATATTTCTCTTATTTTTGAGAGAAAAACAAATTAAGGTAATTTTTGAGGTGGTCGTCATTTTCATAAATGTTATTGTTTAAGTGATGCTGCAACGACCGGAAAAGCTGGTAGTCACATGGAGCAATGTCAGATGAATAAGGCGGAGGAGACAAACCTTTCCAATTGGAACCCACTACCTTGTCCTGAGTGAGTTTTACGGTTTGAGGTCCCGTGTTATCATGCTGAAGCACTACACCCTTCATATTGAGTAATGCTGGCGGTCTTTTTGATAGATCAATTCTTAGATCATCCAGCTGCGAACAATAGTTTACTGCTGTGATTGTTTGATTAGGCTCTAGTAACTAATAATGAATCAGTTATCTTATGTCCCACCATAAAGAGAGCATAGCCATTTTTGGGTGTAGTGTAAACATTTAATTTTTTAAATAACATTTAAATGAAAAATTCTCTGAAATTTCTTCTTTAAATGACAATTAAAAAAAACTGACTGCTGCGCAAAACGAGTTTATCTCTACGCCTCTTTTTTCCTGTTACCAATAATTGGAAAAAGACAGACAATACTTGCTTGTGCATCAAAGAATCGAAAATTTATTAACAATAATATGGGAAGAAAAAAAGTAATTTTGGGACAATATTCCTCTTTTCGTATCCGCAGCATGTTCTACCTTTCAGAGGAAACATGCATTTCACCCTTCATAGGATCGTACAAGTATCCCAACACCTTTTGACTATGTGTCACATAGCTATTATCACTCTTCGTCTTAACTCCCAACATTTCGTTGTTGGAGTTGCAAGATCTTAAGGAGAAATTACCTTCAGACATAACTTGACTAGCGTCAGTATATAAATCGAAAAGAACTTCAGGTGAGTTGTGAGTCTTAACGAGATTATCGACATAAAAGTTGTTGAGCAGCATTTCCCTGGAAGGAGCATTAAGATACTTCTCCACATGATACTTAATTATAAAATTAAGTATGAAGAGACTGGCTACAAAACCAAATATAATGGTTCTGTAACGAAAACACACAATGTTCTCATCAATCTTGACGAAGAAACAAAATTGATTCTTGTCCCTCTCAGAGTTCAATTTGATCATCTAGAAGGCCTTGCGCACATCGGCAAGCAGAACATATCGATCAACTCTGAACTTCAAGAGGAGATCCAACATATCTGTGAACAGATTTACACCTGGCAATCATTAATTGAAGGACGCCCACAAATGCGTAACGAACAATTTAATACCGGCTTTATTTTTGTAGCACTTTGATTATCTATTTTTACGACTGGTCTATGGGGAATCCAAATGAACATGTCAAAATCAACAGGTTCCACCTCCATCATTTCCACAATACCTTTGGCCTCCTGCTCCAAAAATACTTTGACGTAGTCGTTGTACAAATTCTGCTTATTTAATTTATTAACTATTCTATCAAGTACATTTAAAGCTACTCTAAAATTCGAGGGAACAGCTGCTAATATATCCTCATCTCAAGGAATATCCACAAAGTAAGAACCCTCCTGATAAGATATAGAATTCCGAAAATCTTTCAACTTATTAGCGTCAAATTCGCTAACAGAATTCTCTAAAATGCCCAAGTTCTCAAGACTGAACATTTTTTCTAAACTTCTATTAACCGAGGAATCACTGAGACTATCTATCGGATCAAAATATTTTTATGGAGGATCGAAGACATGATACCCATATGTCATGGGACAATCACAATAACTTGAAATTACCTGATTGTAATGCGAACTTTGTGTCTCTCTATTGGAAGAATCAATACTATTAATTCTTAAGTCAGAAATATCACCAAAGGGAACCAATCCTTGGGACAATTGGAAAGCATTACCCTGGATACATCTGACCAAATTAAAGGGTCCGAAAACTCTCAAAGCGTCCAGTCCCAACAAGCCATGCACAGTCATGGTATCGTTGTGAATATCAGAAATATTTACTTATAACTGGTGGACACTCTTCGCCAAATCCTCAAAGCAACCTTTTAATCCATGTAAATGGAAATCCAAATTTAAATCCTCTTCCACCAGGAAAGGTACATCAAATTCATTTTGGGAGCATTTAACTAATAAACAGATTTGACCCAAACTCTTCTGGGATGAACCCAAAAAGGTCTTAATCAAAAATGCTTTACTACACAAAGTGTAAGGTCGGCAATGGAACCTATTGCATACCTTGTTGAAAACGTAAGACCGCTGACTACCGGTGTCTAGCAAACAATTAAGCTTGCATTCTACATTATTGAAAGTAGCAGCTACCCTTACAATGGGCAAAACAAACTGCCCTTCATGCATCTGTAAACAAAGATTAGTATTCACAGATGCCTTGTCAAAATTAGGACAACGAACCCACATAGTCTTTCTTATGGCATTTCCAACAAGGATCCAGCAAACCCAAGCTTGCCTTACACCTTCTTTTGAACAACTTCAGACGTAATAGATGTTTTTATCTCTACAATATTAATTCCCCTATTTTACTTGTCTCTATTTTCTCTCTCTCTCTCTCTCTCTCTCTCTCTCTCTCTATATATATATATATATATATATATATATATATATATATATATATATAGATATATATATATATATATATAGTCATCAACATACTAGACCAGTTAGCGCCTCAAGCCGGGATTGAAACTGACGGTCGGCGCTTCTAATCTCTACGCTATCATGCGACACTGACCGAATGTAAGATATATCTCCTTGTAAACATTGCAATTGCCGTGGCTCGAATTAGTTTTACCTAAGAAGCTATGCATTAATGCTCATGGCAGTTGGCGATATCCTTACAAATTAAGCTTTACCCCGGGAGGGAGCTTTATATAGTCATCCACATACAGACTGTTTCGCTGTTTCACAGCTCATCACATATATGGAGAGTTATGTTGGTGCCGCACCATATAAATTCGTTTTGTTCGAGGGGGGAATGATTTTAGAATTAAAAAAGGAAATACGATTTAATGAAACTTTGTAAAATAGTTATAACTCTGAGGCGCCTTTGGACCGACTACTTTTCAAGAGAAAACGTCCGTATTTGTTTTTAAAAGAAGACAAATGTAAAACCAATAAATTGTATGAGGAAGAAGTTCAACAGGTGGCGGGAGGGAGACAAAAATTATATAAAAGAGAAAAAAAAATTGGGTATATCAGTCCATGCATATATATGTATAAACATATATATATACATAACCAAGCACAGATAAAATGATCACATATCAGAAGCAAAGGAGTCTCCAAAGATCAACAGTCTGTGTTTTAAGTCTCTCTTTCGGCATAGAGATGGCCGTTGAGTATTGATGAAAATGGCCTCGAGAATATCCAGATGAAATTCGTGACGTCCTCTATATAGAACGGAAAAGTTGTCGTCTGAATAGAGATCACGGCAATTCTTTTTACTAAGTAAATGTTGACCTTTAGCTGACTCGTGTGCTTGTAGATGCACGGATGGTGGGATGGGTTCATTTCGCCGAACATACCCTGGCACGTGTTGGGCGATTCTAACCGACTGGGTGGTCTTGCCAACATAATAAGCGTCACACTGACATTGAAAGCGATAAATTATTAAACTTTAATCAGTGGTCGACAAAACATATTTACGAAATGAAGAGAAAGCAGCACGAGTAGAAAAAATAATGCGCACATTCGCAGCATTATAGCAATGTTTCGCAGAAGACGAACTTCTATCAGCAAGTGGTTGGCTACTAGAACCCAGCCCCGGAAGCTTAAGATAAATCGTACACTTGGGGGGGGCAAAGAATTAAACTTAATTGAAGTTATCGACCTTACGTCGAATAATATGTGCAACGACGTGTTCAGGATATCCATTATTAACGAAAATCTCTTTAATTCTTATAAGTTCAGACTTAACTTTGCAGCTAGAACAAATCATCAGCGCGCGATGCGTCAGTGTTTTAATGAGGTTCCTCTTTCTATATTTAAGGGCAAAAGAATCCCAACTCAAGTATAATCCAGTGAATGTAGGTTTCCTATATACACTAGCAAAGAAACAAGGAGTATGCTCAACGAGAACGTCAATGAATGGCAACTTATTATCATTTTCCTCCTCCATAGTAAACTATGATGCAGGATAGACGGCATTTAAATGATGGAAAAAGGATGAAGCTGCATCACGTGACTGAAACGAAGCGAATATATCTTCTACATAACGTACGTAACAGCAGGGTTTAGAAACCCTATTGAATAATAGTCGCTCATGGAAACCTACCAAAATATAAGCAACTATCGGACCGAGAGGATTGCCAATTTAATATATATATATATATATATATATATATATATATATATATATATATATATATATATATATATTCTAAAGAAGCTTTGAGTCATTAAAAAAAAAATGTAAAATGCAGTTTAAATTCCCAGAAAAACTAACTAAATCCAAGATATTGCAGACTTAACATATATATATATATATATATATATATATATATATATATATATATATATATATATATATCATTCAATGTCTATAAAAAAAGAACGAACAATATCTAAAAGAATTAACCTCCCGGCATGCTCTGGCTTTTCTGTTCTTCTCAAATCCGCCTATTTCATCTTAGCGGATAACGTCACACCAACCCAGGACGTCTCACCTATAAACAAAAGTAAAAGTTGGTTTATTTTATAAAAAAAAGAGTTAAAATATATCTCTGATGATGGAGGTCTCCTCCGAAATTAATTGGAAAAAAAAGAAATAAATCTGTCACGCATTGTAAAAAGGGGTTCTATCGTCATTTAATATATATATATATATATATATATATATATATATATATATATATATATATATATATATATATATATATATATATATGAAGAAGAATGGAAAGGAATTAGAGAAGCAAAAGCCAAATCAAAATTCAATTCAATTGCTCAGAGCAAGGTATATTCCGCAAAAAAGGCAATTTATTCAAGTTAAATTTTCCTTAAGCCAGGTTTTCAAAGATCAAAATCTTATCATCAGAGGAAGTCGTTGGGATAGATAAGTTGGCAAAGGCCAAGATTTAAAATTTGAAAAAATAAAGTAAAAGTTGTAGGGAAAGAATATATAACAGTGACCCTTTGACCTGGTGCTTTCTTCAAAACTGACGCTTCAGCAATGCACCGTTTAACGGTTAATTCAAACGCCATTCTTTTTTTGTTTTTTTCATTTCGAATTGCTACGAACATATTTATGGGCTATAGACCCCTTATAAAAGTTAAAAAATAAGTCTATATTTATGAAACTGCGGTACGCTTTTGAAATATGTAACGTATATATTTTTAAATAACTAATTTGTATTAAGCGATCACTTTTTGCGATCGAGAACTTTTTTTCTTGATTTCTTTAACACATAACAATATGCATTATGTGTACATATCGATATGTATATATATATATATATATATATATATATATATATATATATATATATATATGTGTGTGTGTGTGTGTGTGTGTGTGTGTCTTAGTGCGTGTGTTATTGTCTTCGTTTATCAAACGATTATATCAGTACAAGTAAAACACAATTAAAACAACTTTGCTATAACCACAATTATGTATTACAATTCGAGTTCCACCACATCAACTGCACATTTGTAAAACATTAAAAACAGCAACTGAGAAATATCTTCAGCAGAGACGTATGTTCTTAGTACTTTATATTTTAACACATTTTCCCACAGCGTCTTTGAATTCTCGATATTTTCTTAACAGGAAAAACAAGGGGGAATATACTCAACCCCATTTGAGATAACACTAAGTCTCATTTAGATATTTCCAAAACAAATTCGTCTAATAAACCTACAAAGTACCCTTTTTACCGATATCATTTTTACAAGAAATAAAAAAAAAACTATTTTACGCACATTTTAGTAATACACAGAAACCCCTAAATATCATTCAATTAACACAGGGAACAAAAGTAAAATAAGTTCAAGTGTGTTTCTCGAATGTTGGTTTTTATATATGTTGTAACATACATGTTAATGTAAACTATTCGGTAGTTATGGAATTGTGTTAGATTTGAAAATAACAATTTTAATTGTTGTAATTAGTCGAAAAATACTACCGCTTCTCTCTGCAAGATCTAAGCCTTGACGAGTCCCTTCTCACTCTATTTTAATACAACCACTCTCTAATCTCTCTGTAAGCCTCTGTAAGCATGGACCGTCACATAAAATACGTCGGTTCGCTTGTGCAGACAATACACGCGTATATAAATGATATGGCCAACTTACAATTTTGTTTTTCTTTCATAAAATAAAAATAAACTCTAATGTAACTTGTATCAAATAATTGTAACATTACTATTACAACTAATATAATTAATATGCACATGTATTAATATAACGAGAGAGCGAGAGAGAGAGAATAAGAGTATATTGCTCAATGCTTACATAAAGTAATATTTACTATTTAAAACGTGGATACGATTCGGCTTGTGTTTAGAATGTTTTTATCTTTAAATATATACACATTTCTATTGATGATGTTCAGACTTTGCGCATTTCTTTAAACTTTAAAAGGTCACACATACCAGAGTTGTAAACAGAATATCAGATGAACTATTCTCCTGACGGTAAGCATGTTTATATTAGCGGAACACGTTAACAACAGCAAGACACAATCAGAGAAAACTCGGAGACCGTCGGGCAACCATTCTGGAATATTTACCCAGGTGTCCTACATTTTAAAACAGATGTATTTGAATATTAAGAGTTATTATTTTTACCATAACGGGAAGATAAAAAATTTAAAAACTTGTTATTTTTTTATATTTTCAATAGCATTATTCACCACAAGGTGTGTCATGTGGCCATACATTGGTGGTTGTAAATAGGTTTAATATAATAATAGTTAAAAGTGGTACCTTGAAAAAAAAATTAAATAAGATTTGCAACATGAGATCAAGTAATATCAAAAACTTTTAGCGTGATGGTATTTTCTTAAAAAAAATAGTTATTTCACAGAAAATGCAGATTGTTAATTTTAACAGAAAAACATTGAAATAAAAATAATTATTTAATGTTAACACTTTTTAAATACGTGTTTTACGCAGATATTCTTTGTTAAATTTTATTTTTGTTTTATGAAGGAAAAGAATCGAGTTTTAAAGAATTAGTTTCGTTTGTTATATGCTAATATTTTTCAGTTATTTTGTGGACCTAACCGATAACATAACAAATGTATATAAAATCAATGACCAGTTCAGGTTCTGTTAATAGCCATATGAAGTACGATTAACATAATGTCTTCATTCAAGATTACATTACACACCAGAATAAAGTATGTAGATACGTACACTGAAGGAGCTGCAGAGAGATTCAGCTTGATAGACGCCGGGAATGATGGTGCATACGACCTTCTCGATATCATCAAATGAAAAGACAAATTACAAAGAATTGCAGGCGGACAGATGCATATAATACGAAGTTATTAATCCAGAGATTGTCGTATTAAACAATCCTAAGACAACTGTTCTTATTATTGATCTAAACTTCCTGAATTACTACAGCCTCAACATAGCAGAGTGTGAAAATAATCAAAAAGTATCAGGCACTCAGATATTAGTTTTAAAATAACAGATGGTTTTTAAAAAATAACCCGGTGTTGGTAGAAGCAATTGTCCTAAATAAAAACCATCTAAAATATACCATGACAAAACCCATGGAAGTGAAGTACAGACAACATCCCTCCGCCTTTTGGCTAAGATCAAAGTGTAGTATCTGTTCCGATGGATACTGCACGCCTGTCCTGTGCAGTTCTAGGAGGTCCACCCTCACAGGCTTTGCCTCCCCTCTTTGGGGAGGAGTAAGTTTGTTGCTTACTGTCTGAGGCGCCCCTACCGGGGAATGCCGACGGGCTGCCCAGGCAATTTTTAAATGGCCAGAGTGCTCACCTCTCGAGCGCTGGCTTTTAACCCCACTTGCTCGACCCGATCTTGGGTCACATCTTACTTGTTGGTGTAAGATAAAACTGGCCTTGTGCCTAACTCCGCGAGGAGTAAATAAACATCCCTAAAAGGGACAACATCAATCCCAAAACAAACAAAAAATGGGTATTAATTTAATTCATAAGGAAATAAGATGTATGCTCCAGGAGGAGGACCTATGATTTCTTAGAACAAAATGAACTAAAATATACAAAATTGAACGGTATTGTTTAGGAATATATATGGAAACATATTTTGTTCAAATACGGAATGTAAACTAGACTAATGTTATTTGATTAGTGGGGGGTTTCTAAGCCACAGCATTTCACGATGTTACCATAACACAGGGATCGGTATGAACGATCAAGCGGATTCGAGGAATAATTGATTGAAACGCTACAGAAACATTGCGTAGACGTCAACTGCAATAAAAAAGATTTCGTCACATTACAAGAACGTCATAAACGATGAATGATTTTAGGCAACTACAATTCATCCGTTGTGGCGTCATCAATTCTAAAGTAAATATATTTATGTCATGAATTTCGCTCCGTGACAAGCAATAAATCGTACAAGATAACAAGACCCTCCCATGACAAACCCACATAATCAAGTGAAAACGGTTTATGTAGTTTTCTTGAAGCATTATTCAGTGGGTATATGAATGTCATTTCTAGAAGGCCGTGCAATGCAGAGTTGTAAAAGATATACACAAATTGAAACAAATTAAGATATATAACGGTGGAATTTATGATTTTCTTATTAATGATTTATATATATATATATATATATATATATATATATATATATATATATATGAATGGTATTTTTTAAAATAGATATTCACTATTCTTACCTATATACATCGATGTTTACTGCTTACACAATCTTTAGTGTGTGAATGTTTATTCATGTCGACCAGAGGGCTCGAACCCGGTTTTCTAGTCACCAGTGACTCGTAGCCAAGTGTCTTTCCTGACGACCGCGATTCCACTCTTACTCGCGTCAGGGTTGAAGATGGAAGTTCCATATAATATGATATTCATGATAGAGAGTAGTATTTTAGTATATTGATAAAGAGAGATATCATCAGGGAGTGAATAAATCTTCAGGTTCATACCATTAAATATGAATGGGAAGTTTTGTATTTTTTTTAAGTTATAATCGTAGAAAACTGAACACGCTTTTGTATTCCCTTTCTTTACTTATAAAGGTTTGGATTACTTTTCTTCATTGCCCTAAAGAGTATAAGTAATAATACTACAAATTAAACATAACTCCATAAAATACGAAAAAATCAAATGAGATGAAATCCATCGAAAGTGTTCGACTATGCTCTAGTATTAAGTTTTTTTCTTTTGAAGACGTTCACAACAACAAGCATAACACATTTCCTTCTATCTCCTCATGTTCCAAACGTCCAGAGGAATCTCCATTGACAGAGCTTCTTTGCAAGGGGTTTCCACGCATTGACAACCTAAACGCTGACTTTCTTCCTATGTGATTATAACTTTGCCGTTTTCAAATCCAATGTCAGCAAATCTTTGTCATAAATTTTCTCCTTTAAAAAATCAATTATTTTAGATTTGCATTTAACTTCATACATACACACTCATTAGAGACCAGTAAAGTTAAACTCCATGGAATTTAATTCATTTGACAAGATTCAAAACACTTAATAGAATGACGGCAGTATAATTAGTTTTGATGAAAATCGGTATAAGGATTCTAGACATAAATTATAGTAACCTTATATCCTTATGTTGATCCTAGTCCCGTCATAGAACGAGGTTTCTTCTAGTTTAATAATAATACTACAATGTGCTTCAACTTTTTGAATTTTTTACAATAATTACTTTGTTTACTTGAATTCGGTACAGTTTTTGTTGAATTATAAACAGGACATGATAATAAGGGTATCATCAGCATGAACAAATAGTATAATAATAAGAGCTGATTTAATATTTTAAAAGTTTTTTATATTATATATGTTGTTGCCACGAAGTAAGTAAATCTATGATGCTTATATGTTTGCATTAATTAAATTAAACATTGATCATAATTGTGGCTGGAACTTGGCGCGATGTAAAAGTAAGTTTTCAAATATCAATTTTTAATAAAGAGACATACTTCATTACAAGTAATACACATTAAATAAAAATTAAGTTATTATGTCTTATAAGTTCCATTTTATAAAAAGGTAATTGCATCTTTTCAGCAACTTTTTGAATATTTGAAATGTTACATCAATTGTGTAGATACGCCTACTTATTTAGATCTGCTAATTGTAGTTCAGCCTTCTCACAGAGTTCTTAACATTCTTCACATTTTAAGATAAGGCATTTGTAAATCCCATTTTTTGGAATCTAAGATAAGACAAAAGAGAATAAGATATATATGTGTGTATATATTTATGTATTCATGTATATATGTGTAGATACGTATTTATTTATATATATATATGTATATATATATGTATATATATATATATGAAAATATGTATACATTATACAACTATATATTTATAAATATATATATATATATAAGTTAATACTTATATATATATGTAGATATGTATATGTAAGTATAAGAGTGTAAATATGTATAAGAGTGTATACATATATGTATACATGTATATATGTATATATGTATATATTTATATATATGTACATATGTATATATTATACATATATAAATATAAGCAAATTACATGTATATATATATACATAAGTTAACATATATATATATATACATATATATATATATATATATATATATATATATATATATATATATATATGTAGATACTTATATGTATATGTATATATGCATATAAGTAAAGAAAAAAAGAAAGAGGGTGGGCGAATAATGGACGGCGTGCCAGAATATTGCGACAGGCAATAAGAAGATAAGCTGAGATGCAATGAGTAGGATAAGAAAAGCCAAAAAATAGGCGTTCGTATAAAAAAAGGGTGACTACCCTCCTGATAGTGTCGGCAGTTGTTGTACTAAGTAGAAGTCGTTAACTAACGGAAATGACTACCAGTGGTATGTGATGCACGCGGCCTCCAACAAACTCTTTCTGTCCGACAGTAAAAATATAATGCAAAGAATACTCAGAATTCTGTCGTCTCCTCTACTAATTTCAGTGATATTTTCACACTAGAATGTGCTAATATCATTCATCTCTATATCTATAGGAATAGAACACACACACACACACATTATATATTTATATATTCTAAATTAATAAATGAGACGGTTTTTCCATCTATCCGAACAATATCAACATCCAACCAGGTTGTGCTTATTAAAGTCTATGATACTACATACTATTTAGAAATAGCATATATAGTAGACTACAAATGCCTACGAACAGTTTTAGGTCTTCATAATTTGCATATTTATTTGATTAAGAGGTCCAAATATATTAACATCTTATAATATACAATTGCAATTTTGAATTGCCGACAATGGTTGTTACCTTCTAATCAACATACGTCTTTCTTTAAAAGTTATGTATTTTCAGTTGTGAATATATAATAAATAAGTATTATTTTGTATCTATATTGAAACGTCATCATCCAAACAATTTCTTCATATGTGTATCTTTCTACGTTATTTCAGTACTTTTGGCTACAACGGAAGTGAGTACACCGCTTTTCACCAACTTAACTTGTTGTTTCTAGAATGTAGTTTCTAAGGAAGGGCCTAATTTGACAAAGTTTTCCGTGTTGTTTAATATCACCATGATTTTGTCGACGTAGTCTTGATCATTTAGTACAACAACACCTGAGCATTTACCCGGTCTAGTTATTACCAAGGAGGTCTTTTTTCGTAGAGTGTTAATGACAGCTAAATGTTCTTTGCGCCATTTAAACTCTGAATGGAATACTGTTTTACTCGCATAGATGTGTGCTAGGTTATTCAATCTAGCTTTTAGATCCAATACTTTGGTCATACAAACAGGTGAATTGCGAATTTCAAATTCTGAAAATACTTGTTTACGTCCAGCACCAGATGGTGGAATACAGAATTCCAATCCATGACCTAGTATTAAATGCTCAGCAGGGGCAACTTCTGAGAATATAGATAGAGGACGATTTTACCTATATCTGAGCTGGTGAGACAACTAATTGTTTTACAATATTAAATACTTCAACTTATCATACAAAGGAAACATTAGTTTTTTTAGACTGCGCTTCTGTAAAATTGCGAGAAACCAATGTTATCCAATAATTGCTATCTTCATCCAAATAACGTAATCTGAATAACTGGAAATGCGAATATAAACAATGAACATGAAAGCTAGAATGTCTCTTAGTGTCGGGTGAGCACGGTATTGTAGAGGCTTAACTCTTAGCTACCCCGCTCACCCGGAACTTAGTTACATTGGCGAGTGATCTGGTGATCAGATTTTAAATCTGAGCGTAAGAACACTTGTCAGGACTAGCCAAACTGAAAAACCGTGATACTCCAAAACAGTTGTTTATATATATATATATATATATATATATATATATATATATATATATATATATATATATATATATTACTATGTCATGTATCCACATACAATTCTATAAAGAGATATAATTTGTTATGCATCACTTTTCAGTATTTACTCCAACAGTGCTCGATACGTAAGTAGAGCAAGGTAGTTAGCTATGAAAATATATTTATGGCAATTAAGCTACACAGAGGCTCCCGCGTTTCACCCCCGGGGCAATATTCAGGCTTAAATGCATGGAGTTATTCTTGCCGGGTGTTTTTATATACCCGGCTTGCTAGTTAACCAATCAGAGTCTTTGTTGTTCTCTCAGCCAATCGTTTGGCTTCCCACGAACACAGATCCGGTTAGTGTTACTTCCTATATACTGTTCTTTATTTCTGCTTTTTACCTACTTCAGGATCTTTGATCGATGTATAGCGGATCATTTGTTTCTTCTTTATCTTTTCCGGCATCCTTTTTGTTCATCGGGGAGTGTTCACAGTTGTTCAGGGATTGGCAACTTTGTTCTCTCAGTTGTGCCGTTAGGATTTTCCACATTGTTGGTAAACAATTTATTGGTTTGCGTTTTCTTGGGATCATTCTTTTTTGGGCATATTTTTGTATTAGCGTTGTATTTAGTCATCCACTTTGGTACGTCTGTTTTTTTAGAAAGAGAGATTTAAAATGAAAACAGCTTTAGCTAATACTCAAATATGAGAGTGCGAGAGAAATGTAATAAGATGAACAGAAACAAAATAATTCATAAAAAAGCATGAGTTCAAAAAATAGATATTTTGTATATCAAAAATGGAAGTCCATATAGATAGATAAACATAGAGTTGTTGTTCATCTTTTGAGAGTGCTCGAAAAATATTAATTAGCTGAGAAATCGACGAGGACTTATTCGATAATTTAAATGCCGTGAATTATCAACTCGTCTGAAAAATCGTAATCAAATGGTCCCCACTCAATTATAAAATGTTTATTGGATTGAAGGTTATTAATAATAGTCAATATTTATTTGTTTTCATTGTTTCGCTACTTATTATGTGTTAGAAGTATTAAATGGGTTAATTTTATGCATTTGTTTTCAATAAGAAAACGATGAAGCGAAAGAGTTAATGCATTGTGTAAGTGTGTGCGTTATTGGCAGAGTGGCTATGGTGTGTGAGTGGAAAAATGCATGTTTAGCTTTCCAATCACCCGACACAAGGGCGATGGGTCTGGAGAAATGTTGACGTTAGCTCTGTCGAGGATTTTAGCTAAACATACATGTTGAAGTAAACTCTGGCTTTATTTATACTCTGGGTAGATCAACACAGCAAACTTGAAAATTTCAGACAAATGCATCTGATTGGCTTAAAATATTTTTGTTTTTTCTATTAATTAAGGCGAATGCGTGCGTCGAGCCATTTCGCAGATACCAGTTTAACAATGTTCATTCTGAGCACTGAAGGGTATAGTTAGTGGTTACAAGATCAGGCATACACGCACAGTATTGTTAAGCCACACTTAATTGTTGTGATACATTGCTATAAATAACTATATATATATATATATATATATATATATATATATATATATATATATATATATATATACATATTTAACTTCATATATATATATATATATATATATATATATATATATATATATATATATATATATATATATATATATATATATATATATATATATATGAAGTTAAATGAAAGTAGAAATATAAAGATATACGAATGACAAATCTATTTCAACTTCGATTGTTCTATGCAAAGTGTACTCCGTAAAAAAACATGTTTATTTTTCTTTCCTTAAACAAGTAGTCGAGCGGTTTAATACTTGGATGCAAGTCATAGCTGACTTTGTAATTCGGTTCGAATCCGTCGACCGGCAGTAATTATTATTTTCATACGCTGATGATTACCTGATCATTAAACACTAGTGTCTGTAAAATAAAAATAAAAACTGCTATTTATTTATTCAAATATTGTGGACATATATATACACACACACACACACACATATATATATATATATATATATATATATATATATAAATAGTTATATATATATATATATATATATATTGTTAAGTGAAAATGAAAATATAGTAATGTGACGTTACGTACTTTCCAGATAAAATTATTTCATGTAGTACAACAAAGTAAAGTATAAAATATAAAAAGTTCCTTCAAAACTATATTTTGAAAGGATTATATTCTATCATCAGAAGAAAAAACAATTAGTTAACAATAAAGGTTTTGTTTTCAGATATTAATTTTAAAAAAAAAGTTGATTAAAATCTTTAATAATTTCAACTGAAAAAAAGAAATACTCTTGAACAGGGAATAAATAGTTGTTTGTAATAGTAAATTCACTGATATATTCCGAGGTATAAAGAAGTATCATCAATATATATATATATATATATATATATATATATATATATATATGTGGATGTACATATACAAATATATGTATATATATATAAATATATAAAAATGTCTATATATATATAGATAGATAGAGAGAGAGACAGAGAGAGAGATAGAGAGAGAGAGAGAGAGAGACAGTTAGTGAGAAGGAGATAGACTAATAGAGTGTCTCAGTTAAAAGGATTTTTCTACATTTAGAATTGTTAATTTCTATTTCTAAATATGTTATTTTTAATGAAACAAGTTCAGCACCGGAATGTTTTTATTCATTGTAATGGATGTCAATGCTTTTGAACATCATTGAATAAATGACAAACAAAAGTGATACACAACAACTACTTCAAGTTTTGAATTATAACAATACAGTTTTGCATTCGCGATTGCTTGACAGCTGATCGGCATCCTTTGCAACACAGACTTGTGGATTGTTTACGTTTGACTGTTCAACTCATTTTGAAGCTAACTAAACACTTGAGACGTGCAATGTATATATAATGCCTTTTGGTGCAAAAGAAATCTGATATTTATGTATAACATGTTTAACAATGCTTTACCGCGTCATTCGATTTATTTGGTGGTTAAATAGAATTATGGTTACGTTATTCTGTATTTGATTTTGTTTTTAGTTACTTATTTTGACTGAATTACACGATGATTGATTGTGTAATTTATCTTTGTTTTTCGTTAATGAATGAATATAGACAGCGTACTTTTATCAGATCATAAGTGTTTCCTTATCTTACTTGCGGTACTTGAAGCAGTTAGTGTCTCTTTCGCTGGCAGATGTTATACGCTAATTCGTTGCAAGTAAGAGTAGAATTAACGTTGCAATCCGATATATTGACAACGCCTAACACGATATTCTTATCACATAGCAAATCAGCTTTTGATGACATACCCCTCTTTTTTGCCACACACAGTTAAGTAGATGGTATATACTAACAAACTATATATTTCTCTAAAACAAACGATGGGCATTTCTGCCTATGCTGTTGCAGTGTAATATAACATACCATTATTTAATAAAAAATGTATTTGTAGTATACATGTTTTTATGAACATGTTTATCTTGTATATAAACTATATAATAACAAAGATTTACATGCATCTTTTTTGCGATTATTGTTAGTTATATTTCATTATTAATGAAAATAGACGAACTCAATGTAATTGAAACATTCGACATTATTTTCATTATCTAATGAATTAACAACTAATATGGAAAATGGGTGAATCAAGATATCTACTAAAATATAGACGCGACACCAACTTTAATACATATGTCTTCTTCCTTATAGTGTTCTTTTAAAATGTGATGTACGTAAAACTTCACATGTTATCATGTAATCATCGAGTATCATATAACGAGTATTCTTGTCCCAATGAAGCAACTGATGATATATAATAATAAAAAGTTTTAATTTTAAGAAAAGCGTATTATTGACGACAAAATATACTATACAAAGATATAGTGCATTACAATCACAGTCAGTGAGTTAATAAAATTATGACGTCTACATTTCATGACGTAATACAATTAAACCATTTGTTAAGTACGTATCCGAGAGTTTTGTTTGTACGCCGCAAGCACTTTCGATCGTGGCAATAGTTTTCAGGATGTGTTTTTTTTTTGTGTTTTCAGATTTGACCTTCATCTGTTTAAATATTAACAACTATGTTTCGTTTGCTAAAAAAAAAAAATATGAATTATATTTCATAAACGCACCAACAATTTTCAATTTTAACGGCTATTGTTTGTTTGAAAAAAGAGCAAAAAATATGTTCACGTCACAACCGCACCAAATATTTTCAAATATTGTAGTCTTATGTTATATTTACCCTAATCAATAATCCATAGAGACGAAATGTTGTTGAATATATAAATATTTTTTCTTTTTTCATTATATATATATATATATATATATATATATATTTAGTAGCAAAAATACTACCCGCCCTTCAGCCAGCTATTAATATAGATATAAATAACAGTTTTCTTTTCACATTTTGGTAGTTTGAGGAAAAACAAAAAAAAAATCATTGGCATGGTGATATTTGATACATCCTATAGTGAGATTTGATTTTGTATAAGCATAAAAGTGAATTCCCCATAAGGAAATGAATAATCTAAAAATTGGGACGATTGTTAAGAATAACAAATAGAAAGAAAGAGATTAGAATATAAAAATAATCAACAAATGCCGTTACCAAAGTTCATAAAGTAACTGCCTATTTCTTGTGTGTTGGAAAGAATTTTAAAGCCTATGTTATTGCATTTTAAAAATTCGTCCCAATCCATCGCCTTACAGTTCCATTTTCAAAATAGCGTAAAACAATATCTCCGAAGTTTGTTTTACTAGGTTTTCATCGTTTTATTTGGTTTTCATCGTTTGGGGCGAAAAAAAAACAACAACAAAGAACTGTCACACGCGTTTTAAAATTTATTTTCTACATAAGTGAAAGGAAACAGTGCAAAAAAACATCAGACACCCTAAACTCTCAGTCATGTTTGTTTTTCAGTCTAACTAATATATCTGACCGAACACTCAATGACGATAAAAAATGATGGTCAAGGTCATTTAAATGAAACTTATTTACTTCATATAAAATATTACGCATCCATATGTAATATTTTATATGAAGTAAATAGGTTTATTTAAATGACCTTCACCTTCTTTGAACATGAAAGAATTTATCTTTTTTTAATTGAATAATTTTCATTACTGTTGATATCAACGAAACTATTGCATATATATGAGAGAAATATGAAAAATATAATTCGAAATCTAATTATATGAATTTATTATATACTGGATATGAAATAGATATGCAAATTAGGACTCCTAACTTGTGTGTAAGGGTGTTTAATTAGTACTATATATATCGTGATTAGTCATATTATGTTAATTATTCGTTAAATTAACTGTAAACTGTTTTGATGGTAATAAAAGAATTGATTAATGAAAACCATTTTCGCATTTATTCACTTATATATATATATATATATATATATATATATATATATATATATAAATAATCGTTCCTTTGGAAAGATTGATGAGTTCAAAATTAAAACATGATTAAGAATTAGAAGCCTTTTTAAATGCCAGTTTTTTTGTACTTCGCTTTTTAATTTGTCGGAATGAAATTTCATGTTTAGGGATGAGCAGAATTCTGACCTACTTAAACTAAAACGTGTTTTCAACGCCCGTGTTTTGAGGTTACACACCGCGTAGTTGTCTTTACGGTTGCTAAATTCCAATCCTGGGTTGTGAACAAGGAAACATCAGGCATGCTGGTATTTGAAAGAGACAAGTCGTTTCGGTGGAAGCATTGCCGGGTTAGAAATATTAAAATAATATCAAATTGGAAGCTTTTTAAATGCAAGAGTATTTATATATTCATTCTCATTTGTATCGTAAAGTTTTCAGAATCAAATTCCTTTTCATAAATATCCAGAATAAGGATAATTTAAACACATTTTTTTAACGTCTGTGTTCTGTGGTCGCACAAATATTTCTAACCCATAATTGTTTTCCAATCGAACAACTTATCTCTTTAAAATGCAAGCATGCCTGATCCTTCATCGTTAAACACCCAGTATTTTGATTTAGAAACACTCTAGACAACGACGTAGAGTGAAAACATATAAATACGGTCGTTAAACTATATTTCTTGGAAATATAATACAATTCTGCTGATCTTTAAAGATGAAATTTGATTCCGAAAAAAAAGATTGAAGGAAGTTTTTTTTTTAATCTTGCATCGTAAATACTTCTAATTTTCAATACATATAAATATAATTATATATATATATATATATATATATTTATTTATTTATATATATATATATATATATATATATATATATATATATGCATATATATTCTTGTAATTTTAATTAAATTTTCACGTTGCATCTTTTTTTCTGTATATTTCTAAATTTTTAATTATCGACTTTTTATCTTCTAATTATGTTAATTTCTTTTTAATGATTTCCTTAGTTTAACCTGTACTCTATACTGTTTATGATAGGACAATAAATGTTTATTTTATTTATTTATTTATACATTTATTTATTCATACAGATATTTATGCTTAGATGTATTCACATGCATTTATTTTAATTTTGTTTTATTATTCTATATTATATGTCATTATATTTAATTATATTTATTAATATTTTATACGCTATAATTTTCAAATATTATATTTTTATCCTTTAATTTCATGTAATTATCTGAATCCTTATTATACAAATTTATATAATGTAGGTATGTGTGAACGTTGATATATTAATATGAATAGAATTCGAATTTTAACAAATTCATCATGCACAATTTTAGACAACATCAATTAGGGGTTGTTATGATGGTAATATTTGCTTTCATTTCATTTTATGACAAACGAAAAAATAGGGGTTAAAAAACATTCGTAAAAATTCAAATGACTCCGATGTTTGTTCAAATTTTAGAGTAGCCATTAAATATGAATTGATAACTGTTTCTGCAAATCTCAGTAAACTCGAAGTTTTTTCAAGGGGTTTAAAAGACATAAAATAGGAACCACTTCCAATTTGAAAAACAGTTCATGTATTTAAAATTTTCATTCAATTAGATCCACTGTCATTGGACAGCAATTCATCAAGATTCTCTGAATTACAATTTCACCTCAAAAACGCAAATGCTAAAGACTGACATTTTAGACATTTTATAAGAATAAAAATAATGTGTTAAATATTTATATAAACGGAAACAAAAGGGTCCTAGACATGTATGAGTAACATTGCATCTATTTTCAATATTTATGAGTACCATAGAAGTTATCCTCGTGTGTTTATATGGATAAGTAATTATATATATATATATATATATATATATATATATATATATATATAGATATATGAATTTTTATGTAATTATTTTTATTGGTGATTGTAGCGTTCGTTGTTATTTTGCTTTCTATTATTTCGATTGTCTCAGTTAAGGGCGACTAGTAATGCAATTTTCTGCATCTTAATAACTTAGGAAAGTGAGACAATCGAGATAATAGTAAGCAAAATAACAGCAAACACTATAATCACCAATAAAAATTATTACATAAAAATAGATTAAATATTTAGGTGATAAAAATCGTACATATTTCTAGACGGAGCGTTATGGCCCAGTGGTAGAACGCTAGACTATTGACATCAATATCGAAGGTTCGATCTCTGTCTAAGTTTGCCATGCTGATGACGGCTGTGAGCATGGATTACTTTTATGTACGTATAAAATAAATATATGTTAACGAAAAATACGTCCTATGAAGTTAAGGGCGATTAATAATGCAATTTTCTGCATCTTAATTACTTTGGAAAGTGAGACAATCGAAATAATAGTAAGCAAAATAACAACGAACGCTACAATCACCAATAAAAATAATTACATAAAAATACATTAAATATTTAGGTGATAAAAATCGAACATATTTCTAGACGGAGCGTCTTGGTCAAGTGGTAGAACGCTATACTATAGACATCAATATCGAAGGTTTGATCTCTGTCTAAGTTAGCCATGCTGATGATGGCTGTGAGCCAGAAACACGTGCCCATGGATTACTTTTATGTATGTATAAAATAAATAAATAAATATATATATAGAGAGAGAGAAAGAGAGAGAGAACTATTAAGCGTTCATGCTAAACTAGACACAATGGTTATGTCCTTTATTGTCCGCTCTCTGTGATAGTTGCCAACTGCGGTTCTACAAATAAATGGAGCATCCGTGGGATGAGTACGAACATGTGCAGCTTACTTTTGCTGACCGTGACCTTCTTTTACTTCTAGTCAGCAGCAGACATTCTTCTCCGCATATATAAATAGGAACATTTTTTTTTTGTTCACACAACAACCTCGGCTGACAATATTACAGGTGAGGTGTATTTTATGTTAAATGCGTCCGTACATTTTAAACCTTTTTAAGCGTCATGTTGCCGGGTGCGATTTTCTTTTGTGATTTACAACCAAAAGAAAGTGTAAACATATTCAGGGAATACTTTTCTGTAAAGCTAAGGATTATTATTATTATTATTATTATTATTATTATTATTATTATTATTATTATTATTATTATTATTACTATTACTATTACTATTACTATTACTATTATTATTATTATTATTATTATTATTATTATTACTATTACTATTACTATTACTATTATTATTATTATTATTATTTCTTTTTTTTTTTTTTTTTTTTTTTTTTTTTAGCCATAATTTATGGAAGATGCATACGTATATATATATTGTTTATCCTTATAAAATTCTGAAAGCTAAGGAGTATTATTATTTTATTTTAGCCACAATTTATGGAAGATGCATACGTATATATATATTATTTTATCCGTATAAAATTCTGATTATCAGAACAGCTTGACTTTATTATCTACAATATGAGCCAAGTAGCGAATTTGTATAATGAAGATGAACAGTTTCCCCAAACATATCACCTTACTCTTTCCGTGACCTTGAGCTGAACTTTCGATCTAAATATCTGAAAATAAAATCTTTTGCAAGTGAGTCATTATAGATATTTCAACCAAGGTTTGTAACTTAGGAGGAAATGCGTACAGCACCTTTTTTTACATTTACATACTACATAATCGACTTAGAAATCTAGTGAAAAGTGTTCTCTCTATTACTTCAATCTCTTTCTTCACAGAAAAACCCGTTGCTATACTCTATTGTAATTTCCCTGGAGAGTGCTCGCCTGAGATCCAATAGTTGGCCGCTCGTTTAAGATTTGCGCACATTCCCTACCACATTGAAAAAATTAAACTTCTCCATCTGTGTACGTAGCACCAGGCGGAAGTAACATGGCCAGCCCTTCTTTACAAGGGTTTCCCAATATGCGAACCGTTACTACACAACTTCTTCCCTCCTGATAAATAACTTACGTTTCCGAATCAAATGTTAAAAAATTCTCATCACCACTTCAACCCAAGCGTCATAATTAGTTTATACATTTGATCAATGTTAGTACTGCCATAGTTTGTTTCATCTTTTGAGCGGCAATAATTTTGGTCTTATTAACTTTTTATCCTCGTGTTGATGTTGGCCTTTATAAATGATGAGCAAACTAAACGAGCATACGGATACTATTTCCCTGTTTAGTTTTCAGTAGGTATTTCGCTACTTAACCAAATGAGAGATTAAATGGTAAAAGTGTAGGGAAAGAGTATCATATGGGCGAGTAAGTGAACACCTATTGTAAATGGAGGAATTTATTGGAATGGGAGGATTGAAACGAAAATAGGGGACGAGAAAATAAGAAGCCCGAGCATTGTAGCAAACAGGAAAAATGATATTTGGTTTTACTACATTTTTATCAATACAAATAGCCTCTTCAAATATACAGACGCTCGAAGAAGAATTTTTGTGTCAGGCATAATATTAGAAATGAATAAGGAAGTATATTAGCAGTTAGAGATAATTTAAATGGGAAATATATTATATAACATGGAAAATAAACAAGAAACGGGAGAAACAACAGAGAATATAGATGTTCGATTACGTATCATATAGACAATAAATTAGGTTAACAGGAACCTTCATCAAATTTACAATTTGTTAAAATGATAAGGATTTCGTGGAATGTGCAATTGCTTTACTTTCTGACAACAAAAAATAAGTCAGTCATGATATTACGCACTTCCGGTTGACAACGAAACGATAGACCCGAACTTTTTCTTGGTCTTTCTTCTAGATATTGTATGAAATATTAGCGATGTTCTTGAATCATAACGTTGATTATTCAAAAACAATTTATCTGATATTAAATGCTGATTGATTGTTAATGTCATCAAAGAGAATCAGGTCAATACGTTTTGAAAAATCGAAAGTTGAAAATGATCAGCATTTTTAGTATGGCCGAACTTTTAAAAGTTAAGGTGCTTATAAGATGCGATACTTAATTCTCTACGGTATGAGCCAAGTAGCTATAATTAAAATCGAACAGTTCCCTCAAATATATGACCTTAATCTTTCCGTCACCTTGAGCTGACTTTTTGATCTAAATATCCAAAAATTAAATCTATTGCAAGTGAGACATTGTCGATGTTTCGACCACGTTTTGTAACGCTAGTGTTTATGAAAACAAAAAAGTAACGGTTTATACCGAATACATAACCACTTTTACAGACGTAATTGTCATATTATCAATGATAATTGAGAGAAGATCTCCAAAACATAATCTTCTTTGAAAATGCTGTACTACAAACATTATAATATATGGAAACACTTATTTTCCACCATAAACACTCAACTTCGAATACTATTTTTTATTAATAATGTTTGTAATATATTACAAATAAATGTAAAGATGTTCATTAATTAAAAATTATAATATTTTTTAAAAAATCTAAGTAACATTTATAAATATTCTTGACCAAAGTCGATTAGTACAAATATTTACATTAAAAGATAAAAAATGAACATGAAGTATTACTTATTGGTGAATAAAAAAGTGTTAGTGTGTTTCCTATAATAATCCCAATGCATGCCCTGTTCTTTCTTGCTCTATTATATTGTTAAAAAGTCAAGACATCAACAGAATGCGAAAGGAGCGTACGGTTTAATCTATATAAAATGAATTATGTAGATATTGTAGACTGGAATTACTTTTTACATGGTATAATAGCATTGTTACATTAGCATAATATGATACTAGAAATACATCAACAAGAATACACCTGCGTGTAATGTATCGTAGATGTGACTCCTCGAAACGAAGTATGTATAAAAGTAATCAAAAACAAATAGAAAATAAAGAGAATCAGTCTTATTGTATAACAGTTGTTTAATATCCGTCTTTGCTGTTATTTAAATGAAATAATTTACGCAAGAGGCTGACATATAAGACTTGGTCGGAGAATGACTCCCTATTGTTGACCCAGAGATAACTGTATGTAAGCAGACATGCAGACGCTCCTACACCGATAGAAATACATATGTACGTTAATACACAATACATTGCTTGAAAGTAATCCAGGGCAGATACTAGAATGTACGTGGTTACAATGAGTCCGACGGTGAAATCCCGGAATGCCCATATCAGTTCAAGACTCGTGACTGTCAAAAATTGTATATTAAACAGCTTGGTTTTCGATTGACGGAAACTGGTTGTTAACGAATCCAAAAGATCAACTTCCCTCAATTCTCGTGCACCCTGAATTTCTGTACTCAATTTCACAAATGAGCATAACATGCATATCATCATATTCTTATAAAGCTACGTCGCTCAGTTATAGAACAGCAGCAGAACTGAAACTTTTAAACCGGAGATAACTACGTTTTATTTGAATGTTTTGTCTATTTTTAACTATCCTCTAGCATGGTTATGTGTCGCAAAAGTAGTCAACCCATTTAAAAAGAAACACTTACTATAACATGTCTAAACACAAAATGAGTTAATAATAGTATAGGTATTGTATGCATTTAGATCAATATAGGAGAAATTATTGTATCAGTTTTTAGAAAATTAATTATCCTCTTACTTCAAAATGACACAAAAATGATATGATGATGAGGTAAAATCGATTAAATCAAGCATAATACATCTAAAATTCTGTTTTCTGTTAGCCATTATAAAATAGCATTCTACCAGAAACAACTAGAGTAACGCATTGTGTATATAATGTAAAACACGTCTTATAAACCGTCTACATAAGTCATTAAATCCTATATTCTATGCACTATTTCCAATACTCTTATAATATTCTTCAACCTCCTACAGTCAACTAAGCCATCACATGAACTTTTATTCTCGAGTTACTTTTAAGCTTGATACCTGATGGCCCAAGTCGTGCTGGTCTAGCCGCCCTGAATGGCTGTGATAAAGCGAAATGTATGTATGTAAAGCTCCCTTTCTCGGGTAGTGTTATTTGTAAGGAAATCAACTGCCACTCGCTGTAAAGAGTTGTTTTGTTCACTTTCAAACGTAAATTTAATGGAAGGTTCAACTTTGTTGGGTGTCTGTGCTAATGTTTCTATTTTCTGACTAGCAGGTAGAAAAATTAAAATATCGTCAATATATCTAAAATAGGTAGCAGTTTTAGGGATACGGTAAGAAAAAGGACCGATTTCGAGGAATTCCAAAAACAAGCAAGCTAATACGGGACTGAGGGGGTTCCCCATAATTAAGCCGAATTTCTGTCTATAATAGTTTTTGTTGTATTTAAAGAAAGTAAGAAAAGTTATGTTTCAAATGATACCTATCATACTTTTAATTGGGAGAGAACAATAAAACATTATGTTGTTTAAGTGTTTAGAAAGTAAGTTAATGCATTTTTTACGGGTATATTTGTGTATAAGGAAGTGATATCAAGGCTATTCATAGTATGGTTATGTTAAGTAATATTTTGTAATTTTTTGAGGAGATGACCTGAATTCATTATGTGTGCGTTACTGATAGTACCTAGTAGTGGTGAAATAATTTTTGCCAATGATTTAGCGATATTGTGGGAGGCACTTCCAATGCTGGAAATAATGGGACATAGGGGCATATTATGTTGTGGGTTTTAGGAAGACCGTAAAGTGTTGGTATGGTGGGGTGGTATAAAATAAGGGAATACCTCTAATGCGTTATGCACCCACATGATTTCTTTCGGTCATCACTTCAATACACAGGAGGCAATTTCTATTAAACATATTCACGATTGTAAACTTCGACGGCTCATAGAATCATGTTTACTCCTATGCCATGATAACACGGTTGTGCAGAGACCAGGTTGTTATAACATTTCTAACGCTTCTGCTTGATCGATTCTATTTGAAATGAACTACTATTTATCTACCTCCCACAAGGTAAATGTGACACAAGGTCGGGAAAGTGGGATTTGATAAGCCAGCGCTCGAGAGGTGAGCCATCTATTTGAAATGAACTTAAGTCTTTACGACAACGGTTAACTTTTAACCCTTGTACTTCTTCCTCCTCCTCCTCCACTTCCTCCTCCTCCTCTGCCTCCCTCTTTTGTTTTAATTACTTCGACAGCAGTTTAAAATTACTACTAATTCTGACATACGCGTGACGTTTTTCAATCAGCGTTCAGCAGTCAATTGTTGAATTTCTCTCTTTCTTCTTCTTTTTCTTCTTCTTCTTCTTCTTCTTCTTCTTCTTCAATTAGCGTTCTAAAGCCTATAGCTGATTTTTCTCTTTTTCTTCTTCTTCTTCTTCTTCTTCTTCGTCTTTTTCCCCATTTTTAACATTTAGCGCTTTCTTTCTCCCTCTTTGTTGTTTGTTTCCTGTGACTATTTCTTCCAAACGCATTCTTTGTATGAATTTGAAAACTTTTCCGTTTTTAAGTAAAGTTCACCAACCGATTGAGAATGGTCGTATTATAGACGACTGAAATATTTCGGAGAACTATACGAAAAAAGTTTTTGAGTTTATTTTTGCTAGTTTCTTGAATTGCTTATCCTTAATTCCATTTTTATTTTTACACAGACATATACATATATATATATATATATATATATATATATATATATATATATATATATATATATATATACATATCTATGTAGGTATATATTAGGAAATGTGTTCAGTAGTGAGACATTTTTATCAGAACTTAGCGCATCATTCATGCGATAGCATTCGTCTATCAATAATTGTAATATACATTTTAGATTTCGTATGTTAACGTACTATTTAGAGTGTTTGCATTTTTGTCGGAGATTTATACCTTTAAATTAAAAATTGATAGAAATAAAATTAGAAGTATACAATTCAAAGGTTATATCGGGGTTTCTCTTAGTAGGGTGTATGTAAAACTTAATAGAATATAAAGGATATAGAAAATGAAAGAAAAACTACTGATTTTCATATGCAATGAACAAGGACATGCGATGTAAGTATTTACTGGGCGTTCGTATGTATTATTAATTGTCTGGTGTGCAATAGGTTTTTATGACGTAGCGAAATAGATGATTATTATTTACCCCAGGGCATAGCTGTAGTCAATCTGTTCCCCTTTGATTTTTTTAATCAGCGATCCTTTAAATGTAATAGAAAATATGCAGTTTTTTATATGTTTTGCAATTCTCTTTTATATGATTGAATCGTCCCTGACAACGACAATAGATTTTAGAAAAGGAATCTTAAAGCATCAATCAAGACGACGAAGAAAAAAAAAGTCTCTTGATTCCTCGCGTGATTAAAACTTTTTGATCGGGAAGGGAGTAAAAAAAGGCATTCTGAATGACACCGTAGAATGGGATATAGACGATGGGGGAGATACACGGACATTGAGGGATTTAACAGTGTCGTCTGAGAAAAGAAATATGATTAGATGTGGTAGATCTAAAGCGGAAGATTAAAAATGGATTCAAAACAGAACTACACAGAAATATCAGTAGCGTATATATATATATATATATATATATATATATATATATATATATATATATATATATACATATATATATGCATGAGCACATATACATATATATATATATATAAATATACACATATTCATATTTATATATATATATATATATATATATATATGCATACATATATATATATACATGTATATATATGCATACACATATATATACATATATATATGCATACACACATAGGCATATCTATACATATCCCCCCACCCCCACACACATATATATATATATATATATATATATATATATATATATATATGTGTATATATATTCTATAGGTATAAAAGGAACCGAAGAGGGATAGCATTTCGTGAGAGCGTGATTGGACTATCAGACATGAAAAGCATGGGGAATGAATATCTCTTTACCGCTGTATATTGTGGAGCGAGTGATGAATGCCCGTCTTCCATAGCTAGTTTCTGATATTGATATGAAGAAGGCTTTTGTAATAATATATGTCTCCTTGCCCACAATCTGTACACATTTCAGAATTTCTACTTATACTTGAAAATACGAATATTTCTATAAATCCTGTAATACATAGTAATGTGAACACCGCTTTTAACAGGGGTGCATGCAAATAAACTCATATATTTGTCATATTGAAACTGGAATATGCTATCATTTTGAATACTTTTTTAGCGCGGTTTATTTTGGCACACACTTGCTCTTATTCCGACCACACATCTGATAACATACACAACAATCGGATCAGATTTAAACTGATGTCATTCGTTGTACACCATACGGTTCTAGTCGGTTTCTGTATAACAGCGTTCTCAAACTCGGTCGATGACGTTATGCCATTTCCTTAGTTACGCCTTTTACGTTCACGCGAATATATCACTTGACATCTAATCATCGACATGTGTTACATACTAGTGTATTTGAACTGATTAAATGAGGCCCAGTAGTGTTCCTTAATTGTGCTGTATCTCTTCAGTTTATCATTTTACTTATATTTCTCTCGGAATAAAATGAAACCTGAAAGTAAAATTTCAAATTAAGATTTATGCAGACAATATAAACCAAGAAGAATATTTATATTGAGATTTTGGTTAAAACACGGTAATTACTTGCACTAGAGAATGGACCACTAAAGTGTTGTGCTGATCACTCGCCTCTTAAAATATCTATGCATTTCAAGGTCTGATATCGAATATGAACAAGATCCGATCCGGCTGCAAAAATACACAGAATAAAAGGTAATACGTGTATCCAAATGTATGTATTTGAACATTAAGTAGAATATATATTACTTAGTTTCATAAACACCTACAAAATTTAATACGTGTTTCGGAATATATGTATTAGAACATTAAGTAGAATATATATTACTTAGTTTAATAAAAAAAACATATAAAATGTAATACGTGTATCGAAATGTATGTGTTAACACATTAAGTAGAATATATATTACTTAGTTTCATGAAAACATATAAAATGTAATACGTGTATCCAAATGTATGTATTAGAAAATTAAGTAGAATATATGTTACTTAGATTCATTAAAACATAGAAAGTGTCATACGTGTATCGAAAGGTATGTATTATAATATTAAGTAGAATATATTACTTAGTTTCATAAAAACATAAAATGTACTACGTGTATCGAAATGTATGTATTAGAACATTAAGTAGAATATATATTACTTAGTTTAATAAAAAAACATATAAAATGTAATACGTGTATCGAAATGTATGTATTAGAAAATTAAGTAGAATATATGTTACTTAGATTCATTAAAACATAGAAAGTGTCATACGTGTATCGAAAGGTATGTATTATAATATTAAGTAGAATATATTACTTAGTTTCATAAAAACATAAAATGTACTACGTGTATCGAAATGTATGTACTAGAACATTAAGTAGACTATATATTACTTAGTTTAATAAAAACATATAAAATGTAATACGTGTATCCCAATGTATGTATTAGAAAATTAAGTAGAATATATGTTACTTAGATTCATTAAAACATAGAAAGTGTCATACGTGTATCGAAAGGTATGTATTATAATATTAAGTAGAATATATTACTTAGTTTCATAAAAACATAAAATGTACTACGTGTATCGAAATGTATGTATTAGAACATTAAGTAGAATATATATATTACTTAGTTTCATAAAAAATATATAAAATGTAATACGTTTATCGAAATGTATGTATTAGAACATTAAGTAGAATGTATATTACTTAGTTTCATAAAAACATATAAAATGTAATACGTGTATCCAAATGTATGTATTAGTACATTAAGTAGAATATATATTACTTAGTTTCATGAAAAAACATGTAAAATGTAATACGTGTATCGAAATGTACGTATTAGAACATTAAGTAGAATATATATTACTAACTTTCATAAAAACATATATAATGTCATACGTGTATCCAATGTTATGTATTAGAACATTAAGTAGAATATATATTACTTAGATTCATAAAAACATATAAAATGTCATACGTGTATCGAAATGTATGTATTAGAAAATTAAGTAGAATATATATATTACATAGTTTCATAAAAACGTATATAATCCATATGTTCGATGTGGGCACTAAATTAAGATTAGCATTAATATATCGTTTCAAAATTGAAGAATACGATATAAACACATAGAATTGGTGAGGTATGAAAGGTATGATAGCAGACATCATTCTGAATAGACACACATATGGTTCAATTCGTTCGTAGTTAGAACACACGAGGGTTGATTTTTTTTTAACTTGGCATCTATATAAAACCTGCCAGGGTAAATCTGGAGAAAACAGATTTCAAATGTAATGTTTGGCAATAAATAATTTCGAGTTGATGATAATAATTCTTATATCAATGGGACGACACAAATATGTAAGAAAACATGACTAATACAATAGTACATCCGGTCATGTTTTATTAGTTAAAATCACTAATTTAAAATGTTCATAATTTATAAGTATGTGTTATTTAATAGTAAAGCTTTTATCTACTAAAAAGTGTGAATATTTACAATAATGAGCTATTACATTAGAACGTGTACAATACGCGAATCTCACGTGCAACATATGAGTCATATATAGAACATTATGTTAATATATAGAAAAATACACAAGACTTCTAACTCGTATCGTCATGAACTCATAACAAAATCATTGTAAAGATACATGATTTAATTGAATAATTTGTAACTAACACTTATTAGTTGACTTTATATTTTCTAGTTTGTGAGGGGGCAGCCTAGTTTCTTAAATTTATTATAATTATTATTTCTGTTATTATTATATTTATTACAGTTGATTAAAGACACCTTATAGTACTTCTTTTGAAGGAGATATTGCACTTAGCACATTGTAGAGTGTAGACTACATGAGTGCAGACAGACCCCTGTGAAAATAGGGGATATATATATATATATATATATATATATATATATATATATATAAATATTTATATATATATAACTGATAGTGTCACGGTTTTACCAGATTGAGATGGAAGGCATACTTCCTAATGGACGCGGAATATGATCAAAAGGAAACTTTTAACTTCAGATCCCAAAATATATCGAAACCCATTGAGGATGTAAAGCCTTTCTAAACATATCTGTTTGACCTAGTTAAGAGGATCATGTTAAGAAAGTATACCAACCATTTTTAGTCCAAACTGAGGAATGACATTGCGGAGAATATGAAGTCGAACAAAGTTTGGATCAAGGCTGATAAGTCAGCAAATATTTACAAGATGTGCCTATTAGAATATAAGAAGACTATTTTGGATAACATCTCTACTAATTATAGAAAATATAACTTTGGTAATGAGTCTATGATAAACAAGGACACTAGAGAATTAACATCAAACCTAAACATTGAGGATAGGGTGGGGAAAATGGATAAGAGGTATGCATCTATCCTAATCAAAGACCACAAGAAAAATGAAAAACAGGCTAGATTAATTAACCTTACCAACTCTAAACTTGGCCACATCTCTAGAGAGATTCTCAGGAACATTAAAATGTGACGCTGGAAGATACACAATTTAATCTTTGGAAAGATTCATCAGACACAATTAAATGGTGTAATCAAATCGAAAACAAGAGGAATGCCTCATTTATCCAATTCAACGTGATTCATTTTTACCTTTCAATTTCCAAGGAATTAGTTACCAACAGCATGAACTATGCTAGGAACTTCGTGGATTAATCTGATGAACAGGTAAGATTGATTATAGCTTGTCATGAATACATTCTTGTAAATAATCAGGAAACATGGATTAAACAGAACAATAACAACTTTGATGTCCCGATGGGATATTTGACTCAGCACAGATTGCCGATCTCGTTGCTATTTTTATAATTTACATGATTAGTAGAATTGTAGAGCCTAACGTAGTGGGTTTTTACAGCGATGATGGAGTAACTGTTATTCTTAATAGTAACGGCCCTCTGGTATCAAAAATACACAAAGAAAAAAAGGCGTTCAAATACTTAGAGCTTAAAATAGATATAACCCCAAATTGTAAGGATGTAAATTATCTAGATATTACCATGAACTTAAAAGAAGGGATATACAAACCTTTTAATGAAGACAACCACACACCATCTTGTATTAATATTAGATCCAACCACCCGAAGTGCATAATTAAACAAATACCTAAAACGATTAACACTAAAATTAATAAACTCTCGGCAAATAAGAACATTTTTGAGCGAATAATAAAGCACTGGATAGTAGTTGTCACACTGAAAACTAAAATATACGAGGACGAAAAATAAAAATAAATCCAGGAATAGAGTCCGGAAAATGATATTGTTCAACCACCTTACCATCAACTATCCAAGATCAACATCGGTAAAGTGTTCTTGAACGTAATAGACAAGCATTTTAATGCGAACAATTCACTAAGTAAGATACTCAATAACAAAACTATAAAAATGAGTTACTCTTGTGCCAATAACATGGATGGATAACAACAGGTTACTACATATCTAAACTTATAAGAGTCCAGCATATTAGATTATTGTCCATTTGACAAGATATAATAATAATTGAGAACGTAAACATGCATATTAGTAACCGCTCTTAACCAGGATATGTCCCGAAGATAACAACAAGGACAAGAAAGTATACATCGGAAATTCCGACATCGTGTAGCACGTGGTGTCAGAAAATCAGCAAAAACATGTTCGCGCGTGTTGCTCTAATATTAAAGAACCATAAATATTCTAAAAAGTTTATTATTTTAATGGTTTTAGGGGTACCTCGTTTATATAACTATATATCCCACCTCAAAGCATTATTTTTAAACATAATCTTGAAAAATGGCGTTTAATACATGAAGATTCGCAAAGCAGTTTAAAGCAAGTTTAAATGACTTGAAATTAAATACTTCGAAATTTCTTTCAAATGTCGAACACGAACAAATCGATAAATTATAAAGGCAATTTTTCTTCATTTTATTCGTTAATAAAGAAAAGTTTCAATTTGCCATATTTGTTTGGCTTTCTTTTATCTAAAAGTGTGGCTTCAGTGTTCAGTTGTGCCTTTTTTGGCTTTTGCTTTTGATAAATGTAGTTTCAATTGTCAATTACATTTTTATTACTTTTTCAACTAACAGTCATACAACTTTATTACACCAATCTTTTTGATACTAACATATTTAGAATCAGCTTGTCGAGTTTTATTTTTCTACTGTTCTATCCTTCATTTATATTTATAATTTCAAAAGTTATGTCAAGTGAAATGGCATGAGGAACGTAACTCAATTGGCATTGCTTTTTCAATTTAAGCTTCTAGACTCTTACATGTCCTAAACTACTTTCGATATATATATATATATATATATATATATATATATATATATATATATCTACATTCATTGTCGTTTTATCTACATGTTGGGCCTTTAAAACTATTTGTTAAGGAATATTTTTTTCTATTATACCAAATTGAAATTTCTTTATGTTCACAAAAACATGGAACAAGTCAATTTTAGAGCAATAAACAGTATCAAGTTTGAGTGCAAACTGAATTAATGGCAAGTCTAATAATTGATCACGATTTGGTAAATGTTGACCTTAAGCATATTATTAACACCTCATAATTTCATTGTAAAGGATATGAGTTTCGCAAGTAAAACATCTACTAGTTAGAACACTGAAAGAAAAGAGTCAAACTGCTCATCGCATATATATATATATATATATATATATATATATATATATATATATATATGAGGTTAATCCAACAAAAGATATAAGAGGCAACTAATATATTTTAATTAGTGAAACATCCGGATAAAGACTGAAGCTCAATATACTGGATAGAGCATTAATAGCATAATATAAAGTGAAATGATAAAATTAGGTGCGAATCAAATTTTATTAGAATTCAAAGTGCAGGCAAAGTATCTCAACGTCCTTAACTCATGGGTTTTCAACGATAATTCTTCTCCTCAGAGGACGATTACCGCAGTGACGTTACTGCAGGTGATAAAATTACACTTTAGAAAATATATAAAAATACATACAAAAATACATAAGACAACATAACACATCAAATATATCAAGCAAAAAACATACTTATTTGTTACAGTTATAAAATCCGTCCAAGTCACACAAATTAAAACATATTCAGGAAAGGTATGCAAGAGGCTGATTGAAGATTGATCCAGGTATTGAATAACAGTCCAAAGGCGAAAAAATTGAAAGAACTGAAAAACCGAAAATGTTATCCAGAAGAGAAAAGCGTCCGCAATCCATGTCTTAAATTACAGTGAAAAATGCATCCAATGTGTGTGTTAATTAATACAATGATAAATGAACCAAATCAAATAAAAGTTCACTAAACTCACTTTGTGTGTAAATCATGAAGTTCAAAATTCAGGATTAAAATGATCTGACCGGAGTAGCACAAACCAAAATTCGCTGGTTAAATGGAAAATCCGCTAAATCTGATTTGAACAGAACTAAATCAAACCGAGTCAATACCTTCGGCCATCTCTCCTTCCGGGCTCGATGAAGTTCATTTCAATGGATAACGTTAAATTTTAAAGTAATCACTTTCCCGCAAGCCAAGTAAACAGACCTTTCCTCGTCGATCAGAAACGCAATACTCAAGCCGCAAATCGTCTTCTTTTTCAAACAACGTTACCCGAGCGGAAGTTACATTTCGAATGTTACAAAGAAGAAAATGTCACCAGAAACCGATCGAAATACTAAATCAATTCAACGAATACCGGATGTTGTTTGTCTGGGACAAATCAGGTAAAACAGGAAAGGGTGTGTAAATTTAGGTCAAAGCCTCTAATTGCAATCCCATTCCACGTATATACCCACACTGTCTAGCCCAACCATAAAACAACAAACTTCACAGATCTTGCCCGATCAAATAATTTAGAAGAATTATGAAATTAATAATTACGAAGTTATTAAAGAAATTAGAATTAAACAATTTAATAGTTTAATTTAAGATTTAATTTTATCAAATGTAATAGTTTAATTTGATTTAAGATTTAATTTTATCAAATGTAATAGTTTAATTTAATTTAAGATTTAATTTTATCAAATTAAAAATGTTAGAAATTTAAGTTTATTTAAGATTTAATTTTTTCTTAATTAATGAATTATAAAAATATTTAGAGTTTAAAATTTAAATATTTAGACTTTTACTACTTAAAAAATGTAAGGGGGTATATAGGCATTTTCACAGCTAAACCTTTTAGGCAGGGAGGATTTTACGAACACATCTCCAAAACATGACACCCCCGGTCCCGACACTCACTCAATCAGCTACGGTGGATTAGGTGATGGTTTCCACTGTGCATACTTGAATTTCCTCCTATATCGACATTTGGAGACTAATTCCCTTCTAGAATTGATCAGATTAAAACGTTTAGGTGCAGTGGCAATCATTACAGCTTCTGAATTGCATAAACCGTAAGATCTAGATCCCGGGCTATAGGAGTTAGATTTTTTAAGGATGGACCATTTTATATTGTGTGGAATTTTATTGGATCTTAAGTGTTTGACTAAAGTGGTTAGTGATGTTTTGTTGTAGCCGACATCGTTATTAAAGGAGTAATTATGCATAGATATGCGGGTTTTGATTAAATTTGCTATCGCCCCAATGTACGTGTGTATCTTAGGGTTTACTATTGTTCCTGGGCCATTTATATTCCTATTCACTGGTCTACTTCTATTTACTGTATTTTCATGACATGGATTAGGTTGGCTAATTAATTGTATATTGTTAGTGTTATTGTTTACTACTATTGGAAGGTCATTATCGGCTTGCAGAGGTGGAAGATTGATAGTAGGATAACTAGGTATAGAATTATGGTGCAAATTAGTCGTAATGCTCAGTCGTGGAGTATGATTAGGGTCTGCATTTATGTGATCTCTAGTGTTCATTGTAGAATTATTCAGTTCAGTAACGGCGCAAGCATACACAATGTCAGAATATGAGCATCTATTATCCAATGGGAAATCATTGGTACGCCTGCAGTTGCCTGTATTTATGGATTGAAACAATTAATATTAGATTAGATAGGTTTTATTTGTTTGCTATTTGCTGAGATTATTGTTTGGGCTATGTTAGGCATAGTAGAATAGGACATTTTGATTGAGTTTTTATACCTAATAATCCTACTATCCATCTTCCAGTAGACCAGTGAATAGGAATATAAATGGCTCAGGAACGGACGTTGATATACACATATATATGTTCATGTAAACATAATTAAAATAGAAACGGTTGTCTGTCTAGTTATACCATTTTTTAATCTATTTTATTTTCATAGTTATCTACTTTGTGTTGGAAAAAATGATTAAAGTTCCGTATACGTCACTAAGGTTTTCGATACCTCCTCAAATCCTCTCCTATGTTCATTGCAGAATTGACTACAAAACTAGCGAAAGGAGAGCCTTTTTTAAATACATCGCAGAGACGGGACGTAAAAAAAAACGCCTTACAGTGTTTCAAGAAAGACGTTGACGAATTAAATATTTTTTAATTGATTGATTGATTTTTACAGTAATGGCTCAATTAGTTTGATGTTGTCGAATAAATATACAGAGGACAAATGAGGAGACAATAATTAATTTAATAAAATATCCCTTTTTTCAGCGACGTCAGTAAAATAAAATGGACTGCGCTAAGCAGTTTAAAATGTGTTTAATAGCCTCATGCGCGATATTATTAATAGTGGATTGTTGTGTTTTTATGTGGATAGCTTCAAGTCTTCGAAGAGGAATCGACAACGTTAGTGACACATGCGAAACTTTAATATTTTTTTCTAATTTTGACACAGAGAAAATCATTAGACATATTGAAAATATTAAAATCGTATAAATAGACAAGCGAGTGCTCTTATTTTTAATAATGTTTCCATAAATGCAAACATGCTGCCTAAACACACACACAATACACACACATATAAATACATATATATATATATATACATATATATATATATATATATATATATAGAGAGAGAGAGAGAGAGAGAGAGAGAGAGAGAGAAAGAGAGTGTCGTATTGTATATGAAAAGAAATCAAATAAAGTGCTCGATCATATAACAGAGCTAATATAACTTATTTAGATACCGTATATTACATATTTCAGCAATGTACCCCGGTTACATCCAAAAGGGCAGATTTAGACATCTTTAGTAAATCTTCGTGCCCAGTGGAATCATCGGCAAGCTGAAAGGAGTGTAGGCACGCCTGACAGGGAATGGCGTCAACAATGACAGAAAAAACGGTACATCTCTGAGGGTGTCCCCGAAAAAAACCCGGTGTGGGAAGCGATTAACTAGGGCTCAAGGGGAGCCTTCATTTTTTAGGAGGTTTTATTTATTATTTATTTATCTGTTAGCAAGTTTTATTTATTTATTTATTCATTTATTTATCTGTTCTTTTGTAATGTTATTATTATACCTGAAAAAATACGAATGGGGTGGCTGCATAGTTTACCGTTTGGTCCTGTGAAACTAGTGTGGTTTTTCGTTGTCGTTTTTGGGAACAAAGTTATGTATCGGATTAATTGTTCGATATGGAGCTGAAAGAAGTGATTCAAATATGTGTTTATCGACTTAAGATGTTTGTTTATTTTTTTATTAATTTATTTTATTATTTTTATTTATTCAATCGGTGTTTCGTATTTTCTGTTTTTTTTGTAATGTTATTGTTATATCTGGTCTGAAAAAATACGAAAGGAGCGGCTATATAGTTGTCTTTAGATCTTAATGGGAAGCGGTGTTTCGTTGATATGTCCCGTTTATAACCAGTAGTGTTGAAAAACAAAAACAAAAAAAACGAGAAAAAAAACAAAAAATAGTTATAAACGGAATGATGGGTACTATCTGTTATTTCAGTTTGAGTGGTATAAAATTAGTCTCTTTATTAATGGTGTGTTTATAATATTAATATTATATTTGTGTTTATATTTAGTGTAAATTAATTAAATTCCATATCTTGTTATTTCACTCGTCCTTGCGTGCCGAGAAATAAACTATACACATCTGCACATGCGTGCATGTACACACATCTTCGACCACATGTACGGGGGGTTATTAATTTAATATTTTTTTATTTTTGTGTTTTAAATTTAATCTTTTATTTTTTATTTTTTGTTTATTTTATTAATTTTATTAATATTATTTTATTTTATTTTATCTTAATTTATTATTTTATTTTATTTTATATTTTATATTTATTAATAATCTGCTCTTATACATACACACGCGCACTCGCATACATGCTTGTACACACATTTTTCAGGTATAATAATAACATTACAAAAGAACAGATAATTAAATAAATAAATAAATAAATAAAACTTGCAAACAGATAAATAAATAATAAATAAAACCTCCTGAAAAATGAACGCCCCCCTTGAGCTCTAGTTAATCGCTCCCCACACCGGGTTTTTTCGGGGACACCCTCAGAGATGCACCGTTTTTTCTGTCATTGTTGATGCTATTCCCTGTCAGGCGTGCCTACACTCCTTTCAGCTTGCCGATGATTCCACTGGGCACGAAGATTTACTAAAGATGTCTAAATCTGCCCTTTTGGATAGAACCGCGGCACATTGCTGAAATATGTAATATACAGTATCTAAATAAATTATATATATATATATATATATATATATATATATATATATATATATATATATATATATATATATTGATCCTTAGTTAATCACTACCCCAAACCCGAATTTTTTCGGGGACGCCCTCAGAGATACATCGTGTTTCTGTCATTGTTGACGCCATTCCCTGTCGGGCGTGACTACAATAGTTTCAGCTTGCTGGAGATTCCACTGGGCACGGAGATTTACCAAAGATGTCCAAATCTGCCCTTTTGGATTAAACCGCGGTACATTGCTGAAATATGTAATATACAGTATCTAAATAAATTATATTAGCTCTCTCATATGATCGAACACTTTATTTGATTTCTTTTCATATACAACCTGACCCACTATATATATATATATATATATATATATATATATATATATATATATATATATATATATATATTAAAAGATTGCAACACAACTATTTTATTTAAATCATGTAGAAGCCATAAACATCTAATTGATAAATACATTAAGAAAATAGATTATAGGATGAAAGATATAAATTGAAACCTAGAGTTACCTCCCTTACCGCTAAGACAATAATACTTGCAATACTAAGAGGGAAATAGTGATGGTGCCGGTAGTGAAAATAGTAATAAAAGAATAATTGAAAATAATGTAAATGACCACAACCAATAACAGATATGATAAATAGTACAATAGTATTAATAAGGCAAACAGGGGATATAGTAAACATAATAGTAACAGTACATATTATAATAATAACATATATTAATGTTAACATTAATAGTAATAATAACAATAATAAGCATCATATGTATGATGAAAAAAATAATTTTAATAGTTGGAATAATAAGTATAGTAACTGTGATGATAATAACAATAATGGCAATAGTTATTATAATAACTGTAACTACCAAATAAAAACAAAAATAAGTATAGTGAAATTTAGTAAGAGTAAGACGGAATGTACGGGGATAAAAATATAAAAGTAGCCCTTATAACTGTACTAATTATAAAAATATAAGAGTAGAACTAATAACTGTACTAATTATAAAAATATAAAAGTAGAACTAATAACTGTACTAATTATAAAAAATAATAATATCAGGAATAGCTATAGTAATAATAATAGTATCAATAATAATAGTACCCATATCAATAATAACGGTAAAAACAGGAAAAACAGCTACAATGTTTATTATAATATACATAAGAATAAACAATACTACTAATGGTAATTATAACAGCGGTGAAGGTTGGATGAAAATAGCAAGTAACATAGTAATAATAATATTTTATAACAAGAGTAACATATATATATATATATATGTATATATATATATATATATATATATATACATATATATATATATATATATATATATATATATATATATATATATATATAGTAAATTCCTTAATTTATACAAATATCATTGCCTATATCTGTGCATACCTGTTTCAGCTACGATCTCTTTCGAAACCGAGCCTTATCGCCAATCTTACAAATTGAAACGAAAATGTAGATTAAGCGTTATTCTTGATAATTTCGGTTTTGGGAGGGGTAAGGGATTAGTCTAGTTATCCATACATATGTTTCCACCAATTTTGAATGCACTCATGAGACTGTTATAAGAGTGTCTATCTAACCCAGTTTAAATTATTTTTATCTTACCGGGCTGTTTTTACGATTCTTATTTCTCGTTATATATATATATATATATATATATATATATATATATATATATATATATATATATATATATATATATATATATATATATATACATGATAGAAAATATGGATGAAAAAAGACAAACGGAAAACATATTTAAATACGAGAGCAAAACAAGAAAGGAGCGATTTGATCGGGTTTCTCCGTATCATTTGTCATATATATATATATATATATATATATATATATATATATATATATATATATATATATCATGGAAGCATTGTTCATTCAATTAAAAAAGCTTAACATAAACCATGCCCGTTGTGAGGGTTGCGAAGGCGTGTTGAAATGCTGTTGAATGTGTTTAATGTTTTTAATCACATGGAAACGTCTTCTTAATAAATTCACCAATTTTATTTTGCATTGATCAATCATCCGCCTGAAGACGACCAATGATGGTCGAAAACGTTTCCGTCAAATATGGAGATTTCCTACACTCCTTGGTTAATAGTACGAGGTCTATTGCTCGACGAATAGAAATATTGGATCAAAAAAGGAATAAACAGAAGTTGGCACTCCTGTTCAACCATAAATATATATATATATATATATATATATATATATATATATATATATATATATATATATATATATATATATATATATATATATATATATATATATATACCTTGCTCTGAGCAATTGAATTGAATTTTGATTTGGCTTTTGCTTCTGTAATTCCTTTCCATTCTTCTTCATATATATATATATATGTATATTTATATATACATGTATATTTATATATATATATATATATATATATATATATATATATATATATATATATTTACATACATACGAGGAGCGTTCAATAAGTAATGCGCCTCACCCACTTCCTGGTGTCGGATCTCGATGAAATTTTGCATATGTAATGATGTTTAGCTGTATCGGGAATGTTGCAAACCACAGCTCTGAACTCGTTGTGGTTTTTGATTTACAGGTGTTTGAACTGAGTCAGGTGTGAAATGGAGTTAGTTGAGTGTCGCGCAGTGATCCGGTTTTTGTATTTGAAAAGACGACCACCAAAAGAGAATTTTTTAGAAATGAAAGAAACTCATGGTGGTGTTGCGCCATTATATGACTTTGTAAAACGCTGGCATCGTGAATTCAAACATGGCCGGAAGTCTGGGGAAACAGCTCTCAGACCTAGTCGTCCCTCTTCTTCCATTAATAAGGGATCTGTCCGTCAAGTTGAGGCTGCCATTTTGGAAGATCGACGTATTACTATTCGACAAATAGCTCAAGAGGTGAAGATTAGTACAGGGGCTGTGGAAACTATAATTCATGATCATTTGCATATGCATTATGTGTCTGCCAAGTGGGTTACCAGGTTGCTCACACCTTTCCGGGATCAAAACGCGTCGAATGCTCGAGGATGAATTTGGAGATTTGCCAAGAAGATAAGTCAAAGTTTTTCAAAAAACTGATTACACAGGATGAAATTTGAGGCCATCACTATGATCCAGAGACCAAAGCTCAGTCAATGCAATTGAAGCACATGGGCTCACCACTTCAAAAGTAGGCAAGGGTGCAGCCCTCCGCTGGCAAGGTCATGCTCACACTCTTCTGGGACCACACGGAGTAGTGATGACAGATTTCCTAGCAAAGGGTACCACAATTACAGGATCCTATTACGCTTCACTTTTGATGAAATTAAGAGTAGCTATCAAAATTAACAGGCGGGGCAAGATCAGCAAAGATGTCCTCCTCCTGCAGGACAACGCTCCGGTCCACAACTCGCATGTCACCAGATCAGAAGCACGGGCGTGTGGCTATGAAATACACCCCAATCCCCCTTACTCTCCTGACCTTGTACTCTCTTATATTCATCTCTTCCCAGCCATGATGTTGTTTTTGAAAGGAAATGCCAGATGATGCAGCCTTGATTTCTGAAGTTACGACGTGGTTGGAGGACCAATCTGGGGTTTTCTACAAAAACGGTGTCCAGAGTTGCATACAAACAATGGGAGAAATACATAACTCTGGGTGGTTCCTATGTAGAGAAAGACTAATAACTGTGTCAAGTTCCATTAATCTACTGCTATGGGAAATGGGCCAGGGGCATTACTTATTGAACTCATCTCGTGTGTGTATATATATATATATATATATATATATATATATATATATATATATATATATATATATATATATACATGTTTATATAATTTAATAAACGCTCTACTTGGTATTGAGAACTTTAAAAACATATTGGTTTGATGTTCATTTTATGAGCATATTCGAACCTGATCTATATATATATATATATATATATATATATATATATATATACACGTGGCTCGGTACCGCTTGCGAATTTTATATTTGGAGGAAGACAGCATAGCCCGACCAGCGCTAAATACCACACCAGGTATTACCGGTTCGTGTTATATATCTATAGCAATTAAGTTACACATGGGCGTTCATGTGTTATCCCCGTAAGTAATTATTACACGAATTGATTATTTTTAAATATCTCAGTTGGGTTTATTCTAACTAACTAACTCATTAGATTTGTTGTTATTTTTCTTTCACATTTTAATGTTTTCATTGCTTAAACAAAAGCTTATTTGAACTTTACTTGACACCCTTTTTTATTTTTATGGTGCGGCGAATCTTTCTTTCTACGTGTATCGCATAAACAGGTGGCCTTGTTTGTGCACCTGCTTGATTGGAATAATTTGTGTTTTATTCATTTAGTGATTCGTTTCTACTTTAAATATCGATTTAATCTATTTATTTCATTTTACTTACTCAGTAATAAACATTACTTACGGGTACGTTCACTTAATAATGACCCATATATTAAAAATGATGTATTTATCTATATATTGTGTATTAAAACATACTTTCTTAAAATATAATTTTAAACGGAACAATCACATTAATTAAGTTTCAGTATTAAATAACCAAATAAAGATGTCGATATCACGTAAAACAGAAAACTGATGAGGAGAAAATATGTGACTTACATGTTATCTTTTGAAAACAAATCAAACGACTATTATTATACAAAATATGACTTAAGCAACGTTTATTTGTCTATTTTAAATCACCCAAAATACATGTTAACATATTCCATAATTTTAAGATTGAGTTATGTTTGTAAATATCAGTAATTTGCTTTTATGTTACGAAGCGAGTAATTTCTTACACATTTTCTGTCGATCACTTACGCAATCTTTGATTTTTTTAACCTCTGACCGTCGCTTTAAACTGTCGGTTAATGTGTATAAAACAAGGTAGCTCCTTGTGGCTTGAACGTGAGGGCACACACTAATTACACACACAGTATATGGAATTACGGCGATTCTATCATTATATTACAGATACTCATGAATAGATTGCTATGCATTTCTTGTAGATTTTAAAGTTGTCATTATGTGGAATTTTTATGAGTTATTGACAAGAAATATATGATATACTTATATGTAGGTATTTCATAATATATGGCAAACACGCTAGATTCGTAAACATAAAATTAGATAAACCCACATTAAATGACAGTTACTTAAATTATTTTGCTCACTTCACAATTATTGGAATAATTTATCTGACTTGCATCCTTCCACATCTTATAGACATTTTTTTGGAATCCTTCTTGCGTAATATTGAACAAAAAAGATCGACAAAGCTATTATTACTTCATATATGTACATATCAACATTCACATTGATCAAAAAAATATACCGAATATCAATGATGAAAGTCGACATGTAGTTATTCGTCGTTTCAGATCGAATGTTAAATGTAGATGACGGAAATCATTATTATATTCTTTTTTTCAAATATAGCGGTAAAACTCGTGACTGCATGCCCGAAAGAAGTGTCAGATGGTTGAAATTTGTGACAAAGCTTTCCTGTCTATAGAATAATCGTCGTTACGAAAAGATGACTGACATACGCCTTTATATTGAATATACCATTTCACTATATATATATATATATATATATATATATATATATATATATATATATATATATATATATATATAAGGTTAATACAACAAAAGATGTAAGAGAAAGAACTTTGCCTGAACTTAAGATTGTAATAACATTTGATTCGTACCTAATTTTATTCTTTCACTTTATCTATTGCTATATATATATATATATATATATATATATACATATATATATATATACATATATATATATATATGTAGAGAGAGAGAGGGAGAGAGAGGGAGAGAGAGAGTGGCAGAGAGAGATAGTAAGAGAGAGAACTAATACATCTATGGCATTATTTTTAAGGAACATCAATTCAAATTATATGATTACAATTTATAAGCAACACAAAATAGTTTAACTTGAATATTTTTGCACATCACAAGTTTTACATTTTCAACTAGTAGATAGATTAAGAATATGTATATATCTATGTTTATATATATATATATATATATATATATATATATATATATATACATATTTCATATGAAACATTATTTTAATAAATGGAACGGGCGGATGGTAAATAAAGAAAATTGCTAACATTTTCCTTAACGTCTTAGTTATTAACAATTTTCGACCTAGCCTATGTAGACAAAATATTTTGAAGCATCAGTATATTGCGATCGAGCACGTTATTCATCTCTTTTCTATATTATATGGTGCAATATATATATATATATATATACATATATATATATATATACATATATATATATACATATATATATATATATATATATATATATATACATATATATATAGTCGTGTTAAGTGTAACACATGTATGTAAAAGTTTACACTTACCAATTTTAAGCGACGTACACGAGTAAGAACATAGAATGAAACTAGCTACAGGAAGAGTAACAGCAACTCGCTATGAAGCGAGCGGGCAATAGGATATGTTGTTGTTTGGAAGAAACAGTATCGTATTTTCATATTCATATCAAGTAGTTAGGAGAGAATAGGTACCAGTTTGGGGCCTTTATCTCAAGGTATTTCTCGCGTACTCTCCTTCTCACTTATGTGAGCCCCCATTATCTTAATTGCATTTCAATCAACTTAACGGTTCAATAAAATCACAAATGAGAGAGAGAAACTTCTGTACTTCTTAGACTTGAAGGTCATTCTAGACCAGACCATCAAATCATCTATTATTCTAGGTAACTTGCGCGTGTCACCTTCTTTTGATGTAAGAATTGTAGCATCGTTCATGAAAGCCTTAAGTGGTCTCATTTGGAATTATCACCCTAAGATAGTAGGCGTTGCATTACTTTCTGCTGCTTTGATAATTGTCTGCACCGCCTAAACGAAATGTCTCTGTTGCCACTGTACACCCCACTGCAATTCCAATCTCGATTATCATCCTGTTTGTGATACAGTCGTTTATGGTAAACCGCATAAGAAATCCATCGAACTATGTTGCAGACATCGTGCGTATTTCCTCTGAGATGTTCTATTCTGAACGTGTAGTTCAATTATTTGATGAGGCACATACCCATATGCATTAGATAAATCGAGGAATATGACATCCAAGTCAGTCTTGTTAACTTTCGCTCTTAGGATGGCCTCCCATATCATGCATCCATGTTCCAAGCAACCAGCTATTCAAGGGACACCACTCTTTTGCACAGAAATGTCGATATATGCAATTGACAGTAGGCATTTGTTTAGTCCTGAAACCGTTACTACGGAAAATATTTCCCTTCTTCATTAAAGAGTTACATTTGTGAAATTCATTTATGGCTTCTGGGTTCTGTTCGTTGGGAATGTACACACCGTCTGCTTTCATCCACTAGTTACTGGCATATAAGATTTTCCCTGTAAACCTCAAAATAATATAGATAGCAATTAAAGTATTTTAGTACATCATTTGTAGTGTTAGAAAAGTATGTCGTTCGGGCCTGGTGCAGGTGTATTTATTGCTTTGTTGACAACACTCTTACCCCTTCGTGCGTTAATACGTTCATGCTGAACTTCGGATTCATCAGCTTATTATTTTTCCAGTGGAATGTCCCGTACGTGGTACGAGTATGTATATATATATATATATATATATATATATATATATATATATATATATATATATATATATATATATATATAGTACGTTACTGAAACGTTTCAATACGTATTCCACACTTTTCATTCTGGCTAGTCGAAACAACTTCTTGCATAATCATATGGTTATTTAACGATCCGTATATGATCTCTACTCAGTCGCAGTCTGTTTTTTTTTAGCGTCGGCCCTGCTGAAAGCGCTGTGTTTGACTTTGAGATATTTTTCCAGTTGAATGTGCCGTTCTTGGTACGAGTATATATATATATATATATATATATATATATATATATATATATATATATATATATATATATATATATTGCGTTACTAAAACGGCTCATTCCGTATTCAACACTTCTCATTCTGGCTAGTTGAATAAACTTCTTGAATAAGTATACGGTTCTTGAACTATCCGTACATGCAGTCGTAGTCGATTTTTTTCCGAAGCGTTCTGCCCTGCTGAAAGTGTTGTGTTTGTCTTTGAGATTTTTCTCGATCTTTAGCAAACCCTTGTTCTCATCTGGATTTGAGACTTGAAGCTGTCTTTTGAAAGGAATTCTCTTATTTTCTAAATCTTGCATCTACCTTTGACGTATGTTTTTTTCTTGACTGAGGGTTTAGTGAATTCCCCTTTTTCACCATGCAATGCTATACACATCTAGTATATAACCTAACCAAATTTTCCCCGCCCGTCGACTGAATTTATTTCTATCTAATCATTGATGTAGCGAATTATTTATTGTATGGGCAAGCATGCACCATTCTTCGGAACAGATTGTCGGTGGAAATGTTATACTGGGGGTTTTCATTTCATCCACTGGTGAAACGGCTCAGATATCCTCAAGACTGTGGGCTGCATCCTGGCCAGAGATTTTAGACGTCCTATATGTGATAATACATGATGACACAGCACTGCTTATTGGGTGAAAAGTACATATCATTTTACTTCGATGAACTTCATTCCTACTTAAGAGATAAATTACAGTCAACAGACGCCTGAGAATCCCGTATATTGTTATTTACTCATTATCCGTTTGTGTGTGCGTGTCTTTATCTCATTGTTCCTTTTTGATCTATCATCCTTCATCCCTTTCGGTAGATATTGAGGGAATTTTCCTATTTTTTCTCTGTAGCGTTAAATATAAATTACGGATTCACGGCCCGATGAGTTCCTTTGGTCTTTTCCAAAGCCCCTTGCTTTTAAAGGTTTCGCTAGTTTATTCCCAGTCGCCATGTAGTCTGTTCCCAAAAGTCAACGAACTAGCCATGTGTATATAATTTAATTAGCTACCGTCACAGTAGCGGAAGTCTCTATAAAGCGAACGGACAGCAGAAGATATTGTTTTTTTAGAAAAAACAGCTAACGTTATGGGCTTGTATATACATTCATGCTTCCTCGACTATTTTTACTAGATATAAAAGATATAAAAGATGTAGAAAGCATAATCATAATTAGTATTATTGATATGATTAATATGATTTTAAGTAAGATACCGAAGACTTATTGATGATGGTGAATACACGGTAGTCTAGTAAAAAGAGCGTTGCAAAATCTGATTGATTTTCTATAGCCTGTTGGGTGCTACTAATACTATTTTTGCTGTTATTGTTAAGCGAGTCGCAAATTTGAATTGGCCTCACATAGATCGTGCCTCGATATTGCCTGTTCTGCAGGAAGTTCTCCCCGTGTGTCGCAGTTATTCTTTAGTCTGTAAGATTGCAAGATTTTTCTCCAATACTAAGAGCAACAAAGCCCAAAAGTTGCATACGAAATAAGAAAATGATTGGCCTAGATCACCCAATGGAATGTCACAAAAGCAACGTTGTCACTTCGCTCGATTGATTTGCGGTTCTTGAGACGCCGAAAGGACGACGGAGTCTGATGATTATGAGTTCTGGGATGTTCACCTGTTGGCCAAGTTACTTTGACACTACAATCTTACCACCACCCTAACTACGATGAAGACCGGTTGGACTATAAGGTGAACTACTGCTGTTACTTGTTGTTCTTATTCGTTGTTATTGTTTTGCTGATTGTTAGAAGTCGTTGTCTGTATGCCTTAGACTCTGTACGGAGTGAATGACATGCATAAATATCTTTTTTAAAAGGATCGTTTTGTGCGTTGGTGATGTGAGCCAAAATCAACACAATTACGCTGACAATTCATCCCTGTGTAATTAGCGAGTCTTATCCGTGTCTTGGTACATGGATATTCTTATCAATCCACTGGTGTAAACACGACGGATAGATTGGCGAGTGGACTGCTAGTAAATAACATAAGAAGACTGGAAATCTCACATAATGTGTACTAAATTCAGAAGCTGAAATATAAATATACAATTCTACTTAGTTTATCATAAACACAGTTCATAGAATATGATCGCTTAAGTACAAAATACGGGTGAGCGAGAGTTAGTTCGCCAACGAGAATAACATCAAAGTCCACTATGGATAAACTAGCAACACCTTCCATTGCACGCTCTTCTAGGCTGTGTTTAAGTTTAAAATACTATGTTGACATGAAATCTATTCCGACCAATTCTCTTCAAATCGAATTAAATAGATGCATTCAATGTTTGTATGAACCTTAGAATCTATTTTCTAGACCAAGCCATTTTCAAGCGATTAATCAAAACTCAACTGGCTAGCCGATAATGCTGAAAGTAGTCCTCATACAAACACTTGTTGTTTATAATCCCCTCTTCTTGTTAATTAAAAGGTAGAACTTTCGTTTCCTAATCCTGAAAACACTTTACCATGAGAATTATATATTTGTGTGACCCCCGACTGCAGTACCACATTAAAAATAAAAAAAAACACTCATAAATTATTTCTTTCAGATAAACAGAGATATTTATAGTATCAATTTTTAGATAAACGTAAACAATTTCACAATGGAAAAAGATGCTAAAAACTTCTTCAAAATTTAAATAATTACAAAAGTCAATTAACTACTATAAAGTATAGTTTTGCTAGAATTGTTATCAACTAGTGAGTGATTTTAAAAACTGCATCTGTTTTTCATTAAACTTCGCCCACGCATAATACTCTTTACAAAATAAGAATATAATTTATCTTCACGGAGTACTAATATGTATTTAATTATTTATTCAATTAAAACACCAATTCTGAAACGGGAGTATTCTTTTCAAAATTTTAAATTGAAACAATAATCATATTGATCTACAACGATTTTACTTAAAGCTATTAATATTTTATATTATTAAATAATCATAATTTGTACTACTCATGAGACAGCAGGAATCAAGGCCAAATATTACTAAAAAATAAGGGTAAATTAGATACAGGAATTGACTCTTGAATGATGAAATATTTTATGAGATGATTGAAAAGCATCACTAGAAGTAACACAATATGATTACTCATCGGGAAGTTTTATGAAAACATATTTGTTGGCATCGGATTTTGACACGACCATATTGTAGTTTGCGGGGAAGCAGTTTCGTTGGGATGTGTTTCGGGAAGATGACAACCCTTGAAATAAACTCCGTTCATGGAAGTTCCACCTGACACTTGTGCACACGGAAGAAAAAAAAAGTTCTATAAAATTCTGGTAGAAAAACAAGTTCTTGCTGTTACTGTCTGAAAATAAGGAGCCCGAGATGTTAACTTAATAGCGTAGTGTTCTGTTCGTATTCATGACTGAGTCTGTGATTTGACGTTTGTGAAGTGCTGACGATGTAATCCGAAAGCCTGTGTATGCTAAGTTCCAAGTGGTAGGTATTACAGATTAACTTTCAGTTATACAGGCTGTTTTCGCTGTAAGGACTTGCTACTAAAAAAGATCCAGGCAACCCAATGTAGACAACAGACTTAACGTTGTCTATAAAGATAATTTTATTTGTTATTACTTACTGACAAATCCGCTGTTCTTTCATGAAATCATATAGATGGTATCTGCACTTTCGATATTTTGATCATTTTGATTATTGAATATTGTCGCAGTACAATTTTATATTTAAAGTATGAACAAGGCTAGATGTACAACGTGTTAAGAAACCGTTTTGAGAAACAACACCTAAACATAAATACGCATTTTACACACATAGATATTCTCGCGTATGTCAAATATATATAAACCCTAAACTTTTATCCGAATATGGTAATATTCTCTTATTTGTTATTGAAAATGTCCAGATATTACAGAAATTAGTGAACAGATGTCTACGATATACTTGGAATACAGAATAAGTTAACGAAGATTTTCACCGAAAATCTACAGGCAAGAACTAATCAGAACTCCATCAATCAAGATGGGCAATCGTGCATTATAAATCAAAGATCTCTAGAGTCACTCAGTATATCATATATCACAAGCCAGGAAGGAATATTCAACAGAAAAGTAAGTCTCTCAATTGACTGTGATCTGTGGCCAGTCGAATTGGGTACAGTTCAGCTTAGCGATGTTATTATGATAACCGAATACACCTACATGATTGCCTAAGAATCCTATGCACCAAAATGTAGGTAGGCAAATAGAGCCCGGAGGAGCAGTAATTAATTACTGTTTGAATAACAATTGATTTCCCACGGTTGTCACACTCGAGGTTAATCGTACTGTAAACACCGAAACAACGAATAGATAGGAACCTTACAAAAACAACAACAAATAATCTTACTTTAACAAGTAAAGTTTTAAACAAAAAAAACACGAGATATGTTTTACCTAAAAAATAATATAATCCCCTCTCTCTCTCTTTCTCATAAATATGTAAATAACGCATGTGTGTTCCCGTAGAATAATTATTATGTTAGTTAAAAAGTATTATGAACAAGAAAATATGTGTTGTGCCTATTAAATGTTAAAAACATATTTTCTTTTCTTTTATTATCAGTTATAAAAATTGAGATTCTCTTAGCTTGCAACTAAAAATACAGGTACTTATATCGATCTTGACCCAGTTTCCGTGAGTTTCTTGTCGGAAGCGTTCGGCTATCCTACGCAAACGCCCGAGAGATTACGAGCCGATTTGTACCAGACGACAATTTTGATATATAGCTCTCTAAATACCTGCAACATTTTATAGATTATTTTTGTCTGATTTGCCAAGCGGTTACACGGCAAATTAATGAACCGTTTTTATTCGTTATATTTTGCGGATTTCTCTATTTTCTTTAATTATTATTTGGCAAATATTTATTACTAAATACTAAAATCAAAGTTTTAAGTAAAAATATTGGAAAAGTTTAGGCAGAGTATGTATTCGTAAAAATAATTAATAACATGTTTATTTAAACTGAAAGTTTAATATATTTAACATTAAACATTATCATAATGACGTATCTAATATAGAATATTACCGGATGAATTATTTTTAAACATACAATTTCATCCGCAAAAACCAGAAAACTAATTAATACAAAAAAATTGAATCCGCAAAAATTAACGCAGTCGATTAATTTACAGTGTAGTCGTTTGGTAAATCAGAAAAAATAGTCGATACAATTTGTCAGCTAGTTTAGGAGCTAACTACTTAAATATAAACTTTTAAAACTAACTTTGCGTTCGTTTTCATTTTTTTCTATTTATTCATCATTTGTTTTCATTTTTAATTTAATTATTGTTTTTTCTGAATTTGTTTGTTTATTTAATTATTATGTATTTGTTCATAAATTCATAATTGCAGTATTTTATTGTAATTTTCTAAACAAATCTAAATATCACAGTGTGACCAACACTATTTGCTATACAACAAATAGGTTTATATTGTAACTAACAAAAATATATAATTTAAATAGCTGTTTGTATTTTAATAACTTCTATGAAGTTTTTTGTTCAAACTTTCATCAATCAAAATAAATAGATTTTACTCTTTACAATCTATTTAACAGTCTTATATTTCTTTACTTCAATGAGGCAACACTACTCAACTTAAATATTCTGCTTGTATTATTTATTTGGTTTCATTTGTTAGTAAATAACTGTTGAATAATGTTCACTTTCAGTATAAATTTGATCGTGCTCCTTTTTTACTTTTTGAATGCATTTTTCAAGTTTTCTAAATTGTTTTTAAAAAGCTATGATTCATTCCTGGCCTTCAAAGTGTAACATCTGTTTCGGTCGATACTACACCCTATAGACAGGTATCGTCTTGGCCTTCGGGTCTGGATTTCGCCAGTCTGTGGGTTTGTTCTGTGCAGTTCTAAGAGGTCCACCCTCCCAGTCTTTGCCTCCCATCTTTGGAGTGGAGTAAGTTTATCGCTTACTGTCTAATGCGCCCCTAATGGGGAATGCCAACGGGGCTGTCCAGGCATTTTTTGTAGGCCAGAGTGGTCACCTTCTCGGGCGCTGGCTTTTCAAATCCGACTTTCCTGCCCTTGTGTCACATCTTACCGCTGTAGGAGGAAGATAAATAACATTCCTGACTTTTAAGCATGTCTTGCTCACTGAACCCAAATGTATGACGTAATTTGCCATTAAACACGCTTCATTTACGTGGATCGTGGTCGACTCCACTTACGTTCAGTTTTATTTTATGAATAAAATAATTTAAACAAAGATCGTGATTTTGTTTTCAATTTTTGGCATCCCATACGACATGCTATGGTAGGTTTTCCGTGCAATTCTCACCCTTAATACTATTATCTATTAGTGAAAATTTAGAGTTCGTGCTAATTAGTGAATACTTACTTTCAAAAAGAGTAGACGTGTTGCTGGAGTATGAGAGATAACATATCTCCGAATATTTCTCATGCTATCCGTTTTTTCTATACTCACTGAAAATCATTTGATGTTCTCGTAAAACCTGTTTACAAATGTATACTAGCTAATTACGGATATTTGGTTACTCTGTAATTTTCGTGAAAATAGGGTGTGTAGGATTATGCGATTTATCTTACATTCTACAATGGCAGTTTCAGTTGACGTAGTCTGGTGTAATGCTCATTCTATATGTGTGTGTGTGTTTAAGCAGTTGTATACTAGTTCACCTTATTTGTCGTTAGTCGCTGTTATTGAATTAAGATTGTTGGCTTCTGCATTCGAGTATTTTGTAAATTATTAAGCTGCTTTCAATAGAAACAGATTTTTCTACCGTGTTATTTTTCACATGGATTACAATTTCCATGTGTTTTTGAAACTTACAAGTATTACAACTAAACGAGTTTTATTCATGTCTCGCATACCGTTTTTTATTTGGCAAACTTCCTCTATTGTTTACGTTTACATGCCTGCGTGATCTTCACATTTGACCTCTTACTGCTGCAAACTCGCGTATTTGACGTTTTCTTCTCTTCTTGTTGACTATCACCACGACCGGTATATTTTGCTCGAGCCTGTATTTCCGTATGTATGACCACGTGCTAGAGCGTTTTATACCGGTCCGTGTCTGTAGCATTTGTCTGAATTAGCAAAATGCTGTGACTTGCAAAATAGGTAGTGGGTTACCTTGATATCCCAGTCGTGTCAGTGTGTATGCATTCATCATTGTTATTGTTAGTATTTACGCACTAGACATTTCACACGAGTCATTATCAGTAATTATAGACTGAGAATTACTGGAGACTTAGTGACACATTTCCATAACTCTCCGCCATTTTTTATTACAGTTACAATTCAGTTTTCATTATTGCAGCAACCGTTTACAATTGGTTGCTTGCAGATAACGACCGTTTAGCCTCTCAAGAATTGAGTGGCAATAAGCTTGCTCAGGTTTCCTGTACATTCAGCATTATTGTGGTGGCAGTCTAATTAGCGCTCCCCCTCCTCTGTCTTTATATCTATGCATATGCTAATATGAATTCTTTTGTAAAATGAGGGATTCAATAACATCGGCAGATAGAATAATCTGTTATTAAATTAATATTTGTGTTTTCATATTGAAGGATGGATTAAACACCTGGTACCGATCTTTAAGTCTTTTAGATTCTTTCATAGTAATGTTTTATCCGATTTGTGTCGTTTATTGAAAGCGCCATCACCTTTAGGAACAGAAGTAGAAATACGTTTTTGTTATTATTTGTATGAGGTTATAATGCCGCGAGAAAAGTTGCGAATTCAGTAAAAAGCATTTCAAATTGTTAATGATTTGAAAAATATTTCAGAACACCTGCGCTCTTCAGAAAAATGCCTACTCATTTTCACCTAGTGGGGTACATTCGTGTATAACTGTCGGTTATACTGGATTAACTGATCTCTGATGGTTACTATTATTAAAGTCCGTCAATATTTACATGTGTAACTGTTTGTTATGGGCATTGCTTTATTGACAATGTAAACTTGTGTGACATACTATTGGGAGTAAGAGCTGAAATAAAAGTATTGAAAGTTATTATAATAGAATACATTAGATATATAATCAAACAAAATGTTACCATTGGGCAGAAATTGGTAATGATGTATACATATTCGAGTCTAGTTAAGCAAAAGTAGATTTGAAAATAGAGGTTAAGTTAATTAAATTATGATATGTGAAATATGATTTTAAAAGGTTTTAGAAAAGCTATATGTATAATGGCACGTATTTAGACATATTTTGTGGTGAACTAATTATCCAACAACTGTGAATTATAACGCCGCTTCTAGGTGTAACTATCGTTTATATCGGCTATATTTGATTTAATTCAGTTAGATGCATATGTTTTAAAGCCATTCATGAACACCTGATTACATTTTACTATAATTATTGGACATCAATTAATAAATATTCTCGGAATATCAAGTCCATTGGAGAATGTTCCTTACTTGTTGTAGCATCATATGGGCATCACTTCCAGTTTAAAATTTAATTAGTTCCAATTTGCATGAAATAAGGTTCGAATCCTTGACGTTTTCTATAATTGAAATTATATCTTTAATAAGGATCATAATTTAAATAAGGAATCAGTATCATATAAGTTAATCTTAATATAAACATTCATATATTTAGGTGTGTTTGTACACAACTATATCATATTGCCAATCAACATATGTTATTGTAACTTCAATATTAATGTAAGTATAGGAAGCACGTTGGTTTAGAAACCATTTAGTAATTTTATGGGGACGCAGTAAGAGAATCGCCACAATGGCTGACAAATTGAGAAATAGAGTATAATTAAATAATAACATTTATAAATTGCATTATCTTCTATCTTCTATCTCTGTGCTTAGCGATGAGAAATGCTATTTTAGACTTAAGCGTGACAGAGGTAAGAAAAACACCATTTCAAAAGGCGGCGTGCACGACTGATTGGCGAACAGAATTTTCGACATGTTTACTATAAAATGCATCTATTATACTTACGATGTTGCGAGTAAAATGCTGTTTCTCCCGGGCACAGGCCAGACAAAAAGAAGATGAACGGATAGATGCACACATTTTTCAAAGGAAAAATATAATTTATAAGAAATTGAAAACTGAAAGTTCACAAAAATATAATACATTACTTTTCATCATTATGTCTTTTTTGCGCCTGAGCGTATAGACTTTCACTTTAAACAATCTAATAATATATTTTAGTATCATATAAATATGCTAATTCGAGTTACTCTAACTTCTCTCACTACTTGCTTACATAATACAAGTTCGCATAAACATACTGAGAGAAAGCGCGTGTCTCCTTTAAATATATATCATATGGATTTTTTGAGAAGCATCAATTTTAGTAAGATCATTTCACGTGTACAATACATTCAACTGAAAGCTGCTGCCCAAATCAAGACTATCTTTTAAAAATATATATATAAGTTCAACACTTGTGCTTAATTGGTAAGCATCGTATATGTCTATTTTATAATGATATACATAAATAAGTTTTTGTTCATTAAACCATATAAAGTGTTCGAAGTATTTAATTAATTTCACTTTTAATTATCACTTTAAATCTTGTATCATTTAGTGGTCGACGTCTCTGCGTTTGATTGATTTGAGTAAACGCAGTCCATGTACACATCAAGTTGAATTCCTACTGAAAAATCAATTAAACAGTTCAATTATTCCACAATCATTCAAACTAATTTGATCTACTGTGAGTCACAATGTCATTTAAAACTTTAATTAATATGGGTTTTTACAGACCTTAAACGCTTAATTAACCTCGGGTTCTTAAATTGACATTTTGCTGCCAATTCCAAGCAAAATAAATATTTAGAACAACTGAAAACGTTGTTGATTTATTAGATGTGTCCAAGCTTCTATTTAACAGAAATGCCTGCGTAAAAGTTGATGCATCGGTCTGACATGCGTACGTTGGATTCTGTAGCATTATCGTCGGAAATTCTACGGATCCCCCAAAATAGCTGGCGTCGTCTAGAAAGTTGCTGTTCTGTGTTCTAATGTCTCCTAGTATTCGTAGTCATTACGTGTGTGTGAGTCTTCATTATCTGTCGGCACGTCTTTATATACGTGTGACAGTGGGTATATAACGTTTAGTGCCGAAACGTTGACTTTAATAAGTTGTTTAAGCTTTATCCTTCTTTAATTTATACATATTTATATTTGTGTTACATAATACCATAACGATTTATCTCGCATAGAGAAAACGAGCAGGTGCCATAAATACGTACGCTCTCCGTCGTATATCAAACACTAGAGAGGTAAATTAGACTAGCTTATTGTCTAGTCTGACTGGAAACATATTGTACTTGTCGTTACTTACACACCCACGTCAAGTTAAATCCTAATCTTAATTCATAGGTGTAATTCCCTACACATACGTAATCCAATTTCGCTATGGTCATTTTTTCAGCTGTACACTAGCAAATGCAACATACAATAGTACTACACTATTGTCTAGTTACCGGCTATTTACGCCTGCGTATAATATAACATGGGTGTCGGTCTCATACGCTTGTGTGTAATAATATTATATTTTTATTTTTCTTGTGTGCGCCCCAACTAAGGAATATTTCCACTTAAGTTTAAAAAGATTCTGTGATATGGACCAGCTTCATATAGAGATCGCTTAGATGGGGAGCCTGGCAGTACGATGTTTATTCACATTACATTGAAATCTATGTATGTTAGTGCGGTCAGGGAAAATGTAAGCAGGATAACATTGCAAAGGTAACTGTTTCGTGGAGAGAAGCCATAAGAGTAGGAAATATTCAGTTATCTAAGGAACGCTACGGTATAGAGGTGATAGTGTGTGCTAGACAGCTGGCTTCAGAGTATTTGAGTTTAAAGGTCACACAGTTGAACGGACACATTGAGGTTAACGAACGCACCGATGATTGAACCTTCAACCTTCACATGACTATAACTTAGATACGAAGAATTACTGAAGTCTTCTCCCAGTCATGGCTGATTCAATTTCTTAATGAAACTAGACGGGTACCGCGTATTTAAATAAATTTTTCGTGGTACAAAATTTAATAACGGCGAGGAATACGAACATTTGGGACATTTTTGAGAGGGTTGAATGCAATAAAACAATTATAAAAACGAGAAGAAACGATTTAAAAAAGTAATTAATGTACTAAGTCGGTTTTTGTCCACACTCATCAGAGTATTACAGTGGAAGTGATTAAATACGACTAAAACCTAAAAAATTATAATGAAAACTAGTGACAAGTTTAGGAGAAAAAAAAAAGTTATGAAAAAAAAAATATGGGGAGGAGGGTCACAAGTTGATCACATTAAGTCCTAAAAGCCACTCCTTTTGTTTACAAAGGGAGGGTTTGATTGACTTGATATATATGGCTTCCAGGACTTTGAGGTGGAATAGAGAGTGCAATCTACTTATGACAGTAAACCAGACACTAGTGTACGTCGACGCACATTCGGCGCTATTTATAAGATTTTCAGCAATAACAGACCCGGATGTATTGACTCAATTATCTAAATTATTTAGTCGGCCCTGACGTATGGCAGGGGGGATATGTTGTTTGATTCTGTATTCAAACTTTTGCACTGTTCTCTCCACGTATACGGCATCGCACCGACATTTAAATTGATAAATAATATTACTGATATGTTGGGGTGGGAGAACATCCTTATGAATAGATTTGAGCGAAGGTCAAGCAGAAAAAACAATTCTAGGATTAGATGCCTGGTAACACCGACGCACAGTTACAGAAATTTGATTAGTAAATGTTATGCTAATATTACCCAACCAAGGTGATCTGAGGTACGCCGGGCATTTTAGAGGAGCAAAAAGTTTAGGCTTGTTAAAGTGAGCGATCTTAGTAACGATATTAGAATTTACAATATCGAGAGGGTACCCATTTTCAACGAGCACCTCTTTGATAAATTTAATCTTTGAATAAATCAGGGATTCATGGCAAATCATTAAGGCACGATGAACCAAACATTTAATCAGATTTATTTTTCTTTGTATGGGACAAACAGAGTCCCAGTAAATGTAGGTTTGCGGTAAACAGATGTTAGTAACAATGAATCAGATTTATGCACTAATAAATCCAGAAAAGGAAGGGTGGAGTTGTGTTCCTACTCACAAGTGAACTTTAAGGCTGGGTGTAATTGATTGAGTTCATTAAGGAATAATATGGAATATAACAGGTGGAGGCACTTAGATATTCGGTACATAGAGAGAAACTTAAAGATCCGGGGCACTTACATTGTCTGTAGCGAGACTGTTATACATATGATATACATTTCATCAAAATAGGATATGTTTTTAATTTTGAAGAAGATTCGGTTTCCATAACCTTTTTAGCTTAGCAGGGCGCATAGAGGTGTAGGCCACTTCTATATGCTTCCCCATAGGACTCAATACAAAGAATTTAAATTTAATCAAAATAGGATAAATTTGAAGATGTAAGGTAATTATATCTCACTTAGATTTACACTTTGAGATTCAGGAAAACTTCTATTGTCTACGCTGGTAGATTTCACATAATAATTATTTTTTAGATTTCATGTAAATACTGCAACCTTTCTATATAAGGGATGCACTCATTACACACATGTACGCACACATACGGACATATATTGAAGAATATACATATAGAGATATATGGATTCAGACGTTTCGAGATTATGTAAAATAGTAACTAACTAACTCTTCACGTCGAACACAGAGGCTGCGTTCGTACTAACTATGTAACACCTTTACCTTAATTGTTATAAAACTATTTTAATATATCTTGTATGAAAGATGTATGATATTGTTTTGTCAAAACAACCTTATTGATTATCGACCAAACAAAAACATTTAATATCCAACATTTTTTGTTGTTATATTTGAAATCATATATCTTCTTGCAGCTTATATATTGAACCATTATGCAATATTCCTATTCTTGATGTGTTATGCATCATACTGTTATCGTTCTCTACCTAATACGTTTGTCAGGTATGTTGCTTCCTTTTTATATCTTCCAGGTTTTATATGGTTCCGAGGGAATTCCATAACTCGAAACAATCATTTATTTCAATTGCCAGCACTCAGCCATTTCAGGACGTCAGTGAATGCTAATTCATCGCCAGTCCAAGAGATTGATGTCAAGTGTTCAGGGTAATCTGATACACTCCCTACAAGCATTTATCTGAGAAGTAATGTTGCTGAATTCTCTAAGGTCAACGGACGTGACACGTATAGATATTGGGCAACATACCCTAGATATAAGAATAAGTGGTTTACACAATCCTCATACTAAAAATGTGGGGAAATACTATTGACGTTTATTTATTTCCTTGGTGGCACGCATCATATATTATGCATCTGTTTTTATTTTGTCAACTTTTATATATATATATATATATATATATATATATATATATATATATATATATATATATATATATATATATATATTATTTATTTTCCTTCCACAGTAGAAAGATGTGACACAAGGTCGGGAAAGTTTGATTTAAAAAGCCAGCGCCCAAGAAGGTTAGCACTCTGGCTTACAAAAAAGGGATGGGAAGCCCCGTCGGGATTCCCCGATAGGGGTTCCCCAGGCAGTAAGCAATAAACTTCCTCCTCCTCAAAGAAGCGAGGAAAAGCCTGGGAGGGCAGACCTCCTGGAACTGCACAGGACAAACACACAAACCGGCGCAATCAAGACCTGAAGACCAAGACGATACCGGTATATGGGTTGTGGTATCCATCGGAACAGATACTACACTGTGATCCCAGCCAAAAGGCCAAACAGACTGTTTAGAATATAGAATAGTGTATAGCATGAAGCACTAGTAGACATAAGAATTGGAACACACTATGAACAGCGATTCCATATATTCGTCGATTACAACAATCTTAATCTTGTGTAAAGAAACCTTGTTCAAAAGAAATCGGAGTGTGAAAAGTAATGCAGTAAAAAAAGAGAATTTGAGGCGAAGAGTGAGTGGGGGAAACATAGTATTAGGAGGCAGATAAGGAGTGAGGAGTGAGTGTGAAAGCATGTGAGCAACAGTGAAATTAATCCATTTTCAATCTTCTTTTCTTTTTCTGTCTTACAACTTTTCTCCAAATTCTTATTTAGCTTACATACATTATTACAACCCACGACTATAACTACACCAACTAATATAAGACCACTCTCTTTTTCTCAAATCACCAACCCTTCCTAGATTACTTTCCCCGCTCTGCTTCATATAATACTCTGTTATTCTTTTCAAGAACGCTTATTCACACCAAATGATTGAGATATAACTATAGCTAGAATTGAGTAAAATATAAAAATATATGGAGAAATAATTTAGAAATGTTGCGAACGATAATCCACTATGAATTTAGCCTAGCATGAATCGAACGGATTACATAAACAATAATAATTGTACGTTTTAAAATATGTATTTCTCTGTCTGTGGCAAATCTTTAAAACATATCCCAAAAATTAAATACTTCAGAAGAGATATTACACATAGATAAACCCTTTTTATGTCATTGTTAATCATTTTTTATCAAATTGCTATAGAGAAGACTTATCTTTATCTAATGTACACTCTATAAAATCATAGAGATTGCTCTACTTACGAAAATATTTATGCGTGTCAAGGAACTGAATATAGACCTATTAATGGTTCCGATTTCTATGTGTCTCTGCTAAGTTATGTTTCTCTGATGTCGCAAAGAGAAAGCGTTGATAACACATGGTAAACCGCAATATATTAACCAAGTGAAATTATATTCCTTTACTTCGTAAGCAGGCTATATACGTCACCAGCACTGTTAGTCTCAATATGAGTCAATAGAATCTGCGCGTTAACCCTTGCAAATCTAAAGCTGATTCGAGGACTGTATGTTTCTCTAAGGCTGTAGTATATATATATATATATATATATATATATATATATATATATATATATATGTATGGGGGTGGGGTGGGGTGGGTTCCTGTGTGTGTGTAGTATACTTTTTTTTCATACAAACATATTTAGTTACATATGTGCATACCCTTTTCAGTTGTTCCTCTTTCGAGAGAGAACTTCCTCATACCACTCTAAAGTTGAATCTCGATGGAGGGGACAACGATATACAACTAAAAATATTTCACCCCAAACAAAGCAGGTCACCACTGAAAACGTGAAGGGCTACTGAAAATGAGGGAGTAGTTTTGGGGTGTCATCCTTAGTTCGGAGCTGTACATCGATATGTCTGTTTATATTAGTTTTAAGCCTCTGCATGTCGGTACAGTCGGGGAAACCGGGAAGAAGAAGTGAGTTTCAGAGGTCGGCAGCACGAGAAGCTGCTGGGGGCCTCCACGGTAAATGGATGGGACCTAGCTGATTGTCGGGGTGTTCTAGTGTATTTGCGTGTAGGGGGCGCACAATCAGTTGAACTATTTGTAAAACAAGCACAAAGATGCAACATTGCGGTGACATGACAAGGGCTGGAGCTTGGTTGACAGTGAGGGACCTATTAAGTTGGCTACTCTTTTGTTTACCTAGTCTAAGAGGGAGACACTAGTTGATGATGCACCAGCACAGATGTGGAAACAATACTCCATACATAAGCGGGTGGAGGCTTTGTAGAAATACATGATAATGGCAGGTGTGAGGAGCTTACTAGCAGGGTAGAGGGATCACACCTTCTTTGCAGCAACCTTGGGTATGTCTTTAATGTATTAATTCCAATCCATGTTACCTGTGAATGTTAGGCCGAGTAGTTTGAATGTTTAACTCTCAGGTAGGGTGTTATTTTCTATGACAATCGGTGGTTGGAGAGGCTTCTTGTCGTTATTGAAGGAAAGGAGCTTTGTCTTTGTGGTATTAAAAGTTACCAACCATTTCTGCCTCCAATAAATAAAAATTGATACTAAAAATAGCTCTACTTGTTATTGAACACTTGGAGTAACATCTATAGACACAACTATAATACATGTACTATATGAATATATATATATATATATATATATATATATATATATAATTACACAAAGTGCATGTTAAATTAAATCATGGTCAAGCATTTGTTATGTTTGAAAGAAAAATTTAAATTTTTCTGATCAGTCATAATAACTGAATCATATTTCACTTAGCTATTTATGTATTTTCTTCGACTCTTCTCATTTCAAACTAATCTATCTACTGTGAGAATGTAGACAAATCGTCAATTTATTTTATTAAGCGTTACCAAGTCTTTCCACACACCAGAGGCATATATAAATTAGCTAACGAACTAATAAGTCAAGTTACTTCTATATTATACATTAGGACTATATAAAAATAAATAAATGAGTCTTTCACAACTTAATAATTATTTTTTAGAAAGATGCTCAGCTGAATTTTTATCTGTTTTTTCATTGTATGTTTCTTTCCACCAACTTCAATCAGTAGAAAATATTACAACCGGACTTGTTTGCCGCAAGCAAAAGCATGCTCGTCCAATAATCTAATGGCGACACATACATATCATGCACTGTCCTTATATGTAATCAAACTCAGCTACTTACATCAAGTATCTTCATGTCTTGTCTGGAGCGATTTTACGAACAAAAAACATATTTTAGTTCATTCTATTCATTATTATTAATCAGTTTATAATATCCGCCACCATTGAACTGGTAACATATGTACACCATTAAACATTATCATCGTTGTGCTTATAACATCAATAAGTAGGAACGAATTAGTCAAAACAGTGCATTTTGATGGAAGAAACATTCATATAGATATGGCATAGTTTATTGATTGTCGAGTTAAATCGAAGTAGAAGTTGTAATGATTTTGACCAATATAGACCATTGGTACAGCATAATAACGTAAACACACCGTTAGATCTTCGAAGTTAAGAAACGTTGAGCCATGTGATTACCAGTTGGGTTATCATTTAGGAATACCAGCAATTTTATATATGAAGACCTCGATACCTCCCTGAAAAAACTTTAAAAACCTGACCACGTCATTTTCCCTAACCGAGATAAACATGTAACCGGGCCCGCTTGTGAATTTGATAGTCCTATGAAACAGGGGAACCGGATCAACTTGCCGAGGGTAGATGTCGTACTAGGTAGACGTACGTGTACTGGCACTGTAATCAAAATTTACACATAATCAGGATAAATCGGTGAATATTTTGAATCTTAAATGTAAGTGTAACAGATTGAATTGACGGACAGAACTCGTATATAGATGCAATGGCGCATCTGAAAATAGACATCTGAATAAACTCCGTTCTCCAACATCAAACGAGAATTGATGCGACTTTGAGCGTTTTCATAATTGATTACTTATATCCGTGCACTTTGTTGAAGTGGGTTTCATTATTTTGATCATTGAAAATAAGAAAAAAAATTGTCACGATTTTTTGGCGGAAATATAATATTGACTTGAGTTATTTCAATCTATAAATTATCGTCTTTCTTTAGTAAAATTATAGATGTATGTAAAGCATCAAAGACGTCTCGAAATAAAATGACTACATTATCAAATCGACACGATTTTGTACAATTAAGTATCAATCGAATAGCAACCGTTTATGTTACGTTTTTTCTTTATCATATATAATGTATTCATAAATACATTTATATATAGGTCTCTATATCGAAAAAAATTAGTGTGTACATATGAATTTATTAATATACATATTTGTGTTAGAAAAACATCGAAGCGAATAAAACGATTATTATAAAGTTTGGAACACAATTTTTGAGTGTAATAGAGCTAATATGGGCTATGTTTTGTTTAACTTACTCCACGGAAGACTACATTCTTGTAAGCCCTTATTAAAGATGATGATACATCTGTTGTGTAGAATACATGGAGCATAGAAATCGATGAATGCATATTGTTTTTGTTCTTGGTTTCTGTAGGTTAATTTTAAGAATCTTTAGGGGCCAAATATGGGCAAAAGTTACAATATGATAATAATTACAATTTGTAAATAATTGATCTGTTATAATTCGAGAGTAAGTAATGAAGTGTTAATGAATGTGTATTGCTTCTTAAAACTTTAGAGTGAATATTGTAAAAAAAATCGTACCATACGTTACATGATTTTGCTCTTTGTATGCGATATAAATAGTAGGGTGCAATTGTTTTTTTCGGGGTATTAATGAAAAAGCGAATTAACAGAATACCAGCTTTAGGACAAGTATTCTGCTACCAAATATATTAATATTGTATTAGTTACTGTAGATGTAAATCCGTTGAAATTCCAGTGTTAATACCAAGTGCTCAATAACAAGTAGAACTGTTTATTGTGTACATATATGAATACATGTTTCGGTTGTACTCTTCACAGAGAGTCAACCTCTTCAGACCGAAGATTACAGAGAAATGAGAGGAATTTGGAAAACTTTCCCTTTAAATAAATATTTTTGGGGAATGAGATATCTTTTTTAGAATTTAGTATCAGGTTACATTTAGTATCAGGTTACATTCTTTAATACTTGTCCTAAAGCTGGTATTCTGTTAATTCGCTTTTTCATTAATACCCCGAAAAAAAAAACTCTTCTAATTAGGTGCTATCTTTTTTATTCTTTTTTATTACATGCCTTATAATGTGTTCTTTGTTATATTTTTTAGTACTCACTTAGCCTGAATTCCTTTCTTCTCTATTTAACACTTCGAAGTTTAAATTTATTTACCAACATATTCGAACATAAATATTTGATCGTTATATAAAATACACACGTGTGCACAAATTAATAGATAAACAGGTACGTATAAATAACACACACACATATATATATCTATATATATATATATATATATATATATATATATATATATATTCGCATATATCAATACATGGATATACACATATATACACATGTATACATTTTCAAGCATAAATATATGGTCTTAATATAAAATACACACGTGCACACATATTAATAGATACACAATTATACACATAACATATATAAACATACATATGTATACATATATAAAATAACAAACACAAATATATACGCATATATCTACAAACGGATATACACATATAACACATATATACCATATAAATATGTTTATATAAAATACCTACCATCACATATATACACTCATATATATATATATATATATATATATATATATATATATATATATATATATATATATATATGTATATATGTATATATAAATACATTTACTTGTTTCATTATATATATATATATATATATATATATATATATATATATATATATATATATATATATATATATATATATATATATTTAATGAAACAAGTTTAAATGCATTCATAACATTAACCTGAAACGAATATTTTTAAAAAGTGCTCAATTCCAGTAGATCAGTTGTTGTGGACTAAGAAATTCGGTAACAAGACACACACTTGGGATTAACTGAAACAATGTATATTGAAGAAAGTGTAAATCCAGCATATAAAGAAAGAGGTTCAACGTCTGTCTGACTGCCAGTATAAGAATGAGGTGGTTTCAAAACCGAGACACACGTGCGCCCGGGATTGAAAGTGAAGGGGAAGAGCTCATGTAGTCATTATAAGGCACAATGTGTAATCTGTCAGGGAGCTAAGTGCTTCCCGTTATATTAGTAACCCTTGCGCCAGACTTGAGTTGCAAATAAAGTGAATTCGCTGCACTAAATATGTCAGCTCACTGATCGGGGTATTCGGTGTAATTCGATTTCAGCTAAAATATAAGCAATGCTGGAGACACCAGCCAGGTTCAAGAGGTCAAAGAAAACCTGTGACCGAGATTTGTTGAAAGAATGGTGACGGCTGTATTCCCTCTCTCTCTCTCTCTTTCCCTCTTTCTCTCTTTCTCTATCCCTCTGTCTCGCTCTCCTTCTCTCTCATTTTTCCCCGTTCTCTCTGTCTCTCTCTAGAAAAGAGATTGAAAATTGAGAGACTGGGTTGAAATCCGAACGAGGAAGACGCGTTTATCGCTCGCTCTGAGATGTTTCTTTTCAAAATATAATCAATCATATTTTTATAAAAAGTAAAATAGTTTGTTCCATTTTTACATAATGTTTGATTTGCAGCACGATGGTCCCGACCAAACAGCCGGCTAGCCAGTCCCAGAAGCAGACGACAGTGACTATCGTCAGACGATAATTGCTCACTGGCCATAACAAGATGAGACATTGCACATGCGTGCACATGTTGTCACACATCGTCCCGTTCCAAGATATTCCCCGTTCGACCAAAGCGTATTTTGCTACACATACAATAACATCCCCTCCCAAACATTACATCTGCTCGAGTCTCAGTATCGTTTCCTATTCTGATTGATAACGATAAGATCCGGAAGCTTATGTGTCCTTATAGATTGTCGCAATTCTTGGGCTGATTCGTGTGTCGTATACGGTATCCATAACTTTTTCTCAGGGATTGTTGTTGGTGTCATCCGACAGTCGTTTTTAATTTGAGTTAGGTGTTACTTTGTAAACGACATTTCTAATTATTTTTTGTATCGTTCTCAGTTCTTGAAATGATGTGTTATTTCTAAACATCTTATAAAATACTTTTTCTCCCGGATGTATTTTGTTCATGTACAATAGATGTTCGTTCTTGTTTGGTTCGGTTTGATTTGGCAGCAATTTATCGAAAACGAACCTTATCTTACTCGAAACCTTATTGCTGCAGCTGATAATGAAGGTAGTGTGTAAACATTTGGCGTAATCCTCTATACCTGTTAGAACTACCGCAGATCCTTTTCCTTGAAAGTGTCGCAAGCTTTACTCAGATCGATGTTTAATGTGCCTACTAAACGCTCTGACTTCCCGTTTAACCTCGCGGTGTATGGCAGGCGTGATGTGTCTTATCTTGAAAATCTCCGAGAATTATTTAAAGTCGACGGACGCAAATTGAGTTCCCTTTTAATTGCCCAAACCATCGCCTGGCTCAAAACGGGAGAACAAATTCGTGAAATAAGTGTATAATAACCTCTATAGTTGACATTTTACATCGAAGCACTTTGGGCCATTTGGTAAAACTATTTTCTGTAATGAGAAACAAAAACCATCTACCGGGCCCGCAAAATCCAAGTGTATCTTTAACCAAGTTGCGTCCGTTTTCGACCAAGCATTATCTTTAATAGGAGGTGCATACAACTATTTTTATTCACGCTCCACGGATGTATTTTAAATAACCCTAATTCTCAAAATTACATCCTAATAATCGATTTTCATCTACGGTTAAACTGAACGTCATTCTATTGGATTTATTACATTTTGAACATGTCTAACGCAGTCTCCACGAAATCTCTTTTCCATCTTTTTATCTTTCGTCACCGGACACTTTGTCAACGGATATTCCCCAACTGGGTGAACTTTATTTTTTGATAACATTTTTATACACACACTTTTACTTTCCATTACTTTAAATTGTCTCAAATTGTGAATGTTAGCAATTCCCCTTCCAACTTATCCATCTATGTAATTTCTCTGATGATAAGATTTTCATCTTTGAAAAGGCTGACTTAAAAAAATAGAAATAAACATGTTTGGATCGAGTACGTCTGACATTAAATAATAACAGATGAGATAGATTTGTCATCCGCACATCTTTATCTCTTTTCAATCATTTATCGTTATAATTGCTCTATCTCGTATATTGAGCTTTACTCCTTTCACCATAGGTCTTATTGTCAAAAAGTATACTTTTTTGTCTCATATTATATATATATATATATATATATATATATATATATATATATATATATATATATATATATATATATATATATATTTGAATTGGGTGTATTTATGCAAACATTGTAAAAGATTGTTAAACCATTGTAAAAAATTACAGAATTCGTATATTTAATTATACCTTTCGTATTTATTCAATTTTTCTGATTGTCTTTTTTGTATTAAAATAATAAAAATAATAAATGTTTCACATGCTTCACGTACGTTTTCGATTCTTCGTCGAATCATCCTAGGTGTCAAAAGCAAATGAACTCCAGCGTTTTTGTCCATTTTCTTTTTACACCTGAGAAGGATTCGACGAATAATCGACAACGTTCATGAAACATGTGAAACCTATGATACATTTAATTATTTTGTTTTATCTTAATACAAAAAAAGACCATCAGAACAATTGAAATAATAAAAAAGGTATAATTAAACAGACGAGTTCTGTTATTTTAACAATGTTTGCATATATATAAATATATATATATATAGACAGAGAGAGAGAACGAGAAGGAGAGAGAGAGAGAGAGAGGGGGGAAGAGGGAAAGATAGGGTTACAGATATATGGAGAGAAAGATTAGACCATCAGAACAATTATAAAAATTAAAAAGGTATGATTAAACGGACGAATTCTGTTATTGTAAACTATGTTTGCATATATATATATATATATATATATATATATATATATATATAGACAGAGGGAGATAAAGAGAGAGAGAGAGAGAGAGAGAAAAGAGGAAATATAGGGTTATAGATATATGGAGAGAAAGATTAGCCGTAGTAGTTAAAGACATGGACTGTGATCTCGGTGTACCGATATCTGTTTTCAAACTTACCTTTGAGAAAGTATGAATGTATGTATCATCGTCCCGGCTACGTATTATATAGTAATGTAGCCTAGACTCTACAACCTCCTACATGCAATTTTTCTAAGGAAAAGAACTCTGAAAAAACAATAGGCGTTCTCTGCTAATCTAACTCGTTCTTGACTTCCCCTTGCCACTGGAAAACAATGCCGATACTGGAGCGAGGCGGTCTGAAATTTCGCAACACTTGATGAACTATAGACTCCACCACCAGGTAATCTTCACAGGTTATAGCAATTGTTTCTTTATAATGAATGGACTTCTTTTAGATATTTCAAATAGTGTATGTTTGTGAAATATAAATAAAAAGAGAGTGAGTGAGTAAGTAAGTTGACAGAAAGCGTTTCAACTGTAGATAACATGCTACTTACTATCATAAGTTGTACCATTAATTTGCAATTTGAAGTCACGCACACTTGGAGATTAAGGAGACTCCTAACATGAATGCAACTAACGCTTGAGATGATGAAAGCGAAACATAAGTCTACACATCTTATTCATTATCTTAGTTAAACCTTCAATCATTTGATCGATTTACTTACAATGCTATTTATGTTGAATGATATAGCTTGTTTAACGAAAATTCATGAAGACTGTACCTTTAAGAAGAATCATTCATTGATTACTTGGAGGTGCATTATAGACAGCACACAACACTAAAAATGAATTGACATTTTTATTCAAGATGTTTCTTATCGGGGGAGTCGAAAGGCATTTTATTATTACTATTCAACAGAATTACTGGAATGGTAAATTCTGCGAGATTTATACTTTTTATTGTTTAGTCCGTTTATTTCTCGAGATGCATTTGAAGCAGTGAACCATTTAGCGCAGATTGCGATAGGCTAACGACATGTATGTTCCGTGTAACTAACATTTTATTGATTTCATCACAATATTATATTTTAAAGAAGAAAGAACACACATATTGAATCCCGCATCAATCGGGAAAGTAAATACAAATGATTAGAGAGAAACGGAAACCTCTTAAACTGGAATGTTTCGAAATAAAAAACATGATATCAAAATAAGTACTAACAATAGTTAAGAGTAATCGTCCGCATTTTTTATGTCTTACATTGTTTTCATATATTACGAATATATAATTTCAGTATTTACTTTAACAATGCTCAATACGTGAATAGTAGTGAACAAATTAGCAAGGTGAATTCGAGCGGAAATGAAACATACACGTTTCTCTGGAGTTTACTCAACATAAATATATTTTCTTCATATATATATATATATATATATATATATATATATATATATATATATATATATATATATATAAATATACATATAATTATTTTGCATCAACACACACACACACCCATATGTATATATGTATATATATATATGTATATATATATATATATATGTATATATATATATATATGTATATATATATATATATGTATATATATATATATATATATATATATATATATATATATATATATATATATATATATATATATAGATAGATAAATAGAGAGATAGAGAGAGAGAAAAGAGGGTAGTGTAGTATGAGTGCAATTCCAAAGAGAGAAAAGTATATATATAAAAGAAGTAAGGCTACGAACATTTGTAAAAAGTTTTTTTTCTAACATGTATTTATTATTTTGTTATTTTATCATTTTATCATTTTATATAACGCGTTTCAAGCGTGGTGCGCTCTCATAAGATATGTAAAGTCATTTAAATGGATTTACATATCTGATGAGAACGCACTACGCTTAAAACGCGTTAGATAAAATTGTAAAATTATAAAATTATAAAATAATAAAATATTTAATAAATGTTGAAAATATCTTTTTACAAATGTTCGTAGCCTTACTCATTTACATATATATACATATGTGTGTGTGTGTTTATATATATATATATATATATATATATATATATATATATATATATATATATATACATATATATATATATTAATCATGGAGTTTATGTATCTGTCTGTCTTTATGTCTGTCTGTCTTTATGTCTGTCTGTCTGAAGCCGAAACTCCATCATAGTCGCATGGCTACTTACTAAGTCCGCCAGCTTCATTATATACTACTAGAAAAACTGCCGGAACACTATGCGCATTTCTCAATTCACATAATCAACTTCTTTTAAACTTCTAATAAATTACTATTCGCAAATATACACTCATGATTGTTTTCTTCATATTTCCACATGTATTTACGCTATTTTGCATGCTAATCATCTTACTTATACATTACAGACAGCTAGACAGACAGACAGATACATAAACTCAAGTATTAATAGATTCATTTTATTATTTACATATATACATGCATGAAATGCGTTACGTGTTAGTCCATTTATATCAGCGTCCGTCGAGAGATGAATATCCCTAACTCAAATGTAGCTTCCAGACCGGGTTTAAGAAAGGAAAAAAAAAACAGCTAAGTCTAAAATTTCCTCACTGTCTTGTCTTAAATACTTCATATAATTACGTTACTACGTCTTGGTAAAGAATATACTTTTTTTTCTTTTTCGCAAGTACTCTGCGTTTCTTTCCTGTTTTCTATGTTCTTGCTAATATCTTTGCGTTGCCAAGTCTAGTAAAAGAATTTTTTCTTCGCAGGTTTTTTTTTTTTTTTCGCTTATTTTATTTTATTTATTTCATCTATATTGTTCTCTCTGTTGTCCACGACGCTTTACGTGTCTTTCTTTCGTTTTTACATCCATGCTAGTAATTCTTCGAGTTCTTTCTCTGGAGGGGTCAATGCGTTTGAAGATTAAAAGTGTGGGGGGGGGGATATCCACTATCAATGTAGTTTAAGAAAATGAAAAACCCCCACTGTAGCCCTCTTGACTGTGTTTTAAAAAGCCACGTGTTAGTCCATTAGTCCATTTATATCAGCGTCCGTCGAGAGATGAATATCCCCAACTCAAATGTAGCTTGCAGACCGGGTTTAAGAAAGGAAAAAAAAACAGCTAAGTCTAAAATTTCCTTACTGTCTTAACTCCCTCGACCGTTCCTTAGTACTCGATTCTTATTCCTCTTATTTATACCTACTTGCGGGAGGGAAACCTATCTTTAACTCTCTGTTCTCTTTTTAGTATACAATGAACTTATACTATCTACATATGTACATATATATATACATACGTAATATTGGATTTTTTTTTTTTTTTTTTTTTAACACCTGCGGGGGACAGGAAATACCCGACTAGTAATCGGGCGCAGGATATTTACACCCTTCTCGGAGTGTTGGACTCGTTAGACCTTGTAAGGCTATCCATCTAAGAGAGGGAAGCCTCTGACAAAAAACCTTGCTACTTACGTCGTGGCAGTAAACCGTTGGGGAGGGAGGCCTCCTTAGTCTTGATCGACAACCTTCCTAGAGTTGGAATCTCGAACAAAATATCCGGTTTGCAAACCTACAATTGCTTAAGGAGTAGATAGGTTCTGCCTATCGCCGGCCCTAGCACTCCTTCCTTGTCTATTAGTCAGGCGCAGAGGTAACAGTGCTGGGACGCCTCTAAACACCCAGTGCCTAACCTTGTTTCCTTACTAGGTCAATGAACGCCGTTCTCTTTCTCTCTATTTGGGCAACTTGGGGAAAAATTTTTTCGTCATTAAGTCTTACATGGCCAGTCTGGGTCTCTCTTGTTCCAACAGGTTGAGGGTACAGGTTAGACAGCTTGTCTGGCTGCTGTTTCCGACTGAAAGGACAGGAGCCCAAACTCTTGGGTAGCGCCAAGAACGGCTGCTCCATCATCAGTTGCATAATACCGTGGGTAGTTGTATGTGCCATGTCGCGCATGGAAAGGGACCCTGCAATTATCTCCGGTGGGCTTTCCCGAGGCCACAACCCCCATGGACCAGGTTCAGACTAATGGACTGGTTGTGTGAGCTTATTGGCACCAAACAAGTACCCACCTTGACCAACCCACTCTATAATCAAAACAAACATGTCATTACAAAAAAATAAAAGCAAACCTAAACCAGACACCCAACAAAAAACACTTTCGCCTCCGCCCTTGAGGCTCGCATTCACAAATATCCGGGGACTTAGAACCAATATCAACGACGTAGAATCCTTTCTCCTGACAAACTCCCCGGATATCCTAGCTCTAAGTGAAACTAACCTCCAATCCTCAATCTCCTCTCACCACTTTGACATGACTGACTACCTCCCACTCTACCGTAAAGACTCTGACAAACATATGCACGGGCTAGGAGTTTATGTTCGGAACACCCTCCCCCTGACTAGAGAACATAGGTTTGAATCAGTTGACCACGACTACATGTGCTTTAGATTGACTTTACATCACAGCATCAGTTACTTATATTTCTTATACCGCTCCCCGTCGACCCAGGACTGTACTCTGTTAAACTCTGTCTCTGTAAGCATAGATAGAGCACTCTTAATTGACTCGAATGCCCACATACATGTATTTGGTGATTTTAATGCCCACCACCGTGACTGGTTGGGATTCTCCAGCCTTACTGACGCAGCCGGCAACTCTACGTATAATTTCTCCTTAGCTCACTCCCTCTCTCAAACTGTCGATTTTCCGACCCGCATCCCCGATCGAATAGATCAACAAGCCTCACTTCTAGACCTTTTCTTGACCTCAATTCCCGAGGCTTGTGTGACGAAAGCTCATAGCCCACTCGGGAATGCTGATCACATTGTGCTAATGATACATATCACCCTAAGAAGTCGTCCAAAAGCTGATGAACCGTTGCTCAAAACAATAAGATACTACGAGCGGGCTGATTTTGAGTCAATCAGAGATCACATCAGTGATGCCCCATGGAGGGAAACCTTCTCACTCCCTGCCAATCAGTGTGCAAACGAATTAACTGAATGGGTCAAAGCAGGCATTGAAGCCTATGTCCCCATGCGAAAATACTTTAGCAAGCCTCACTCTCCTCAATGGTTCACCTCGGAAAGTGCAGCTGCCATTTCTGAGAGACAACAAGCATTCCGTAAATTTTGCCGACATAAGTCAGCTACTAATAGAAATAAATTTATAGAGTCAAGAAATAATTGCAAGGCCGTGATAGGTGAAGCGAAGAGAAGGTTTAATGAGTTAACGGAAAAACGCATCCAGACACAGAAATTAGGTACTCGTGATTTCTGGAAAATCTACAATAGTGTAGTGAATAATGGTCAATCAACGATTCCCCCACTATCAAACCACAATGATGTTGCTTGCACGGCCACTGATAAGGCTGAACTACTTGCCCAGCGCTTCGCTTCTAACTCTACTTTGGACTCAGATAACCACCCCCTCCCCGAATTCCCTTTGCTGACCGAAGCCACACTTGATAACCTGGTCATCACTCCATCTCAGGTTAGAGACATCATAAAAAACCTTGACACCTCCAAAGCTTGTGGGCCTGATCTTATACCCACAATAGTAATAAAGAAATGCTCTGCTGAACTGGCCCCTGTTCTCTCCAAACTCTACAATAAGTGTCTAGCTGAATCTTGCTTCCCCGATAGCTGGAAAATTGCCTCTGTGGTACCAGTCTACAAGAATTCTGGAAATAGAACCGATCCCCAGAACTATCGCCCAATCAGTCTGCTTCCGATCTTTGCTAAAATCTTTGAATCCTTAATCAATCTAGCAATAGTACGACACTTAGTTAATGCTAAACTTCTTTCTGACCGCCAGTATGGATTTAGACAATCACGATCTACTGCAGACATTCTAACGGTCATCTATGAACGCATGTATCACACACTCGACAAGGCAGGTGAAGCTAGGGCAGTAGCGCTTGATATATCCAAGGCCTTTGACAAGGTATGGCATAAAGGGCTCCTCCTGAAAATACGATCATACGGTATTACTGGGCAATTATTTAATATAATTAGATCCTTCCTCGCCAAAAGAAAAATCCAGGTTGTCCTCGATGGCCGTTCATCTAAGCAACATGACATAAATGCTGGTGTACCCCAGGGCTCTATCCTTGGACCCTTGTTGTTCCTGATCTATATAAACGATCTCCCTGATGGCATAGAGTCTGAGATTGGTTTATTTGCTGATGACACCACCCTTTACTCTCGCCATGTTGGCAAAACCGACGCAATTATATCTGATGCAATGGCTGAATCTTTAGAAAATGACCTCCAGGCTGTAGTGGATTGGGGTCATAAATGGTTGGTAACTTTTAATGCCGCAAAGACAAAACTCCTTTCCTTCAATAACTACAAGGAACCTTTTCAACCACCGATTGTCATGGCAAATAACACCCTACCTGAGAGTTCATCATTCAAACTCCTCGGCCTAACCTTCACAGGTAACATGAATTGGAACAAATACATTGAAGACATTGCCAAGGCTGCCGCAAAGAAGGTTGGCTCCCTCTACCGTGCTAGTAAACTCCTCACACCTGACATTATCCTGTATCTCTACAAAGCCACCATCCGCCCATGCATGGAGTATTGTTGTCACATCTGGGCTGGTGCATCATCTACTAGTCTCTCCCTCCTTGACAAGGTCCAAAAAAGAATCGCCAACCTAATAGGTCCCTCACTGTCAGCCAAGCTCCAGCCTCTGTCCCATCGCCGCAATGTAGCATCCTTGTGCTTGTTTTACAAATACTTCAATGGATTATGCTCCGATGAATTGGCTACTCTGGTGCCCCCTCGACGGAAATTCACTAGACTAACCCGTCAATCAACTAAATCTCATTCATTCACTGTGGAGGTCCCCAGATGTCGGAGAGCCTTCTACTCAAATAGCTTCTTTCCTCGTACTGCTAGCCTCTGGAACTCCCTCCCTGCCCCCTGTTTCCCCGACAGTACAGACATGCAGAAGTTTAAATCTAATGTAAACAGACACCTCGCTGCGCTGATCCCAATCTAGATTGACCACCCCCTACCTTCTCCCCTTTTCTTTTTCTCAGTAGCCCCTTACGTCTACAGTGGCGGCCTGCCTTGTTTGGGGTGAACTATGTTAAAAAAAAAAAAAAAAAATATAACTATTACCAAACTGCTAAAACAGCCAGCGTTAATCCATTAAATTGGTGTACTCACTCCCTCCGTTAATTCAATATGGACGCAACTGATTAAACAGCCAGTGTTAATCCATTGAATTGGTGTCTTCCCTCCCTCCGTTAATTCAATATGGACGCAAGATGACGCGTTATTTCAAATGTAAACAAAAACGCTGGCTTTCACCGTGATGCTTTTACTCTGATTTGTTTTAGTAAACCGTTCTAAGTTTGTTTATTTTCTTAATCTTATTAGCCATTATGTTTGAAAACACAAATTCACTGAATCAATTTGTTTAATTAAAATAATAATTGATTCAAACATTACTATTTAAAAACACGCACACACACATTATAACGAATTTAGTTTAGGTAAACTTCTTTTCGAGAAATAAAAAAAACTATTCATGTTTACTGGATTTTATTTTTAATATTTTGATATCCCATATTATCATTTTTTCACGATCTCAACTGAATTTATGATTTAAATTTCACCTTATACGCTGTTAAGCTTTCAGTTACAAACTGTTTTTTTATTATTTCATGTTTACACGAAATCGTTCATTTCTGACGCGGCAGCCTAGCAAAAATAAGCGACCGGAGGGACCATATATCTGCTAGTATATATAATTCCTTTGAATCGGCATATATATATATATATATATATATATATATATATATATATATATATATATATGGTTGAACAGGAGTGCCCACTTCTGTGTATTCCTTTTGTGATCCAATCTTTCTATTCGTCGAACGATAGATCTTGTACTATTAACCAAGGAGTGTAGGAAATCTCCATATTTGATCCAAACGTCTTCGACCATCATTGGTCGTCTTAAGGCGGATGATTGATCAATACAAAATAAAATTGGTGAATTTATTAAGAAGACGTTTCCATGTGATTAAAAATATTAAAAACATTCAACAGCATTTCAACACGCCTTTGCACCCCTCATAACGGGAATGGTAGATGTTGGACTTTTTTAATTGAATGAAAAATACTTCCATTATGGGGAGGCGAATGCCGCAAAATGACACAGCAAGGATTGATGTACTACCGGTTAAGATATTTCTAAAATTATCGTTGGAGATGTTTTGTGCTGTAAGGTTTTTGTAAATGGAGCTTTGAGGGGAGGTCAGGTGGCAAGTTAATCGACGTGAAATACTGATTTTAGTCATGCCAATATAGTGCTGTTGGCAGAGACACATTCTCCGATATCAACCAGATATGTATACAAGAAGGAATGTTGCCTAATTATACAAAATGTATATATATATATATATATATATATATATATATATATATATATGTAAGTAAGTTTCGTGTACAACAGAATCGTAGGATCAAATTTAGAGGAAGCATTATTTTAATCAATGAAACAGACGAATGGAAAAAAAAGGAAAATTGTTAAAATTACCTTAAGGCATTATCGTCTGACCCTCTGAGAGGAAACGTCAGTATAGTAAATTAAAAACTAAAAGTCGAATGGGATATGAGGGGAAAAACTTATTTCAGTTAGAGAAAACGATTGAGAGGGAAATAAAAGGGTAAATCTCTCAACGTTATGGTGGCTTTGAATCATTAAAGATCTCCAACTGATGCTTCAAAATATTTTGTCTACACAGGCTAGGTCGAGAGTTGTTAATAAGTAACGCCTCAATAATATTGATTTGGTAGTTCGACCTGAAATAAGTTTTTCCCCTCATATCTCATTCGACTTTTAGTTTTTAATTCTCCATTCTGACGTTTCCTCTCAGAGGGTCAGACGATAAGGCCTTAAGGTAATTTTAACAATTTTCTTTTTTTTTCACTCGTCTGTTTCATTGATTAATATATATATATATATATATACATATATATATATATATATACATACATATATATATATATATATATATATATATATATATATATATATATATATATATATATATATATGTATATATATGTATGTATATATAAGAACTGTGATACATCAAGACGGTGCGTCTGTTGATTGTGGATGACTCTTCTCCATTTAAGAACTGCTGTAAGTGATATTCCCGATTACTAACGACAATACAAAACTATATATAAACAAATAGAGAACTCTGTTTTGATTGTCAGCGTATATAAAGTATTTAGATGTCACTTGCTCACAACGCTCGCACTGAAGGTGAGTGATTACAGTCGCTAACCATCAAATCGATGGTCGTAGGTTCGATCACGTTGTGAAGAGTTGGGCATTTTTACTTGGCCGTTTGACATTGGCGTTTTAAATAAAATAGAAACTAAAATTTGTAATGCGGTAAAACATACAACAAACAAGAAAGATTTACGTGTAATAGAAAGATTGTGTGTCAGGTATTTTTACACTTTCAAAAATTTATGTGATGGAACGGATACACGCACCCCCCCACACACACCCAGACACCAAGACACACACACACACACACACATATATATATATATATATATATATCTGTTTATAATATGGCTGAAAATTGTGAAGTTTTTTTATCACCGCTGTACGGATATTGTACTATTATGATTTTGCGTAAACTTGAAAATTGCATGATAATTGATGATTTCCTCGGATCTTTGCAACCTATTTTGCACAGAAAAGACGCTGATCGTCTTCATATACTCTATCGTGTTTACGTTGAAACTGCTTATCCTACCAAAACTGCAAACTGGTTTTCTTTCGTCTTCCGCATGACAAAAACAAACAAATTTTACTTTAACAAAGTATGTTTTCACTGATATTCTATATGTGGAACGTGTATAACAACATTGCTTCCTCGAGCGCTACCACATGTGTATCCTCAAATGCAATCTCAATAAACACTTGTGGTAAACATTGGTGACGTTGTATTAACTCATGTATTATTTTTTAGCCTTTCATATTATCATTCATCATTAAACTCTACATAAATTCATCTCATTACCCTTTATCTACGAGTGGTGTTAGCTTCGATAAATGATATTTCATTTGATAAATGATAATTCATCAATAAATAAAATGGAAAACGTATTTTAACGAAATGTATGTCGTATTATCAACGGAGTTCAGCAAAATTTAGTACAATTCTACAATCACACAAAACATCCACACTAAAACTGCAAATTCTTAAATGTTCGTAATACTCCTCACTATAAGAAGACAAATATGGCTAACCGGTGTTACCAAGGGTTATTAAAGAGCAAACTAGAGGTTAAAAAGTGTGTCTACCTCTCACTACCTTTTTGGCTCACTCACCGTTATACCCCTTTCTACTGTTTTATAATTCACCGGTGCTTCTCGTTTTTTATTTCTTTTTTGTATTAATCTCCCTTCCTTAAGCGCATATATTTTACACACAATCGGGAAAGTTAGATTGAAAAGCCAGCGCCTTTGAGGAAGAACACTGGCATAACAAAACAGCCTGGGCAGACCTGTCGGAATTTCCCGGCACGAGCGAGTCAGGCGATAAGCAAAAAAAAAACTGACGTTTTCTCAAGGATAAAGCGAAGGAGGGTGCGATTTCTAGAACTGCATAGGGGAATTTTTCCGTTTTAACTTATTCTACTTGTCTAAATGTCGCCATTTGCTCTCACAAAGTAAAAGAAAAAGGTTCGTTTGTATTACCACTCTGGCCTTTATATGCTTTCTTACCTTCTCATGCTAATGGTTTCTACCGCATAAAATACGCATTATGCTGCATGCACGTTGAAGTGTTTGCAAATGGGAATTTACAATCATACGCCTCACCTGTTTTTTAATATATTGTTTATCTTCAGTGTTAACAGTTCGTCTTGAGTGCTTGCTACTACTACACTGGGACCATTTCTAAAATAAAGTGCACATTTTTACCGACGATGCTTTTAGGGTCCTATGAAGGCCGAAAACTTTTATTCTTTCCAATTCTTACGTCAATGGCTACACACTAAGGAAAATACATATTCAACAAATCAATTAATGGAAAAAATACGATATGTTTTTATATTCTTAAATAATGGCGGAGTTCTCTGACTGAGTGTGTTTTGACAATAGTTAACTAATTTTTTATCGCTGATATCAGAGAGTTTTCTTTTTCTGAAGATTAACTTCAAATACGCTGTCTCAAAATCACAGCAGTTTGTAATCTTTGCCATTTCTGGTATATTATCCTCTCAAATACTCTAGGACTATTAAATGTATTTCTAACTAGTGTGTATGTCCTTGCGTTCTTTCGTTCTTTTGACTTTAGTAGTGAGGTGATAGTATATGTAGTATATATTTACCCAAGTAGCTTCAGCATTTTTGAGTTCATCTTAATTATCTTCATCTCTCTTCATCTAATTCAACAATTTGATTTCTACTTAATTATAGTTGGTCAGTATTTATTAGTTACCGCAATGTTGCATTATTATTTAGATTTGTCTGTGTCGTCGTCTGTGTGGTGTCGATCCAGCATTTGATTAAAATTCATCTAGTCTTTTTTCAAATATGTAAATGTCAAGTTGCCATATATGTTTTGTCTTTAGTTCTATGGCATGATTTCGCTTTATTTCCTGGCATGTTTTACGTACAGAAAAGTCATGGGCATGTGTTTCTTGCTATGCGCTATCATCAGCATGACTACACAGGGCAGTCATCGAACAATCGATGTAAATGTCAATAGTCGAGCGTTTTAACCCCAGACAAGTACGCCCTGCCTGTACGTAAAAAAAAACAATTCATAAATATAATCAATTAATGAATATACATGAATTGATGGCACGTCCGATTAAGGGCGATTGGATGCAGTATTCTACACGTTCTTAAAAAACTCTCAGGGAGCGAAAAATAGTAATGAATCACATTGGTGTTTTATCGCTAGTAAAAACAATAAAAAACAAAAAAGCCTTGTAACATCATAGGCGATAAAAAATAATGCGGCAAGGCGTTCTGGTCTATAGGTAAAACATGGCCACCGAGAGTTACTACAGGCCTGTTTGCTCGATAATGACGTCACTGCATTGCGTGTCAAAACAATGGCCTTCGTAATAACAATAAGAAGGCATTTCGACTTCTCCATTCACTAAATAATCCATCAAAAGTCAGGAAATCAACCAATTTTAATGACGTTTTAAATATATATTAATTAATGATATCGGAATATAATAAATCCATTACTTTATTATAAAGCTTGGTGCAAATATATGATTTCCTGTAAACAAAAAACACATTTACTAAAGTTATCTAAAATATCAAAACATGTTGACCATACTATATTGTAAATAAATATTTACAATATCGTATGGTCAACATGTTTTGATGTTTTGCATTAGAAAACTTTAAAAATTGCATGTAAAACGAAAAGAAAGGAACACGATTCGATTTATCTGAAACTGATCTTTATTCCATATAAATTTAAAGAAAATAATAATTCACGATCAAATACTGCACAAAACTGAATTATGAATTACCATTATTTAAACTTCTAACCCAATCAACCGTAATTCAGACTTTAAAATTTGTTTAAAAATTATACAAAAAAAAGTTCAATGTTAACTGTTTGTTTAATAATGGAATAACCAACTCCTATCTTGCTATTAAGAGATAGGTACGTGCAAAATCAAAGGCCGATCCCCAAAATGTAAAAACATTTTGACCCTCCCTTCACTTAAAAATTCACCAAAATTCAGGAAATCAACCAATTTTAATGAAATTTTCAATATTTATTAATAAACAAGCACAGAAGATATAGTGAAACCATTTTTTTTAAATCTTAGTGAAAATGTATTTTTTTAAACAAAATACACCGTTACTAAACGTATATTTTTATATATATATATATATAAAAATCCATGATATATTTTAATGAAAATAAAGATCTGTATATGTTAAACATAATTTTTAAAAATACCATTTCGTATATATTACGAAAAATGCCCCTACACTCTTGTTAATAAAATCAGTATAACTCGAAGAATTAACGATATTCTCATTGAATAAAGCATTGTTTAATTAATATTTTTTGTGAAAATATTGATTAAATATGACGTTATTATTTCATTTATTTGATTTACAAAAGTACAGAGAAAAGATAAACTATACTACACTTAAGACATCGAAATTAAGTAATTAAAAAAAATGGAACACTACTTTTTTATCAAATAATGAATAAGTAATTCAGACTTTTGATTTTTTATATAATTTTTAAAAAATCAAACTCACTACACTATATTTAGTCGATGTAAACATATCTCGCTTTATTACGTGTATCCATATTTGCAGTAATTATTTCTCTTTTGGAAATCCTAACAGATGACGTAGGCATTTTAACTTTCTGAATTATGAAATGAAATTTTAAAAGGCGCGAAATTAATTTAACCAAACACAATGACGTCAGAGGGGGGCAAGAAGTTAGTTGCTTGGCCTTGTCAACTCTCGGTGGCCACGGTAAAACGCTGGACTATAAACATTTACATCGATGGTGCGATCTCTGACTGGTATAGTCATGACGACTCATAGCAATGACTCTTTTTATGTACGTAATAATGAATTTATATTTTTAAAAGTATATATATATATGTGTGAACGCAGATTAGAAAAACTATAGTGAACAAGGAAGATTAATATTTATTTGCGGCTGACAACAACGGGGAGATGGACAACAAAGTAGGACGAGGGAGAAAAATAGGAACTAAAGGTATATATATGTATGTGTGTATGTAATATATATATATATATATATATATATATATATATATATATATGTATATACATATTTATTTATTTATCTTTTATTTTTTGATGTGTTGATGTTTTTTTATATTTATAATATAAAACTAAAAATAATACATTAATCACTTAAATAATAGTGTCATGGATTCGTCCAAACACTTTAAAATGCAACAACATTTTTGTGAGTAACGGATAAATTTTATTAGACAGACGAACAGCGCAGGTAAAAAAAAAAAAATTTTTATTTTATTTTATTTTATTTTTTTTTTGATGTCTTAAATAACTAATATAAGTTAGCAAAACATTTATATGGAACAAAACGTAGATTTAGTATAAGGAACGTTTATGTTTTTGTCTTTTAAGGGAAGTGGGGTCTGATCAACTCTGCTGGGAAGCCATGAAATTAAATACTGTCTTGTTTTTAAATTCCCGAAACAGTTTTTCATGGTAAACAACTGATGATCCCTTAAAATAGTGTTAGAAACTAACTAATATAATAACTGTAAAAAATAAATTGATTTACATGAGTGATTTTCCACTGGAAGACTTGAGACTATAAGTTTTTTTGTTTGTTTGTTTTTTTTTGTTTTTTTTATATAGTTTTAATGGTTGAGAAACTTCCGAGACTATATATATATATATATATATATATATATATATATATATATATATATATATATATAATTCACACACAACAAGGTTTGAACAATATTCTTAGAATCAACATTTACCCAATCGTGACCAATATTTTTTATTTAGAACAAATATTTGTTCATACCCAAACAATACAAGACCATTAAAAATATAGATATCTCGAAAGAAGTTTGAGATATGGAAGGTTGAGCAGCTTAAATTGACAAAAATGCAAATTGCGAAACGCTTTCCTTGCCTATTAACTCAACATTACGTTTTACATTATCCATATAATTTAGGATGGAAACATAGAAAGATAGAACTCGATTAACTGATTCAACATATACAAGTAGTAAAGAGACTGGGGGTCATAGAAACCGAGCTGTGTAACTTTTAGTAAAATACACATTTAAAAAGTTATAATTGACTTTTAAAGATCATTTCTTTCAGGAAAATAAGCCAATAAAGGCCAACTTGAAAAGTGAAGCCCCACTTTTAGAAGAAAAAAAGCTCCTAAAATTGCAGAATTGAAAATTATATTTATTAATGAAGAAAATGAAAAAAATGGCTATGTTGGAGATATTAACTCTATGTTAAAGATGAAAAACCCCAAATATTTATGCCTTTTTCTATTAAATTCGTATTATTTTTTAGCGGTGATGAAGCAAAGATGTTACTTATGAAATTGAAACTGTGGGATTTTTATATATGTTTTTTTGTGGAAAATTTAAAAAAATAATTATATAATTATTGCGATAAATAAATAATACTTTCTACAGTATACATATTGATGTTATCTCTTACTGGGAGACTTTAAATAATAGTTGAACTTGTTTTATTAAAATAATTGTTAATACATTTGTAGATAGATACACTCACCTCCCCAAACAAAAATAAAATTATTCTTTTTTAGGTAATTACGTATTTTGAAAGAAAAATGATTATTTAAGAATGTAGAGTTTTGCATATAAATCTAACATAACATTATCACCCATTTCTGGCCGATAGCGTTTAAAGAGCATACCCACTCTCTTTTGCTAAGGGATATACACTGTCTGTTTTTTGAGGGACGGATAAAAAATACATTAATCTTGCCACAAACCCTAAGCCCATGAGGCAACCCAAAAATGAAACTAGAACGGTTACATATATTCTTGGACGTTTGGCTATGAGCAAAATGTAGTATCAATTTTGTATAATTTTGTCTTTTTTGTGCAAATAAATATTGCAAAGTGTGAATGAGAAATCCTTTGAGACTAAGGCAATTTCATTTTTGTTACAATCTATAGTTCCCCTTTTTACAGATTTGGATGATCTACACTTTAAAAACCAACCTTGTTTTTATCTCAGTGCAACGAAAAATTTGGAAAAAAAAGATTCGACAACCAAACTTTCGGCAAAGAAAATGTGTTTATTTTTTAAAAGTAGAGAAATGCGGAAATTATTAAATAAATATCGATTCAAAAACAGATTTTAGAACCGTTCTTGCGAGGTATATAGTTGTTAATACGGGGTAACCCCCCTAACCAAAAAACACACTTCTTGTATTATCGTTTTTGTACTTGTGCAGTTTACGAGCCAGGTTATTTTTAGATACGATTTTCAAGTAAAATGCAATTTTTACAGTATCTTTTGTTTATTAAATTGTTAAGTTAAATACACAGAATCCTTAGCAAAGCCCCAATTCTCATGTTAAGAATGGCTTTCTAAATAATATCATTATTTCAACCCGCTCTGTAAACTACAGAAGTACCATCTTTTCTAATTTTCTTATTAATAAAAAAAAGTAGTAAATTAAAATCATATTACGAGATGTAATCCATTTTAATGCATTACGGTTTTTTCATAAACTAGTCACCTATTTTTGATATTTTGTTAATACTTGAAATAATAAATCCATTACTTTGTGTTGACATTTGAAATTAATTTGGAAGTATTTAAGTCATCGGATGAAAAATCATTCAATCTTATTTTAAAATTCTTAAGCAAATCTTCATGTATTAAACACCCACCATCACCACCAAGATAATATTTGGAAATACATGTTTGAGGGTATTTAGTTGTAAAACGGGCCAAAACCCCTTCCTAAAAATGAAAAATATATATCTTAGAATATATATGTTTTTTTAATATTAAAGCGACACGCGGCAGCAATGTTTTTGTTGATTTTGGGACACCACGTACTATACGCAACTCGTTGAATATTTAAGTTAAACATTTGTTTTAATAAGTTGAAAATGATAATTGACTTGTTGTTGAATATTTAAGTTAAACATTTGTTTTAATGAGTTGAAAATGATAATTGACTTGTTGTTGAATATTTAAGTTAAACATTTGTTTTAATAAGTTGAAAATGATAATTGACTTGTTGTTGAATATTTAAGTTAAACATTTTTTTTAATAAGTTGAAAATGATAATTGACTTGTTGTTGAATATTTAAGTTAAACATTTTTTTTAATAAGTTGAAAATGATAATTGACTTGTTGTTGAATATTTAAGTTAAACATTTGTTTTAATAAGTTGAAAATGATAATTGACTTGTTGTTGAATATTTAAGTTAAACATTTGTTTTAATAAGTTGAAAATGATAATTGAATTGTTGTTGACGCATGAATGTGTACTCAGCCGCGTAAGAAATGTATTTTTTTTAATTTTGAAAACAATACAAAATTTAAAATGGAAAAATAGGAACATTCCGAAAAAAGTATTAAAAAGTGGTCTAAATTTCAGTAACAATTTATTTCCAATGTATTGTAGGGAAAAAGGATAGTAAACAATTAAACACATGGGATGTTAACCGCCACACACTATCCACTATGGGACGTCATCGATATTTTACTTACATTCACTCATTTAGTTTCCAGTTTCCCTTTGGAAAAATAAAATGTAATTTTCACAATTAAAGTTTATATTTTTAATAAATCAAAACAAAATCTAAACGTTCAAACTAAAACATATTTGTCGAGATTTAAAGAATTTAAATATTATTTTAAAATCAGATAAGGGACATAAACTCTCATTGAGACAAAATGAAATAGTATATGTGACATTTTAATTAAATAGATTAATTAATACAACTACAAATAAAGTAGGAAAAATATTAGAAAACCGTCTGACAAATTGTTTTCTAATAATGTTCTATTACAAATCCATACCTTCCTGATGAAATGTAAAATACTAGATGAAATTAATACAATTAAATAGTATAACCATTATAATCTTCCATACATAGTTTTCGTTCGGCAAACTAATTGTTGCTATTCTGATCGCTTTGACATTTTTTTTTGTCGCACGGACATTTTTTGGATACTTATTTAATTTTTAGTAGAATTTACGAATATTTTTTTCAGTGTCTTAAGATCTTTGAAATAGTTCCAGAAAAGTGATAATTATATTTCAAAAGATAAAAAAATATTTCTTGAAATGTTAGAATTTACTGAAATTCTGTGTTATTTTACTATAGTGAGACTATTTTTCATTCTAAAAGTGTTTTTGACACGTACAATTAGTTGTATTGTACAGATAAACTTTACCTTTCGAACACAATCAAATGTTATATTAAATAATTACTTATATATAATGAGAATGAGTTTAAAATAACACCGTGGGTATAAGCCACGTCAATTTCTGCACGTACCTACATTCTACTGTACACATATTATTTTTTAAATCGTACACGAAGACTTTCAATAATCTTTGAAAATGTTGTGTTTAGATGACTCTTGATATTTTTCTTCAGCCCCCTTCCCCGTAAAAAATAAGATTACCCTTTTTTAGGCGATTACTTGTTGGGAAACAAACACCATAATTTCAGAATTTAGAAATTAGCATGAACATTTAACGTAAAATTATCACCCATTTCTGGCCGATCGCTATCTGAATAGCATATACCCATATATTTTTTTGACTAAGGTTCATTCACAATGTAGAAAAATTATGAGTGATGCTCTTTACTACATTACATCGAATGGAGTATATTCTGTGGCTGACTCTTCTCGACTATGGAATCTACCTGTATTCAACAATGTATCTAAGTCAGGTCATTTTAGTTATTTTGTGATACATAGAAAGCGAATGATTTTTTTTTAAATTTTAATTAAAACACATTAAACAAACGTTGACATAATTAACTTACATTCAACTATTCTTAATTGTTTACTCTCTTATTATCAGCACCCTTTTCTTCGAAATTCTAATTTCTAACGGTTCCTAATGGTTGTAATTTTTTGTATTTCATTAAAGTGAACAATAGATGTTTTGTTTAATTTTAAAAGTGTCAAATAAAAATTTCAGACCTTATTTCCAAAATAAAAGTTGAAAAATTTAGTGATAGAGTGATCAAGTGCTAACAGTTTAGTGATTAACTCACTACATCTTAGAGTCACTACATCAAGTCACAAATCAGTTAACCTACCTTATTTCGTCTCATTTGCAATATGCCTTGTGTTGGGTGAGCAAGTGTGAAATAAAAACAATATATATTTATAAATTCCCAATCACCAATGTAAATGTAAATGAATAGTAGTTCGAATTATTTGGTTATAATTGTTTCGAAATTTTTACTTCAACTCTTGTTTCTGTGAATGTGTTCCACCTTTTTGTTTTAAATGCATTTATATATTGTCATTTGATAAAAACAACGGTATCTTTTGGGAAAACTCCATCAAAATAGTTCACCATATAAAAGTTATTATCATAATCCAATAATCTCTATGTATATACAGTTTAGTGTATACATATATTTATTAATGTTTATATAACTGTTTAACTTGTGAACTAATTAACTGATCTCACGAACCTTTAATACAACTGGTAGGTTGACGAATGGATAATAGAGGATATATATATATATATATTGTTTTATTTAATGCAATAAAGAGAGCAAAGGCGAGTGAAAGGTCTCTGAGAAAATTCAGATAACATCAATGTTGGTGAAATGAAACAACAGGTAATAATCATCAATAAAGAACTCTAGCACTTCATTTTAGTTTTCTTTTGGTATTATATAAGGGTTTACTTAGACACTCTCACATTTGATGCAAATTCATTAGATACAGATGACATATCATTCGCTGATTTTCATAACTTATAATTAGAGACTTTTTTAGAATCACCATACGGTAATGGATTTTGATCAACATTCGAATAAGAATTAAAGAGACAACCTTTATTAATATTATATATTGATTTTAATCGTCGACATCACCATTTTATTCGGTTTAAAGTCCGTTTCCCACGATGCCATGTGTTTGACAGAAACATATTGTAACGGACATAAAATGGTTAAAACCGGCTGCGTTCTAAAAAAAAATATTAACCCTTCTGGGACGGGTATTTTCCAGTATTATAGAAAAAACAATTAGAGCAGCACGTGTATTAAACGTGTATGAAAGATCTATCAGCTTTATAAGGAATATATAAGTTTTCTTTTAGCAATAATCGAAAGGGAATTATTATAAACTAAACTAACTTTGAGAAATACGTTTAAAGACACCGAAATAAGTGGAGTTATTTTTTACAGAACAGGTGATGTTTCATAAAAAAAACAATTAAAAGATATACTGACATCATTTTAAATACTGTTTAATGTTTTTTTCTTGCAAATGGTGGCGGTGGCTATTCTAATAGCTTGAAGGTGTACTTGTCAAAGTAGAAAGTTAGAGTCTCAGAATTTATATTTCCCACGCTTTACTAAACATCGTCTGGCTGCTGTTAATAAAACTATGTTTATGTTTATCGCGTTCAGTTTACAAACTCATCAGTAGGAGCTAGATTTTAGTATAATGTAAATACAGTTCGTTTGACATGCAAAAGTATGTGTTGTCTACGTTACACACATCTTACTGGCATTATAATTGATTTACTCTCTTGAATGGTAAATGGCATATCTCCACTAACTTAGAATTCATCTCATTTACACTGTCAGATAATACATTCAAAGACTCCCGGAGTCGATTTAGATTATTTTTCTGGCAGTTTTAAGTAGATTTTACAATTTACTAAGTCTACAAGCGTCAGTAATATTTTGCAATCATCATTTCAGTAATCATCAGGGAGAATTATACCGAGGATTCGAACAGTATATGCCAAATTAGTACAGAATACGTAATTACACGTATTCATGCCATACAATTTCAGACTTCATGGTATTACCGCTTTTTAGAACGGCGTTTTGTTTTCAGAATACTATGTATACGTTTATAATGTTACATATTAAGGGTTTTCACCTTAAACAATCGAAGTATATATATATATATATATATATATATATATATATATATATATATATATATATATATATATATATATATATGTATATATATATATATATATATATATATATATATATACATATATATATATATGCATCATCCTCAAAACAGGTATGACTGATATCCTTATCATACATACCTGTTTTGAGGATGATATATATATATATACCTTATAATTTATTATTCTCGCATGTATCCAGCAATAAGAAGAGACCGACAGTGATCGGAAGTTATTCATAGTTTGTAATTATTTCCGACATTATTCGACTAGACTAGTTACACAATCGATGTCTAAGAGTCAACTAGGCTCTACTACCCCCTTGATTTTTCTGGCTGATCCATACGGTGTTCGAATGTAAGATAAGAGTGATGAATAAAAATAATTTTCGGATGTTATCATTTCGCTCGGGGTACAAGATGACCAATTGATTTAGGATAAAAGTTTAAATCCGTCTGCATCGAATAGAACAGACAAACACACACTACTAGTGAAAGGTTTAAGAACTTCTGCAACTAAATCTGTATTATTTCTTTGCAAAAAGAGGAAAATAAGTGTTAAATGTTCTTATTATATTTTTGATTAGTCTAATTATCATTGCATCTTTACAATTCTATCAGATGCGTTCATGTCATAATAAAACAATATTCATTTTCTGTTAATTCAATAAGTCCATACGTGTTTAAATGAGAGAGATGAGATTAAGAGATAAGTATTCTAAAACTATTTTATAGGGAAACACCTAACTACATAGATAGTGCAACACCGTGTATAACCAAGGATGTAAACCCTAATTTTATTAGTTATAGGAATTTATAATAATACATTCCTATAACTAATAAAATTAGTAGCCTTTAAACAGATGGGTGTTAAACTGTTGGACTATACGAATTAATCAAAATAAATTAAGCAACCCATCTAAATTTTACGTCAAATTACTAAACATGATAACCTCACTATAGAATTCATGTTTTTTTATCAAATTATTTTAGCTTATATGTAAATTTAATATTGCTTTTAGAAGGTGCTTTATGTTTTTATTTCATGTGTTTATTTAAATATTATTTATACTTGCTAGTTACGACCATCGAACTTGGTTTACCTCCCACTTTCATGTAGAATAGTTTTAATTTCATAAAGAGAAATAAAAATACACCGAGGAAATAGAAGAAAACAAACAACAAGCGTTTTGTTTCGTGTGTATGTCGATGTATCAATGTGTGTGGTTATATTATGGTGCATTAAGTAATCACGTTTGAATTTTTAAAATATTTACATATTTAATAAATGCTATTTTGTATACAAATAGTTTGCATTTATTGTGCTGCCTATGTTGGCAGTGTTAGTATAAGAGTCGGTGTTTATTGAGTATAATTTCAGTATCCTCAAGTAAGGGCACTCTGGATTGAGGCAAAACTTGTAATTACTTTCTGCAGAAAAAGAGAAATATTGATCAGTTGATGAGGTTTGAAAAAAGATAAAAAAGAATGGAAAATATATATTTCGGAGTGGTGACGTACGAAAAAGCCATACACTTTTCCCGAAAAGTTTAGAAGGAGTTTAGTAGTATCATCCGGATACATTCTATATAACAAGTTAATGGGACTCTGACAGGTAGTCTCACTTAGTGCAGAGTTTACCTGGGAATAATGGTAACGAAGGGATCACGGCACATTCTGAAATGCTTCCAAATATTTCCTATAAAAGTGGATCTGATTTGTGGCTACATATATGACCTATAAATACACATATTTGTTTTATTATGAAAGGTTATAACTTTTATTGGTGCGGAATAGTCAAGATACGGATTTGTAATTTGTTTTATTGCGAATATTGTACTACTGCTCGTATTTGAGATGTTATTATCTCAACGTTGTGAACAAGGTTACCAACGAATAAGTTCATGTACGTCTCATTGAACTCGGAATTCTTTATATCGAACAGTGGAATCAATTAGGGAATTTCTAACAGATTGCTTTTGTTTCGTCAGAAATGTCTCACATGTCTGTAGAATTCTAAAGTGACTCTTAATTGTATTTTTAAATCGCCTATACTGACAATTGAATCTTTAACTTCAGAGACGACTTGCAGTTAGAACTAAGTATGACTTAGCCTAATATGCCTGGCGCAACCAGTTACGTTCTCACTTAAATACAAGTTCTTGAGATCGATAAGATGCGACAAAAGGCGGGTGGAGGTTATATCGGCTGAAACGTTGTGAAAAGAGTATTTCAGACAATCCAAATAAGACAAGTTACCTTTTATTATTATAGTTTACATTTTTAAATCTGATGTCTAACAGATAGTATTGGATAATGAGTATGAATGGGGAATTTACGAAAAGCTGTGAAAAATAAGGAAAATGCGTTATTATGATATTTCCCCCACAAGGAAAACCATATAAACAGGTCAAAATTATTGAAACATGATTTAAATATGAAAAAAATAAAATCAAATGAATTAAAGATAGACTAGGCCAAAAACCAACATTTCTCACTGTCTGATAAAATCAGCTACACATTTCGCGTCGTGTTGGGAAAAAATGGCGGGGGTTTTACCTAACGAGTATAATTCAACACTAATTAATGCCCTTTGTTTAGGCATTCAACCGTCAATGAAAAATACATTGTTCAGAGCAAAATTTAGAGCGGTTGAAATTAAATAAAAGCACAAATCCTTACATGGAATAAAACTTTTAAAAAATAATGAAATTTGGAGAGGAAATAAAAATAGTTGAAAAACAGAATTTAAAAAGGAAACCAAAAGTTTTTCAGAAACTGTCGGTTATTCCATGTTGAGGGAAAAGCTAACGCATTTAAATGTCATCGAACGATTTCTATTGTAATATATACGATAAGCCAATAGTTATGAAAAACAAAATGCGAATGTATATATATATATATATATATATATATATATATATATATATATATATATATTTATATATATATATATATTGTGTGTATTTAGGCAGCATATTTTCATTTAGGCAAACATTATTAAATTAAACGGAGTGGTTTTGTTTGATGCGACTTTTTTCATTTTTTTTTCAATTTTCCGAATTGTTCATCTAATGTTTCGGTCAAATTGATGTAAATATGATCCATGGGTTTCTTGTTCCATTCTTTTTTCTTTTTTGCAAGTACTTTCGATTTGAATCGTCAAATCATCTTCAGGCAGTATTAGTTTTAGTGTTATTACAAATTATGACTTTACTATTGTGCTCATTTTTTAATTATAACGGCGAGTAGTTTATAACTTGAAAAAGCGTCGTAAAGTTGAAATTTACATGAGAGCGTGATGCCGTTCGACACATATGGGAGATTTAAAGGTTTGACTGTTTAAACCGTTAAGAAATTGATGACGTTAAAGAAAGTGCATAGAATTCAAACGCATAACTACCTAATGGCTAAAAATTTTGTAATGTTAATTATTATGCTAGACACTTTAAAATGTTGTGACTAGTTTCATAATTAATTAATATATATATATATATATATATATATATATATATATATATATATATACATATATATATATAGTCATCAACATACGGACTGTTTCGCTGTATCACAGCTCTTCAGAATTAAAACTCAACTGTCGAGCTGACAGTCGACGTTTCTACCCCATGCGCTATCATACGACAGTGACTGAATGTAAGTGATATCTCAATGAAAACATCATCAAGTGCTGGGAGCTCGAATTAGTTTTACCCAACATACATATATATATATATATATATATATATATATATATATATATATGTATATATATGTGTGTTTGTATATATATATATATATATATATATATATATATATATATTTATATATATAGATTTATATGTGTGTATATATATATACATATATAGATAGATAGATTGATATTTAAACATTTATTATAATATATATATATATATATGTATATATATATATATATATATCTGTATATATATATATATGTGTGATTATATATATAAATAGATCGATAGATAGATATTTAAATATTTATTGCAATATATATATATATATATATGTATATATATATATATATATATATATATATATATATATATAGAGAGAGAGAGAGAGAGAGAGAGGGAGATATAGATATATTTGAATATTTATTATAAAAAATGTTTCATTCAATTACGTTTCTGCACACTTGTGCTGCGCTAAGACTAAAAGATGATGATGAAATAAAGTTTGATGAAGTTATTTTTATTTACATGTTTTATATTGTTTATGTATATATATATATATATATATATATATATATATATATATATATATATATTTGTAGCCTATAGAAAACACTCCAGATGGGCACTGTGAGTGTAGTATAAACATGACATGACGTCGCCAGCTGTATATGCATCGCAATTTTCATATAGTAGAAGGCTGTATTGATGTATAAGCCGCCGAATTAGTGTTAAACTTATCACGGTTTATTTAGTTATTCAGCGGTGGCTTTGTGGTTCTAGATGTCGGGATTTGAGTTGTAAAATGCTCGGATTACAGTGTTTCGAATCACGCGACTAGTAGTGAATAGTTATATCTCTATGCTAATGAGTCCCGATTAAAAAGGACGAAACGTATACGTACATAGATAATAAACAAAAAAATATATCATACATGTATATCTATTACAATTCTTATGTATTATTTTTAATTTTTAAATTGGATATCGTTCTTATATTAAAGTAATTAAACCCTCTTATAAATGCTAAAGAAAAATGATAATGAGAGAAATATTCATTATTTCGTGTCTTATACATACGTTTAAAGTATTTAACAAATTAGGGGTTTCAGAACTTCCACAAACGGTTTTTGCCCCTTTGCACCACTTTTGCATGAAATTAAATTAAACTATTATAACTTTAATTTAGACGATGTACGCCTAGAAAACGTGTTCTAAAATGTATCTGTAAATCTGCTTAGGAGTAAATTTTTACATACAATTATATAATCATACTAGCTGACTCGTGTTCTGGCGCGGGCCAAGAGAGTCCAATAACTCAAGAAGTTCCTTGCAAAATCTGTAACTATGTAGTTATTTGCTGCTTATGATAGATCTGCGCGAAAACAGATCACACAATGTTAATGTGAAACAGTAGCTGAAACAATTAATGCGATACGTGGGGTAATAACACTCTTGTCATTGTTAGTTGTTGTAATCTTACTAGTGAGAGTAATCTTCCTAGACTGCGGCAATTATTATTTTAGTCCGGATCCGTAGTGTCCCTATTTAGGGGTATGGATTTTTTCCCCACATTAAAAACCGACCTTTTGACTAATTCTGCCCTCGTGTAGAGACAAGTAAGCCCGGTTCGTAAACTGCATATGCACCACAAAGAGGCAAAACATGTGTTATATTATATAGCAGAACTCGTATTCGGCTTTGCGCGGGGAAGATATATAAATATTAGCGTATTTATTGTAAAAGAAGATTTTAAATAGAACCCTGCTAGAAATTTAGGTGATTAAAGTAAGATGTATAAATGTTTTGAACCAAACAAAATAATGTTTTCTATGTTTTGTGTGACTGCCTTACCCAACTACGATTGTAAGTAGCGGGTTATTTACCCCCCTCCACCCCACCCCACCCCCCCAAAAACAAGAAAAAATAAGTAGATGTGATTCAAAAGTATGTTTGAATGTTTCCAAGTAAAGTGAAGGAAAAATCCTTATACAATTGTTATCCCAATCCGGAGTATCCTTTTCATTTGTAGAATGAATTTACCAACCATAAAAAGCAATTGTGCTTGATAATGTGTTGAACATCCATCCCCTGTGTAATAAAATAAACTTGCTACAGTTTAGTAGGATTTCTTCTTCACTGAAAGAGAAGAGAAATGAATAAGTAACATATACTACATTGTAAAGTTAAGTATATTTATGAACCTAAAAATGAATAAGTATAAATAAACCGAATTTAAATAATCATAGTGGGGGTGTCCTTTCTGTATCGATCTGAGATAAAAATAAAAATTGGCACAGTCTACAAGTATTTGTATTTTACTATGGACTAAGAGTCGTTTTTATTGTAATAAGTGAACACATAAATAATGAGAGCGGATGGTAAAAGTTAAAATAAAAAGGAAAGGAAAAAAGAAAAGAAAATACTTAAAATAAAATCAATGAAAATAATATTACAAGCATCTAATTTATGCGATTGAAGAACCGATTGTTTAACGTCAGAATTATGTTTAATATATGTAAATAATAAAAAACGTTCACATTAACATACACCCGAAAGACGCTTTGTTTACAAATTAAAGTAAATCGATACAAATACTCATCAACATTACTTATCATAACAGCAAACACTTACAATGTCTTTAATAGTACACTGCTATTTAAATATATAGGATAGATAAAACGATCAGTGGGATAAGATCTCACAGAATATAAGTCTGGTCCTGGTGTTTTCACACACACCAACAAATAAATAGGAGAATAACACCAAACAAATATAAAAGTCGTGGGCTTCTAATAGAATGTATGAGCGTCATTATATGCAGGTGTTTTTTTCGTAGAAAACACAGGAGACCCGTTCATCATTCTTCGAATGCTACCCTTTCTTAATTCAAGTAACAGAACACAACAGGCATAGTTCAAGTACATACATATGATCATCAGAAACAAAATATCATACATAGGAAAAAATGGCCCACCAATTAAATATGACTAGCAACTGAAATCTATTAATGTTACTCCCACAGAAGGACTTATATTTACTCATATAGAATATAAACCGTCCCATAAGTAATTAAACGCTATTAATATATTTGATCGATGTTAGCAATGCCATATTATTCCTAATTGCTCAGCTATTAAACATGTCGTTTAATTAATATCTATCCTCTAATTGTTCTTGACCTTGATATTTTGTGACCCAATAGTAAAAATAAATTAAAACAAAACGAAGTGAGGCAATCGATTTTCCAAACACAATGTATAATATATGTTCACATGGTTTGAAAGCAGTTCATCAGTTAACTAGTGTTTGTATTAAAAGCTGCATATTCGTCTAATACGCCAATCTAAAATTGTGTTAATTCTCCTTGTTGAAACAGAACTAGAATTGTATCTTGTCGTAACTGCAGGTCTATCGGTGAAACTATTGGTACAAATTGCCCGTGACATTTATGCCGTCGTATAATTCTCCACGGGTTTCCATGTGCATCGATTATCTCTAATGGTATCGTCAGAAATATATCACACACGCACAAGCAATTGTGTCAAGCCGGCCACATCTATTGATCAATCAATTTTAAGAGAGTCGGTTTAATTTGTTATGGTGTTTCACGGTTGAAATAATGTGACATTTCATGAATACGAAACTTTGTCATGGGAAAGTGCTAAATAGGTTTGCTAGAACATAATGTCTGTATTTGTACTATATTTCGAGATTAACTCTTATTTTAATGTGCTAATCTCGATTAATATAAAGTTAAACACATGTATATGTTCATATATTTGTATGTGCATGATTAAATCATAAAATATTTAACCGATCATAATGAATTATAGAACGCAGCTGCTAGGCTTAAAAGTGCGTAATACAGTCTTAATTGATTTAATATTTTTTTTATGCTAAAGGACTTCGTCAAAAATTTAGATATATTCGATTTTTTGCAAATGTTAACGACAAAACGTATAGGGGCTTAAGTGCCCAAATTCTAGTATATATTAAATTGTAATGGTTTTTTTAGCACCAATAAGTAGTAAAATTAAAATACATTGTTTTGGACTATTAAACAAATTTACAACGCAATTGATATTGTTTACCAATTCATTGATTTATTCTTCATTATCGCTTATGTTGCAAACATGAGGTAAATCATAAATATATGATGTCACAGATAAGCTATAATTATATTATTAATTTAATATTGTTAGCTCTTTTTAAGATAAAGCTCAGATAGATCGGATGGTACGTCAGATTGAAGATCACAAATGTTTCAGTTTCGATTTGCGGTCATGGTTATAAAGAATTTATTATTTACTATACATACGATTGTGTTAATCTCTAAAAGTCGTTAAGTAGCTAGATATTCCGATAAAGAAACACATTCCGGTTAACTGATGGAAAAATTTTGACTGACAGACTGGCAAAATATATAATTCAATTGTTCTAGATATGCATTGAATTGTAAATGATAATTTCGTGTATCGTGTGAGATACATAGTTAGGTAGTAGTCCGAATTTGTTTATCGGTCGTAGTGGATTTTTTGCATGCAACGTTTGCAAAAAGTTTTCAAATGTCGCTCTCTAATGAGTCCAACGTTGTTCAGAGTTAGAAGTGTCAGGTTCCACGACGAACCGTTGTGGGCGCATTACTTGTTCCATGTTGATTGTGTGCTGAATAAATTGTAATTACTAACGAGAACAGACGTTACTTGGAAAAGCTTTATTCAGCACACAATGTCGGTACAGTATCAGTGCTACTATTTATAGTGGTTAGTAGAAGCAGGATAGTTCTCCAAAGGGGAGATAAGTCAGAGTAAGGAAAGTTACTCGTAATTATTCATTACAATGACTATTCAGGGAATATCGTTTAATTGGCGTCTAATGACGATAATATTCTTAAAGGCCTCCATTGCAGTGTGCAAGAGAGGGAAAGTATCCTTTTGTACCAATGGGGGAATTTTGCTTGATAAAGAAGCAATCCACTGTGAGTAATGTGCAAACATACCAAGGGCTCGTTTTAGGGCACGCATATTATTAGGTATTGGCAGTTTTAGCAGCGGCTTCAATCGTTCTGGGTTTGGTGACATAGATCCTTTCCTTACGGTATATCCTAGTAAATTAATGGCGTCTGCGCTAAAAGTACATTTATCGTTATTTAGTGTGAGGTTGTATTTTTTTTATCGTCGCCATAAATCGTTTCAGATTACGATTATGGTTTGCATAGTTGTGTCCACATATTGTTACATTATTAATGTAGGCAAAAGTGCCCTCCAATTTTTCATCGCTAATTATTTTATCCATAATCTGCTGAAAACTGGCAACACAATTCGTTACTCCAAATGGTATTCTTTTAAACTGGTAGAGGCGGACATTTGCCTCAAAGACCGTGTAGGGTCGATCGACTGGTTTGATAGACACTTGGTGATAGGCACTTCTAAGGTCTAGTGTGCTATACAGTTTATATTTAGCAATTTCACTTATAATTTCATCTATCTATGGTAGTGGGTACGCATCCAGTAGAGTAAACCTATGTATTGTTTGAGAGTAATCAATTACTAGTTTTTTTGTTGGAAGGGGGGGGTCGGAGGATGTTATTACGACTGTTGCCCTCCATGGAGACTCACTCATTTCAATGATTCCTTCACCAAGCATTCTCGTAATCTCGGTTTTTATGAACTTTTTATCCTCAAGTGAGTAGCGTCTAGATTTCATCGCTACAGGTTTGCAGTCTTGAGATAAATTATTAAAGAGAGATGGGTACTGAACATTGACTGCTGTTAAACCACACATGCTAAGGGCTGGTTTGGGTCCTCCGAAGGGAATCTCAATACGAGAATGATGCTGAAGAAAATCGTGCCCCAGTATCACGTCACTGCAAAGGTCTTTCATTATCAAAAGTTTGATGTTTTTGTATGAAATATTTTTTAAAGTAAATTAACCAGACAATATCCAATTACTTGTGATGATAAAGAAGCATTCGTCATAGACACACGAGTAAAACAAGAAAATGATGGAGGGCACAAGTCGTAATAACATCTTCCGACCCCCCCCCCCCAAAAAAAAAAAAACTAGGATTTGATTACCCTCAAACAATAAATAGGTTTACTCTACTGGATGCGTACCCACTACCATAGATAGATGAAATTATAAGTGAAATTGCTAAATATAAACTGTATAGCACACTAGACCTTAGAAGTGCCTATCACCAAGTGTCTATCAAACCAGTCGATCGATCCTACACGGCTTTTGATGCAAATGGCCGCCTCTACCAGTTTAAAAGAATACCATTTGGAGTAACGAATGGTGTTGCCAGTTTTCAGAAGATTATGGATGAAATAATTAGCGATGAAAAATTGGAGGGCACTTTTGCCTTCATTGATAATGTAACAATACGTGGACACAACTATGCAAACCATAATCGTAATCTGAAACGATTTATGGCGACGATAAAAAAAATACAACCTCACACTAAATAACGATAAATGTACTTTTAGCGCAGACGCCATTAATTTACTAGGATATACCGTAAGGAAAGGATCTATGTCACCAAACCCAGAACGATTGAAGCCGCTGCTAAAACTGCCAATACCTAATAATATGCGTGCCCTAAAACGAGCCCTTGGTATGTTTGCACATTACTCACAGTGGATTGCTTCTTTATCAAGCAAAATTCACCCATTGGTACAAAAGGATAATTTCCCTCTCTTGCACACTGCAATGGAGGCCTTTAAGAATATTAAAAAAGATATAGCCAATGCAGCAATTACGGCTATAGACCTCACTATTCCTCTGGTGGTGGAGACAGATGCATCTGATTATGCAATTGCTGCCTCTCTAAAACAATCCACCGTCCGGTCGCTTTTTTTTCAAGGACCTTGTCGCGTTAAGAGCAGAGACACGCAGCAATCGAAAAAGAGGCTTATGCTATAGTGGAAGCACTCAGAAAGTGGAGACATTATTTGATCGGACGACATTTTAGACTGATTACTCATTAAAAATCCGTCGCATTTATGTTTAACACCAGGACAACAAGCAAACTCAAAAATGATAAAATAGCGAGGTGGAAAATAGAACCCTTCCTGTTTTTCTTTTCATGAAATCTACCGACCCGGTAAAGAGAATGCTGCGGTTGACGCACTATCGAGTGTATGTAGCTCGATACCCAACACGGATGAGCTTCGTACCTTACACAATGAACTGTGTCACCCAGGAATAACACGAATGACACACGTTGTAGGAACCAGAAATCTACCATATTCTTCGGATGACGTAAAGAAAATGATAAAATCGTGTACAATATGTGCTGAACATAAACCACAATTCTTCAGGCCTAATACCGGGACACTGATAAAAGCGACACAACCGTTCGAGAGAATAAACATCGATTTTAAGGGCCCACTACCATCTAATAATGGGAATCGTTACATTCTAACCGTCATCGACGAATATTCACGATTACCATTCGCATTTTCTTTGTCCAGACATATCAGCGAAATCGGTGATACGGTGCTTGTGCTCTTTATTTGCCACTTTTGGTGTTCCAGCCTACATCCATTCAGATCGTGGAGACTCTTTTATGTCTGAACAATTCGAACAATTTCTTCACGAACGAGGAGTAGCCACAAGCCGGACGACGCCGTACCACCGTCAGGGAAACGCCCAATGTGAGCGCTATAACAGTATAATATGGAAACGCATACAACTAGCGGCCGCAAACCGCAAATGTCCAATTACCCACTGGGAAGATCTTTACCCAGAATCTCTGTACACCATTAGAACGCTCTTATGTACAGCCACAAATGCCACGTCTCACGAGAGGTTTCTTCCATTCCAACGAAGAAGCTCGTCGGGAACTTCGCTTCCATCATGGCTCCCGAAACCTGGAACGGTTCTTCTGAGACGTTTCGTCCGTCATAGTAAGAATGACCCATAAACGAACCAAGTATAACTGATTGAGGCGAATCCACATTATGCGTTGATACGACATTCTGATGGAAAATAATCGACTGTTTCCCTTAGAGACCTTGCACCTGCAGGGGATATACCTACACTCTATATAACCCCCGGGGAGACGCCTACATCTCAAGACCCTTCCACCTTGGCTGAAGGTCAGGCTGACCCGTATGACTCATCTACAGACTCAGTACAACCATCAGATACGGAGTCCATAACATCTATAGAAAGTCAATGGGGTCAGAACGAGCCAGAGGTGAACGATCATCCACTTGCTCCAAAACGAGCTCATCCCGAACAGATTCAGAACCCCTGTTTTCAGAATCACAACCACCCGCACCCAGAAGGAGACGGAGTTTTACTCACTAAGGACGGAGAGTGAAAATCGACCCCTGCGTATCGTCAGACTCAGAAACCCAGAGTCCTGATTTGTCTCCCGATATCAGACTACCTAGGCGTTCAAACAGAACCAGCAAAAAGCCCGGTAATGGAACGACTTTATTCCCTTATGATTTAAATAGAAAGGGGTGAATGTAATAAATAATTACGAGTAACTTTCCTTACACGTACTTATCTCCCCTTTGGAGAACTTACCTGCTTCTATTAAACACTATAAACAGTAGCACTAATATTGTACCGACATTGTGTGCTGAATAAAGCTTTCCCAGGTTACGTCTGTTCCCGTTAGTTATTACAGTCATTTCGTTTTAAGGTCATTTAATGTAAAGCTTTATAATCTTGACAGTTTTTTTAATATATATATCAATTAATGAAGTTTACTCAAAATCAGAATAACGATTCTAGGTATTAAAAGTACGATAATAATATATGCGGCTTTTAATATTCGCAAAGGAACACACACATGTTACAAAACTGTTCTGTTCGAGGAATTCAGTTTATCTGTTCTGCGACAATGATTTTTCTTGTCGTATATATATATATATGTATATATATATATATATATATATATATATATATATATATATATATATATAAATATATATATAAGTAAGTATCTGTTATATAATTAAATACTAATATATGTTATTGTAAATTCAGTAAAATATTGTAAAAATGTATGCAAAGCAAGCAGTGAGAACATCTATTTGGCAATATCAACACACAATTAAGAGAGGGATTCATACAGCAACATATGTACCGCGCTATGTTCGTTTTAATGATTATGTCATTTAGTTGAATTAGAGCCGGTCTGTGAAACCAATTGTACAACAACATACTGAAGCAAATTAACTATAAACACACAAGAACATGCTAAACTAAAGAAGCCGTTACGTTAAGACAAAAGGAACAATGGTCCCTGCAGAAAATTAATGAATCTAAACGAGCTTGTGGGAATAATAATTGCAATTTCTTTTAAATAAATATATAATGGCATAACTCCCATTTTCAAATTAATTATTTAATGCGAAATATTAAAAAAAAATGTGTTTTTGTATTTTAAAATTATTAAAATGGCTTCACAAGATATAGAGTTAATGAATAAACCACAGATATTTATTTTTTATCGTGTATCAGAATAAAGGGTATCTACGTTCTGTACCGTTGATGTGTATATCTTTATAAGAAAAGTTACATATAAAATATGCGTCGGTTTCATTTTGAGCTAATTATCAATTTGTGCTTTCAGAAACAATAAATGTTGTTTCATATGAATTCATGGATGTTTAAATTTATTCCTGCTCAACATTTTTGTAGATATTCATATGGACAGTATGCTTGTAGACAGTTGCCAACCTTACATCCAACTAACCTACCACTGCCACACATGGATACTCGGACTATTTTTACAAACTGGTGTAGCGCAGTTATTATTATTTAATATTTAACTGTTGCAGTCTTCAGTTATTATTATTTAATATTTAACTGTTGCAGTCTTCCGTTAGATATTCAATATTTGTAACCTAAACAGAGATCACTTCATCTAGATACATTGTTCTTTTTCCACAGAGGCGTTTAAATAGATAATTTAAATAACGAGAATAAAAGACTAACAGATTTACATGAAATATATTCAAGACTATTCACTTTTGGTGATTCTGATTAAATGTGATGTTTCCTAAATACGTTAATCGTTGGAAACATTAAATTTCACATAAATTACATTAAAACGATGAAATTAAATTAATAAATAATTCTAATCGGTTAATTTGTTTTTCGAATATTCGTTAGCAAGAACATACTTTTAGTAACAGTAAGTTTTACAATTAATGAACACAACTATATATACTAATAGATTGTAAGAAGTCGACTGAACTATTGATATGAGGTTAATGGATGTGAGCTAGAGTTCTTTGGGTGGCACAATCTTTCTTCTTCGATTTCATATTTTTCCGTCGGACATACATTTAATTTGAGTTGCCGTTATATGTGCATAGATTGTCTATCTCATTGGTAGGGTTGATTTTATCGTGATATGACATCAAAAGCAATAAACACGTTGGCTTTTGTTCGGTTCCACCCATTTTCTGAATATATAGTTAACCTACGTGAGTGCACGGACATACACGTTAACAAGTATAGTATTTGTAATGACAAATCTTTTTGTCCTGATGCGGACAACATTAACAACAATATTTAGATAATTCTAAAAGAGTTCCTGTTATTTGGGTTTGGCCATCGACAATTCAGTTCAGAAGCACACATCAAAATATAATAGTGACGTCACAGTGAAAGCATCAATATTGTTCCCACTAAAAAGCAGTCTAGCAATGCGGGCATGAGCTTACTAAGTTCGTCTACGTAACCTTTATAACATAGTATGATCTTTGAAGTCAGAACGTTATTATTTTAGCAGAATACACCACTTACACCACGAAAAGAGCAATCAGAACTTATATTTTCAAAACATAACTTGGAATTTTCATTTTTAAATTAGATCAATATCACTTTAATCTTGTCGAATTTAAGCTGCTATTATTCATATGTTCTATATTCGACTCATATTCTATTTGGATCATTTTATCACCGATTCTCGTTAAGTTTAAGAAAATGAATTCAATTTAATTTATCTTCTGAATGTTAATCAGTCGTCCATAAAACATACCATGAATGGCATGCATATTTAAGAGTGGCTTTCTTTTGTCGTTGAGAATCTGATGTATCACTGACATGAATATTACTTCCTTGAGTTATTACATAACATGTGTTCAACTGATTATAAATAGGCACCAAATTCTGAACGACACTATCGCTCATAATTTAATGCGAAGCCTTGTAAAACAGTTTAACGCACACATCACAGATACAAATGTTTATTCCTGAAATTGGAATCGTCATGCGCAAGAATCCTAAATAAACCAATATGCCGATGTATGTTGTCAACTAATACAATTTGGTGAACTTCTGCTAAGAAAATAATCAAACATATAAAGATAAGTCAGTCGGATTATCGATATTTACTAGCATCAAATATACACTAGCAATAATAGACATGCGGTGTATGTATGCTCGTAATCATAACTACATCAAATAACTTATATTTATATTCTTAACTTTTTAGGTATTTTCGAGACAAAGATAGTCGGTTATAAATGGCAGCAGGAAATGGACAATCCGAAACACCTACATATAGATAATCTTCTTACCACGCACGAATAAGTAAAACCATCAAATGCACACTCTTTATTAGTTTTGAGCTGTCACTGTCAGAACAGAAAGGATGCAGACAATGTAAAATGTAGACATATATTTTGTTATGTACTGACCAGCATGAAGTAAACGAGTGAAAACAACAGAATACATACTTGAAAATTAAACGTATAAATTCCGAGACAAAATAGTCAGAATAGACGAAAATTGCTAGTTTAAACACAATATCTGGTTGACATAATAATAGTGTAAGCATTTACCAGCGTGGCTCCCTATCTCATTCCGGTTTGTCATAGATGTTATGCCACTCCTGGACATACTAAGAAGATGCAATTAACGGAGTCAAAGAATCAACCCCAAACATCTGGATGGTTTCTGAATGATTTCCAACTACACTGAACTGAAAAGAAAACTCGAAACACAAATCAACATGACTGGAATCTCTAGCAAGACTCGAGTTCTTAATGAGCAATATTAACTACTTAATATAAAGAGAGGGAAACACGAAACAAAAAAATTGTATACAACGACTTAATTGAAAGCTTATAAAGGCAATTCATGAATGCGAAAATATAAATGTGCTTACACTCTGGAAAGGACGCTATCAAATAAACATAGAAGAAAGAGATAACTTAAAGTATATACAGAAGTAGAACAAGGAAGTTGATTGGAAATAAATTATATAGAAGAAACCTGACAGAGGTGGGCAGTATCTCTGGGGGATACTCTGAACCTTTACATACTAGACAAAATTAAGGCGCAATATTCTAGATCGAAGAAGCAGCAAATGAATTAGTATACACAAAAGATTGCACCATGGGAATGATGTTGACTGACTACATCAACGAGTCTGAAGACTGGAATTCGAGATTGTGCAGACGTTAAAGAGCAAGAGAATATACATAGCACACAATATTGAGTGCCACCAAAATCAGATCAGATGCGTGTTATAGTGAGTATCTCTCAGACGAGGTAAAGGAGTAATAGAATCACAACTGACAGCCGATTAAACAAAGCGATCAGAGCAGCTTACATCAAATCAAAGATAGACAAGACCCAGAAAAACAGTAAATAAAAAGAAGCGAGAGTTACGTAGTTTCCTTTATTTTATAGTTGTGTCACATTCTAAGAGTAATTATATGACACGTGTGTCTGAATTACTATTACCTCTTGTATAATATTAATCATTATTTGACTACCAATCTATCCCTCTCAATCACACATATCTCGGAGTGATAATTGATTTTCGAATAATAGTTACTTGAAAAATCAGTTGATGTGATTCGCAGGTAGCATCAGAAACTAGTGACGAATGCTGGCTTCCAATGTAGCATTCGAAATACTACCCCATGGTATATATTTTTTTATAATTATATTTCAGTAATAAACTTCATTTATTTATTGTACCTACTTTCCGAAGTAAAAAAACGGTATATTAAAATACTACTATCGAAATATAAGCACAATCTTTCGTTTGAAAATTCAAATATTTCCGAATGGAAAGTTTATTATTAAACACTCATTTAGCAATATTATCTGAATATAAATTTCTTTTATAGCCATATATTTTATATATTCTCGAGAATACCAATTATGTCACGTATTTTTATTAAAATCTGAAAAAGGTTATCGATACGAGTTTTAGACCATATCTATGAAAAAATTCATTCTCGTAGTGATTATGATAATATGCATATCTATGATGTTCTAAAATACATGATTTTATCAGTAATCTAATAATAACACTATTCGCTGTGAACCATCTTTATTTTCATTCATATTTGTAATATTAATTTATTTACGCAGAATAACCTTCTCCACCTATGAATAACAGCATGTACTTCTCTCAAAGGAAGTCAATATTCCAGCAGACAACACTGACAATCAGACCGAGTAGTCTCGGTGCTTTTAGATTTGCACTACTATTTTTCTTAATAAATGTGTGCAGTTAATCCCTTTAGTGTGTCTTTATTTCTGGCCCGTAACAAGGGCACAACAATTTTACAATAATTAAGACTAAATAGTGTTGATTAGACATATAATACATTATATTAACTTTTAATGAAACAAACACAATTAGAAGTGTATGCTTATTATGTAAGGTCACATAATACAATAGATTTGAAGTGACATAATTCGCAGATATTTGAATTAAAAAAAGAAAGATGTCTTATAAAGAAACATACAATTATGGACAGTTGAATATCCGGGAATTCCATCCTAAAAATGCTCTCTAACATTACTCTGTACATTAATTAATTAATAAAATTGAACTAAAATTCAAACAAAAGTTGAACCAAATTCTTTCAATTTAATTAATTTCACGAATGAACATATCTTCATAATACGGAAAAATTGAATCCCGGAACTTCATTGTTTATTTTCCATGTTATCCAATAGTTTTACTTAGCAATTACTGCTAACCCTCTCTCTCTCTCTCTCTCTCTCTCTCTCTCTCTTTCTCTATCATTCTCTATTTTATTCTCATATATATATATATATATATATATATATATAATATATATATATATATATATATATGGTGGTTGTCTATTCGATTTCAAATATGCGCACTTGTGGCGTATCGATGCGATGTTTGTGTAAAACTTGACAGTGAGAGGGGTAGGTATAACTCTTTAACTCTGTCATACCACAGAAGAAGCAAGTGTTAGGATAATCTGAAGGGATGCCATAATGAAAACCACCTCTATTCTGTGCTTGGTCTTCATAAAATGCATTGGTTGTTAATTTAACCAACTTGCCCGTGACATAGTTACCAAATTGCAAGCATGGCATGTTAGCTGTTCCATATTCACTTCCTATGCTGGAGGGTGTCACGTTCTGTTTCTTCATCGTTGCTCTTTCCAGCTACTGGTGTTTCATACTATTGTTTTTAAATTGCTTGCCGCTTTAAAAATAACTTTTCTCCACCATTCCCTATTTAAAGCCGCTTCCTCTGATCCTTCAATATCGATTCCAAAGCACTTCAGATCGTCTTTGAGACAACCCTTAAATCGCTTATGCTGTTTGTGCTGTAGGCGAGTATATCTAGTTTCTTCCCCATGAATCACCTTCTTGGGCAGTGTCATCAGTATGATGAACAAGATGATCAGCCCAACGAGGGCTGTGTTTACTGACACGAGACTCAATACTTGGAACAGCAGCTACCCCAAGACTTTTGTGCTAGGGATAAACATATCCCAACGGATGGTAAGAAACTGCATCAGGCAATAGTGATTGGCAAGTTGATGCAAGACAGACGTGATACATATAGCTCTTAGTTTCAAGCTTAAAATAACGTCGTTCCCACATCCGCTGTTTCAAATGACAAAAAGACATGCCATCATGTTTAATACTGTGACCAGTTCCTCGAAATAACACTACCCAGACACATGAAAAGATCTACTAAAGACGGTCGCTGGCGTTCAAAAAATATATCTGCTTCCTGATACTTTGCCAGGTGCCGGGTCCAACTTAGCCTTTGTCTTGCTCAGTCTTATTGTGATACTTATGATTCTACACACCTATGAAAAACGATCCATGATATCTTGCATATCATTCTACGAGTTAGCTACGAGATCCACGGCATCTGCATAGAGTATGTCTCGAGTAACAGTGCAGAATGTCGTTGACAAAGTCTTAAAACGCTGTAAGTCATACAGCTGATCTGATGTGCGAAATTGAATACACTGCTTTGTTACTGTTATTAAAAGCCAATGGCAGAATTACAGCTAAATAGATGGAAAACAAAGTAGCCGCAGGTATATCACCCTGTTAAACACCATTGACAAGTGTAACTGGTACAGCGAGATAAACATTGCAGTTGACACGTGTATTAATGTTGTCGTGCAGCGTATCCTGATTAACTGTATCGAACGCTTTTGTCAGATCAACAAAGACGTGACATACGTCTAGACAATGTTTTATACACTTTTCCTGCCTTTGATGTGTCGTAAATATCATATAAGTTGTACCCCTATGTTTTCTAAAGTAACACTGACTCCCAGGATACACAGAAGAACATATGTAGGCATTCAGGCAATTCAACAGGATTGTACTAAATAAATTCCTGCCCAATTCAAAAGAGAGATAACTTGATAGTTTCCGCATTTATATTTACTCAAGTGCAAACAGACTATAATGGAGTCCCGTGAACTTTGGTAAATGTGCCCGTCAAACCAGATGTTGTAAATCAACCCTTTAATTTGCACTGACAATGTTCTTCTACCACAGCAAAGGACTGAACGAGGTGTTACGCATCTCAACTGCCATATAGACACTTCCATTTATTTGACGATTGGAAATGTATTCGTTTCGGAAATCACAACCTTATTCCTCACTCCAACCATGACGCAATATATTTATCACATTAATACACACTATCGACGCATTAGTGAACAGATCAGTAATGTTCTGCCCATTTATCAAGTTGTTAGCTTCAATCCTTGATCAACTCTGTGTCATCTTAGGGGTGGTATTAGGTTACACCAGAAAGGCTAGGACAATAGAATGTATTCAGCATGTTATACGTTGCTTTATAGTATTTAAGATAAGCGGCATGCTGAATACCACACTCCTTCTGTCGTCACAATTCACCCTTCATCCGTCTAAGTGCTTTCTGCAACTGATTTAATAGTATCACTGTTCCACAGACTGCAGATCCTGGGGTGACAAGCCGCTATCAATCCGCTATATGCTTTTTTCTGTAGAAATTGTTCGATGTTATTATTATCATAATCAAACCAGACTTGATCCTTTATCTTCGGTAGCCCAAGGATATATACTGCCGTTTCATAAACACACTTTTTAAAAGACTCTCACATATCATCAAATGATATCTACTCGAGCCTATTCTGTAAGTCTAGAGAAGTTTTCTTTTTTATCTGCTTTGACACATTTATTCTACAAGGACCTTTGACGTTGTCGAATCGCGTCTTTGGTCTAATTATGAACCTTATGTTAGCACACACACGACGATGATATATCTAGAACTCGGCATTCCTTTTGACTCTAACCTTGCAGACGTTCTGCAAGTTGCGTTTACGAGTGATTATGTAATCGAGCAAATGTCATTGCTTCGCTCGTGGATGCATCCATGTGTTCTGATACTTTGGTTTCATGTAGAAACACGTGCTAGTAATCACAAGATCCAGCTCCGAACCATTTAGATTTGTTGTCTGTCACTCGGTTTATAGTTGCCGATACACACAGAGTGGTTGTCATGTCGCAACCAACTTTTAATCATACTTCCAACTCTATAACGTCCGAGTGTACACCATGTTTGATATTTCCTCTCTACTCTCGAATTAAACATCTCTATTAAGCGATCTGTGTAGCCTAAGGGGCCTGTCTGACATGAGAGGATCAACAGAAGTATGATTTGCATATCGCTGACCAGCTAAAGGGAAAACGTACAGCTATAAGAGGCTTATTTAGATTACTAGGAAGATTTTGAGTTTAGAATTTTTAAAAATCCTAAAAACAATTCCTACACCATGGTCGTCTCCTTCTCCTTCCCGATCCAGTATCCAGTAAAATACATAATCATAGCCCCTTATCTACACGACTACCCTCTTCCAACAATCTTATCTGTGACTAGCGAAAATATTTTTGCAAGGCTGCCGCGTTCTTAGGTGATGAGACATTTTTAGTTTTTTAAAAAAAATTGTCTCCGAATATTTTTGGTTTAAAAAGGTAAAAACAACATTTATACTTAATTGTTTTTTAGGAGGGGATTTCCCCCCCCCCAAATATTCGGTGGGTGGGGTGAATTCCTCCCCCTTAAAAAATCGAGCGCGACGTAGACCCGCACTATATACGATCATTCATTGCTAAATGAAAGAAATGAAAAAAACATTTCTTTAAGTAGTTAAACCGAAAGGTTATTTTTAACTTGGTCGATTGGCGCAGTCGGTAGCGTTAAGGTTGCGAGTTCGAATCACAGCTTCGAGGTTGAAATAACTTATTGTTTATTTAGTCGTTAATATGTGCCCTAATGTATTTGTTATTTTTCTTACTTTGAAATTAATTAAATAGTAATTAACCCGCCCCCTCTCCCGTTTACAAAAATTCTGACAGACAGATAGAGAAGGGGTTCGTTATATTATAAGTGGACTAGCGAAAATAGACTCCCTAACGGTCGTCTATTTTTGCTAGGCTGCCGCGTTCTTGGGTGGTGAGACAAAAAAAATTGTACCCGAATACTTTTTTGTTTAGAAAGGAAAACATTTTTCCCAAAAAGAAAAAAATGGGGGGGGTGAAATCCCCCTCCCCCACCTAAAAAAACCGCGAGCGAACGCAGACCTCAAACTATTTTCGTAGTGCAAGTTATAAAATCATTCATTGCTAACTGAAATAAGTGTTAAAAAAACATTTGCTTAAGTATTAAAATCAGAAAGGTTTTTTCAATTTGTCTTCGTCGTTCAGTGGTAGAACGTCGGACAAATTCGTCCAAATTCCTCTTCCGGTTGCGAGTTCAAAATTATTTGTTGTTTATTTATGTTTCTGACTTTGAAATTACGTTTACAAAAATTCTCGGCGACAGACAGAAAGAAAAGGTGCTCGTTATATTATAAGTGGACTAGCGAAAATAGACTCCCTAACGGTCGTCTATTTTTGCTAGGCTGCCGCGTTCTTGGGTGGTGAGACAAACAAAATTGTACCCGAATACTTTTTTGTTTAGAAAGGAAAACATTTTTCCCAAAAAGAAAAAAATGGGGGGGGGGTGAAATCCCCCTCCCCCACCTAAAAAAACCGCGAGCGAACGCAGACCTCAAACTATTTTCGTAGTGCAAGTTATAAAATCATTCATTGCTAACTGAAATAAGTGTTAAAAAAACATTTGCTTAAGTATTAAAATCAGAAAGGTTTTTTCAATTTGTCTTCGTGGTTCAGTGGTAGAACGTCGGACAAATTCGTCCAAATTCCTCTTCCGGTTGCGAGTTCAAAATTATTTGTTGTTTATTTATGTTTCTGACTTTGAAATTACGTTTACAAAAATTCTCGGCGACAGACAGAAAGAAAAGGTGCTCGTTATATTATAAGTGGACTAGACTGCGGTATCAATATTAAAACGTAACAACGTAACGATTATTGTTCGTCTCTCTGGTGAGTTGAAACTATAACGACTAAAAGGTTCTGACGTTCCAACAAGCAATTTTCAAATTAAGTTTCGTATTCTTCATCACATTCATCTCGCTAGGCACATAGTTCGTATCTACATATGGATCACATACGCCAAATATACCAGCATAGCAATAAGGTTATAATCAACACTTCTGCAACATGACGACCACTCTCTCGGTATCGGCGACAAAAATACTGATGTCTAGTAGTCACTTGTGCACGGCTTAGATCGCAGTATTTTCTTTCTCTTAAACAAAGGCTAAATATGACATATCTCCTAGTAGTACTGTCATATACCCATGGCTTGGACGCAAGATGTTGGGCATCAGAGTGGATCATGCATGCCTCAGCTGACAGGGCCTAAGCTTCTCTGAAATTTTTTTCAAGGTTGCTTCATCCTTAGACTTTCTGGAAAAAACCTTAGCCTACAAAGCAGTGAGGGTACAGTTTTACACCACTGAGATCTGGGCGCGTACGAGGGCTCCGTTGGCGTATAAGTACTTACCACGTACACAGTGGGTTGGGTTGACTATTTTCTTTAAATAAACGCCGAAAATTTATTCTCGAGAGCTCTTTTGACCAAAATCTAATCATGAGAAATCGTTGGTATACACAATGTAAAAGTAACGAGAAAGTGAAAGGATGGCGAAATTAAATGCCGATGAAATGGGGGAAAAAGCGTTCGAAATCAATTTTATTTTACAAATCGAATAAAACGTTTAAAAGAAGGTTAGTTTAAAAGGTCGAAAAAATGGGGCGACCTTACTTTCAATAAAGAGAATCAAAAGTTTCTGAATTCCTTCTGCTTGCATCAAAACAGGTTTATCTTATTTAAGTCAATGATACATGATACTTTACATATATTAGGCTCTGGTTTGAGGTGATTTATTATGCACATAATTATAACTTGCCCTTTTTTATTAGGAGAATGTATGTTTTGAAAAATGTACATAAATAATTGTTTTAATTAAAATGCATTTTGAAACAAATTCGGACCATTTACTTAAAATGATTTTATTATATATGTATATATATATATATATATATATACATATATATATATATATATATATATATATATATATATATTAGCAGTTATGTGAAATATGAAAACTTTCTAGTATCGATTTTTTAATAGCATTTACACTCATACATATACATATATATATATGTTGCATATATATATATAAATATATATTTATACACAAACAAACATACACACACACACACATATATATATATATATTTATATATATATATATATTTATATATATATACATGAACGGAAATAGATTCTATGACCGATTGATATCAGAAACAAGTAGGTCCCGTTTTGGCTTACTCTAAAGGAACACATACTGCCTGGGGGTGGCTTCTTCCTGAGACGAAAACATGATGATCAATAAAACCATCAGACGTAAGAATGGATCAACATTTGAAATGCTTCCAAACATTATAACACTAGATAGATTGTTAAAGTATTCACGCTCGTTGAACACGCATTATATTTCCGTTCTTTTCCATTGGAGATTGTGTATAAGGTTTTAGAGGTCAGAGCTCTGGAAAACTGCATGGTTAACCTGTGGATAGAAATTATGTTCGATTCAACATTATTAAGATGCAAATGTTTATCATAAAACGTGGTTCAAGATACAATTCTATAAAAGTAATTATTTTTTTTAGAAACAAAAAATGTCTCTCTACTTTTATAAAGTAAAGTATATATATGTATATATTTGTATCACATGATTTACTCATAACTTAATAAACTAAGCATAATACATTTGGGAACATACTGTCTTAGTTTTAATGAGACGAAATATGGGATATATTTAGTTTAATCTAGTTTCATGGAAAAGGAGCCAACTTCGACATGAACGCCCATCGTGAAAATTTTAGTATCTCGGTTTTGTTAAATTTTATTAATAAGTATTATCCCTCAATTATTAATTATTTCCCAAATATTTGTTTATTTCTAGTATGTCAACGTTTTTACGGTGCATTCTATGGGCAAAACCGTCAACTTAGAAATTTAAATTCTTACGATTCGCAGCTAATTTTAGCCTGAGTCATTAAATACTATCTAAGCAAAATACCCTAAACTTCAATTTATATTAAAACCCTGTATGATTAAGCTTTAAATTTTAGATTTCATTTCAAAATCAACATAATATAATTGATTCGAAAGGATATTTTAGATATTATTTTTTGTATATTTATATATTTATTTAAATAAAGGAGAACATAAAATTGGTGCATAAGTGATGAAACGATCTGGCAAACATAAGCATACACTTGGATCCATCCCAGCAATCATTCACAATCCTTTCATAATGTTCTTCATCTTTCGACTTCCAATCATTCAATTTCATTAACTGTGATCCTCGAGTGGCGTTTGGCTTTGATAAGTGGTTATCTCTTAATAAAAGAAAAACATACTTTAGGCACTTACAGATATTATGTCAAGGTTTCCAACATTCCTCGGAAAATTCATATTCTTGTCTTGGAAATAGTATTCTGCTAGTTCCAGATTAATTGACAAAACGTACAGCGTGTTTATAAATAGCGGGTTCGCATGTAATTAAAATTAAACGATATTTGTTCGCACTATTATGTCAGCAAAATATAACTATGCTGACGAGGTTCATACATCCATATTAACCCTTACGTTCGAGTGACCTATTGGCCTATTTAACAGTGATTCATTAGTACATAAAAAATATCAGTGTAGCATTGTACGTCCCGGTCATCAGGGATGAATATTTCCTTCTTAATTATTCTTAACAGTTACCATCTAGTAAAGTGTAAAATAATTTGAATTGACTCGTAGAATAATCTGGCTATCACATGTGGCCGCCTTGTAACCTAACATTGAGTATTCCCTAGGTTCTGAACAACTTAGATGAATTGGTTACTACAAACGACGTATATTATTCATAATATAACACATATGTATTAATGTGTTTATTCTGCGAATCATCTCTCTACCGAATGTGTGTTGCTCCTTCATTTTCTCGTATAATTATTTATTCTCTCATTATACAAGCGTACACAAATATACTGAAGCCTCGCCAAGCCATTTGATGACGAATGCTCAAACTCACCAGCTGACTTAATGTTACTAATTTAAAACCAACCTAATAAGAGAAAAACTGATAATGTTGAAGAATTAGAGTTTCACATATATTAAAGCCTGTATTTTCTGTCTAATACAAGTCGTATCAGGCAAGTCAGCGGGGCTCACCACCTTGACAGTGGCCGTCTCATAAAACGGCAGTGACATTTAACTTTAGTGTTGTTAATTATATGTTATTCATATAAATAAGTAAATGCATAATACCAAATACATACATACATATATATATATATATATATATATATATATATATTTCATCCAGCCATAGATTACTTTGTATGGATAGATGTCCAAGACTTGTTTGGGCAAATAATCCAGCAGTAAAAGTCTGAAGTATCACCAAATCTTCTTATCCCGGCAATTCTTCTGTAATCCTTTAAGAATTTATCTAGGAGGTGACGGTGGTTGAATGGATATCAACACGGACTAAAACCTGGGTGTTCCAAGTTCGAATCCAGTCGGTTCAACAGCATCACTTTCGCTTAGGGATGTATGCAACTTTTTTGTGGTCCTTCCCGTAAGTATCCGATGTCTTTCCAGAAAGGTTTCTAACTAGATAAACATCGGTGAAAAATAATGCCAACACCAGAATTATCTAATTTACACGAAAGAAGAAGGAGGAGGAGTTTATCTGCTCATAAAGTGTGATCGACGAGAATGTAGTAATTCATAATGGCCAGACTGCATGGATACATCAATTACACTGAACAGCATATATTTTATGATATTAATATTTTTATTTACTTCTTAACACTTATAAAGGCATAAAGGGCACTAGAGGATCAGGATTAATTAGTGTAAGGTGGATGGTGAGACAACACCGAGATGATTCGTACTTATACTCGAAGATTAGCAGAATTTGATTATTTAAAATGGCGACTTAACAAGAATTTGTTTACATTGTACTTTAAAACGGCAACGCTGTAGTCAGCTGAGAAGCAGACCCGCGGCATTGAGTGCCACAGAAGGGCACTCGAGGATAAAGGTTACACGAGGATACATAAATAGAGATAGATTAAGCAAAAAACAGTTTTTGCTTTGCACCAAGTAAGGGTAAAGTCAGATGAAAGGTCGTTTCTTCTAATATAGGTGTAATCCATCTCACTAAAAATAGGAACGAAAATGCATATATTGTCCCGCAATTTCCGTTCTAATGTATAATATCGGCTTACGAGCAATAAACCTTCCTCCTCAGAAACGAAAAAAAACTTCACGAAGGGAAGTTCGATTTACGTGTTTTATTTTCAGTGTAATTTCTGGCGTCACCCGATAAGAAAAAAATCAAAAGGAAAGTGACTTATTTTTTTCCATAAAATTACAACAACTATTTGTGTATTTTTTTTTATTATTCTAGAGAATACGCTCGACGTTATTCGGAAACAATAACTCAAAAACTGAATGTTTGAATGATATTATAGTTTTTTAAAGATTATTATTATAACATTAAAACGCGTATGTGTCTGTTTCTTTTATGATGTAAGAGAACGGCAGTGTTCGGTAGCAATAGGTTCAGAAAATCAAATTATGTCACCAGTATCCGAAGGATTTTTTTGAAAATAACGACGCCTAATATGTATTAACCAAGTATAATGGCGTACACAGTAGACATTGTTACAATGTCACAGCTTTTGTTGCTAGGTCCTGCTGTGATGCCGATTCCTCCCATGCATTTTACTTGTTTTAAGAGGTTTAAACAGATATGTTACACATACACGCTTTATAAGTAAATGTTGTGTGATGTCTGCCCGGGGAAACGCCAGACATACGGATGCAAACTTGAGTAATCATCATAAAATTAAAGGAACTTCAATAAAAAAAATTATTAATAAAAAAATGTAAGTATCAGTTTCTGTAAAATATTGTGAATGGTGTTGGGGGCATAATATGGGATCAGTCCCCTATCAATTTTGCATTGAATTTGATCCAGAGTTATCCTATTAAGCAAGGTTACCTGCATGCCATGTGTTTCTTAAGACCTTTTAAGCTTAAGACATTTATAATTAGACCTTTTTTAAAATAAAAAAATCATGTAATTATTATTATTTTTATTATTATTATTATTATTATTATTATTATTATTATTATTATGATGATGATGGTGGTGGGGGCTGTTGTTGTTGTTGTTGTTGTTATTATTATTATTATTATTATTATTATTATTATTATTCAAATACACATATGTTTCGTTTTAATAAAGCTGATCAGTGCGGATGAATAATGCTATGCTACCAGTCACTGGCTTTGAACGCCGGATTAATGTCAAGTTTGCCTTCTATCAAACACTTATAACATCTCGGTGCCTGATGTAACCATACGAGATTTGAAAGGGAAAACAACCTTGTTTTATATGCCATACAGGGTTTTTAAAAAAAACTGCTCTCAATTTGAAATATCATTCATTTTTATGTGACGAATATAAATTCAATCTGAGTTAGTTTGGGTTAGGAGACGTTTATTTTTTTCACATGAAAATGTATGATTTTTCAAATTAAAAACTTTTTTGTGTTTTCTGATGAGTCGAAAATGGAAAGATATGCTAATGTTGGTTAGTCCCCTGTTGAACGAAACAGAATTGTAAAATTGAAGCAAAAGTTTAATGTTTTAAAAATATATTTCGTAAGATAAATAAAATCCTGGAATTGGGAATGTAACAAAATTTGTTTTATATATATATATATATATATATATATATATATATATATATATATATATATATATATATTACATTATATTTTTTATATATTTTACCTACGCACAACGTCGTTTCGAGCTAGGAAATGACAATCTAAGACGAGCACATGACGCGAACCTGTTTCACAGAGACACTTTAGATCTGTAAGTGATATTTACACTTATAACGTCGAGGATGAATATCTAGACATATGATATAACTCAACGGCAGGTGAATATCTACTTTTACTCACTCCGAAAATGATCTACTTTCAATTTTACTTTAAAAGGGGTTCTTATAATATTAAATTGTTTTTGTTTTAAATATTTTACCTACGTCCGACGCGCAGGGAAATAACATTCTCAGACGGTCTGAGTGAGTGAACCTGGTTCACTTAGTCCACGAGATTGCCACGTGATTACATAGAAACTACACTGAATATATATATATATATATATATATATATATATATATATATATATATATATATATATATTAAATTATTAATACTTAGCGTTTCAAGCTTATTGTTCTCATCAGTGCAGGACAGTAACAATTTCAGACGGTCAAGAGGCGCGAACCCGGTTCACAGAGTCAACTTATAATCTGCAAGCAGTTACTACATCACTCGGCCTACGAAACTTTCACTTAATTAAGGGAAATTAATATATATATATATATATATATATATATATATATATATACCTAGAAGCAGGCACACGTAGAAGACTAGTCGAGAGTGTTCGACGAACGTATTCGGAACTTTGCATTAGAGCTTTTGGACAGTCTATTTGTAATATTCCTGAGAGTGGTCAACGTTAATTTTTAATGGGGCTTAGTATACTATTCATGAATAAATACATTATTAATACCTACAGACGCTAGCGTTTCCAGCTTATTGCTTTCATAAGTGTTGGAAAGTAACAATTTCAGACGGTCTTAAGGCGCGAACCCAGTTCACATAGTGAACTTAGAATCAGCAAGCAGTTGCCATAATATATATATATATATATATATATATATATATATATATATATATATATATATATATATATATATATATATATATTCTTGGAAGTTTTTCAACCATATGAAAAAAAAAAATTTAGTCCCAAGTCTTTCGGGAGTAAATCACTTTACTTAGTCAATTTACTTTTTACAGTCACTATATTAGTTAGCTTCCAAGAATTTACGCTAGTCTTTACATCATTTAAGGGATCATCAGTTGTTAACCATGAAAAACTGTTTCGGGAATTTATATATATATATATATATATATATTTGAGAAATAGAGGGTAGAGAGAAAAAATTCACCATTGGCTAAAGCACGGTTTTAATGTATATTCTTTAGTCAAGCGTTACCTTGACAGCGTACATAATGATGGACGAGTAAATACATATACAGTTTTATTGGAAATAATATAGTGTGGTCTTTCATACTAAATTGGTCTCTCTTCTCATTTCTTCTATACACAAACACAGTAAAATAAACGAATGATTTATTTATAGACGAGCATATCGCATATGTATTAAACTAACTCGTTAACCTACGTTTTTACAGAAAAACACATTTGCCAATCTAAGGTGAGTCATTCTTAAGCACTCAACACTGACCTGTACTGCATGACTTTGCCCATTACACCCGGATATTTATTTGGGAGAATTTTCAGCGTCAGAACCAAGATTACGAAGGAAAATATTATAAATGCGATTTTACTTGAAGCCAGGCAGCTTTACTAGACGTCAAGATGCCTCCTAAGCTTATATGCATATTGATTTGAGATTTTGGGTCAGGACGTTGTAGTTCGTACAGTGAATAACTTAATAAACACCGACTGCGAGAAGGAAGTTGTTTTTGGCAGAAATACAAGGATGTTTTTAGTAGTAATGAAAAATATTTTTACTTCTTGCTTTTAACTTAGAAGACTGTATTTAATTTTATTAAACCGCACTAGTGCCATTTATAATTTCTATCACACACACACACACACACACACACACACACACACGCACATAAACACACACACACAAATATATATATATATATATATATGCGAAAAATAAAAATTGTATAAAGGATAAGCAAATCAACAACTAGCAAAAATAAACTCAAAACCACATATTGAATAGTTCTACCAAAATATTTCGATTGTTAAAATACAATCATTGGTAGCAGAACTTTAATTTAAAACAGAAAAGTCTTCAAATTTATACAAAAAACGCAATTTGGGGGAAAAATAGTCACATGTAATAAACAGTAGAAAGGGAGAAAGAAAGAAATGTTAAAAAAGAAAAAGAAAGAAAATATCAGCAGTTGGCATATCAACGCCGATCGGAACGCCGTAGTTAATAAAGTGGGAAGGAAGATTAGTAGTAATTTAAAATGACAGCAAGGAATTAAACCAATAAGGAGGAGGAGGAGGAGGAGGAGGAGGAGGATAAAGTCGGACTCAAAGTAGTAGAATTTATCCGTTATCATATTTGGTTTGGGGTCATTTCAATTAGAATCGATCTGGCAGAAGATGTAGAAATATTATAGAATCCTGGTCTTTGAATAATTGTGTTATTATGAAGTAGGATTAAACACGACTCTATTAGACGACGGAGTTTAGTGTTGTGTATATGTTTTATTAAAATCGCCCTCTGTGTATTGACGTGATGTCTAAAATAAATGATGTGTGTACATAACGCGTTTGAGGTGTCACAGTTTTTTTATAGCACGATTGTGTTCATAAATTCGTTTATTAAACGGACGTTGTGTCTCGCCCAAATATTTTTTTTTCCGCAATCGGCGCATGGTATAGTATAAATTCCAGCTGAAGTGGGAGATGTAAGGACTTTATTTTTGTTTTTGTGTTTTTTAAAGATGTTGTTAATAGTAAGTAGCTTGGATAATTCTGAAACCATGTTGGGAAAGAGAAGAGAAGAGATGTTTGTTGCGAGAATTAGTAGGGAGGAAAACATTTCTTGGTATGGGTTGTGTCGTATTAGGGGCTGTTTTCGTATTTTTGACATTTTTGAGATGTATTTGGATAGCTTTCTTTTTAGCGGAGAGAATGACATGTTTAGGGTATTTTAAAGTTGCGAGAGAGGATTCTATTTTACTATATTATTGAGAAAGATATCGAGGGCTACAAATACACAAAGCTCTAAGATAAAAGCCTATTATCATACTGTGTTTATGTAGTTTCAATGTGTTTTTCTTTTTTTTCTTTATATTTTTTAACATTTCTTTATTTCCTTCTCCCTTTCTATTGTTTATTACACGTGACTGTTATTTCCCCAAAATTGCTATAATATATACGTTTTGTAATATATATATATATATATATATATATATATATATATATATACATATATGTATATGTATATGTATATATATATATACATATATGTATATGTATATGTATATATATATACATATATGTATATGTATATATATATATATATATATATATATATATATATATATATATATATATATATATATATATATATATATATATATATATCCTACGTTCACAATGACAGCAGTCATAAAAAGTGCTTAATTATATTCTGTTAATGGCGAATTTCTCATTTCGGTCGCGTAGATATTTTGTCCGTCACTACGATCATGACCCTTTTTTGAACCTCGGCGTCAGATACCATGTCACATCAAGCTATACGGAAGAGCTTTGCGAAGTAACAATATATTGATCTAGGTATATTTGTGTATATATGTAACTTTCTTTCTAGTTCTAGTACCATATATAGCCAACAAATAAACTAAGTAGTTACGAAATTCAATTATAAAACAAAAGAACTAAACAAAAATAGCTACGAATTAGTAAACAGAATTAATAGGTGTTAAATTTGATAATCAGATCAAGTACCTACCTAAGTTAGAACCGTTTATGGTGCAAAATGTTTACATAGAAAATGGCATTAATTAATTGTCTAGCAGATTATTACAATTTACAAAAGCAAATAGATTAAAACTAACTGAAAAAATATTAGAAAATATAAATATAAAATAATTAAATATATTCAACCAATCAATGGAAAATACCAGAGTTACAATAAAAGAGTAGGCTTTATTAACAAGAAATTACATATTAAAACAATTCGATATGAAGTAAGGTAACTATCAAATATTGAACACTAGACAACGTGTTATAATTAAAAAAAGGATATGTAGATATTTTCGTTGAAGATATATAAATAGTTATATATTACCGAAAATTCATTATCACAGTCATACAATATGGATAAAATAACTGAATTACAAACGTTAGTGATCAATAGAGAGCTGCGATGTACGAGGGTAGGCCAATAAACAAGAATCAGAATATATATCTATACATATATATATATATATATGAATATAGAGGCAAAAAAGCCTTCAAAAACCATGTATTAGATGCGAGTAATTAAATCAAAAGAAAAATAAAAATATTTCGAAACATTTAATAAAATATTTCAAAATACCTTCCGTTTGTTTTTGTTTTTTTTCTTCATCTTGATTTTTTTTTTTAGCTAATATTTCGCTTGACAAAAACAAGCTTCCTCAGAGCCAAGACAAATAAAGGTATAACCTTTTTTTTTCCATAATTTACTTCCTGGTGTTGGTGAAGTGTCACGTCCGGTGTTGTGGACTATTGTTGAAAATGTCTGTTTTAAATAGAATAGAACTTGATTGCGCATGGTCGCTGCGAGTTATAAATTATGAAAGTTCATTTTATAAAGCATCTTTTGTAAGTTAATATAAATATAGAGGCAAAAAAGCCTTCAAAAACCATGTATTAGAGGCGAGTAATTAAATCAAAAGAAAAATAAAAATATTTCGAAACATTTAATAAAATATTTCAAAATACCTTCCGTTTTATATATATATATATATATATATATATATATATATATATATATATATATATATATATATATATATATATATATATCAGTACAATTGAGAACGAAGAGAAGAAAGGTTAGCCATGATCTAGGTTTAGTTTTTGTTCGGTCAGGATCATTTTGCTTATAACGGGATATATATTGTAGAAGCCATTTCGTTGTCTGATGGTGTTGGAGGCTGTTATGTGTGCAGTTTTCTCAGGAACCACAGCTACTACTTATTCTCATCACCCCATCATGTCAATCCAATATTTCGATGTACTTGCATTTATTCTTAAAACTATCATTCTTAAGAAGGCTTAAAATAAAAGACGAAACGTTGATGCCCATATTAAAAAATATATCTCTTGCTTTTTCTTATTTCCTTTCCCATATATATATATATATATATATATATATATATATATATATATATATATATGTATATATATATATATATATATATATATATATATATATATATATATAGGTATGAGGTGTTCATTTATAATGAACGATGGAAATGTTGTTATTTACAGCGATGATAGTCTTATAATATGTAATAACATTAGAAATACAGCCAAATTATATACAATTTTAAAAGCTTAAAATATATCAATCTTTAATACATCGTTAACACTTTTTATGTGAAATAAAAGCCGTAGAAAATCAAACATTTCTCAATTACATAGATATAATAATCTCTCACTTAATCCGGAAATGTATAAGTTATAGACTTACCACGAATTCCACCAAAATAAAAATTTAAAAAACCGACACAAAAATATGAACCAGCTTTGCACTGAAAAGATACGGTGTAAGCATTTCATAAGAATCATACTAATATCGAACCTTATATGAAGCAGATGAATCTAGATTCAAACAGTAGAGAAGCACCAATTAGCAAAATGCCTTTAAGGTTAAGAAGTTGACATTTCTCTAAAAGCAACATTTTTTAAGTTATATATGAAGTGTTGTTAAAATATACACATCCATCGAGTTTAAACTTATGACTATATATATATATATATATATATATATATATATATATATATATATATATATATATGTATATATATACATATATATATACATATATATATGTATATGTATGTATATACATATATATATATATATATATATAGTACACACATACATGCACGGACACACACATACGTGCGCACATGCGCAGAAACATCAATGGAATATATCTGATAGAACAAGCAAGGAAAGCTCGAACCGCGTTATAAAATCACAAAATGATAAAATAGTAAAAAAAAACAATGGTTGAAAAAAGTTATTTTTACAAATGTTGGTAGCCTCACTTCTTTAAATTTATATATATATATATATATATATATATATATATATATATATATATATATATATATATATATATAACAGTTTTTCATGGTAAATAACTGATGATCCCTTAAATAATGTTAAATACTTGGGAGAAAACTAATATAGTGACTGCAAAAAGTAAATTGACTTACAAAAAAGTGAGTTTTCACCGAACGACTTGGGACTAAAATGTGTTTTATATAGTGTTAATCGTTAAGCAACTTCTGAGACTAAAATATATATATATATATATATATATATATATATATATATATATATATATATATATACATAAAGATAGATGTCCAAATTTATTACAAACTTCGATTGTTCAATGCAAGGTATATTCTGTAATAAGATTATGTTTATTATTGTTTCCTTAAGCCAAGGCTTTTCAAAGATCTAGATATTATCATGAGAGGAATTATACAGATAAATAAGTTTGCAATAGAAAAGCCAAAATTCAACATTTGAAAAATAAGAGGTTCGTATAACAGCCTTCGCCTATCTTCGAACATGTCAGATCGCAACACATCTATCAAGGTATTTACAGACATGCGGATTTGATTTGTTGAACGCTCACCAGTTTGTATGGGCACTTTACAAGAAATTGAATCCATACAGCAAAGTCAAAGCTGCAGTATTGCGGTTGATACAATGGAGATCTGCAAAAATGAATGAAAATAGAGAGATTGACAGTGATATTTTCATCCAAGAATCAATTCCTGACAAGCAGCTAAGAATGAAGAAACGAACGACAGATGCAAATTCACCAGATGTACCAATACAAGATGCTTTCAAATCATTTTAAGTAAATGTCAATAACAGAATAACTGATCAAGTTACAGAGAGTCTGAGAACCAGATTTTATGGAATGGCGAACTCTATCTGGCTATGGCTTGTTCGCACCTTGATAGTTTTTTTCTGTTATTTCATCTGATATCTCTGAGGATGCTTTGAAGATTTTGAGCAGAAAATTGCAGAAATATAATCATGATGCAACTAAAAAAATGCTACAAATAGAATTGGTAAAGTTAGCAAAACAATAGAACAGGGTGAGGAAAAAACTCGTTGAAGAATACGAGAATTTAAAGAGTAACGTTGAAACAAACTCAGATTTTGACAGTGAACATCCTTTCCCTATCTCTCTTATCTGCTAGCGCTGCAAAGATTGTACAGTATGGGTCTATTATACTAACCGGAAGCATAATCTACTCACAAATACATATAGTACAATAGCAATACCATAAAGTATATTCTCTCACAGTCATATACACACGTCGCGTGTGAACGGTCATTTTCTACACTGAAACTAATCAAAGACCGTCTTAGAAATACTATTAGTGCAGCACACCTGCATGCCTTCATGTTGATGTGTGTGGAGAAAGACAGTCTCATCAAATTGTGCTTAGATACTATTATAAATAAAGTTGTCGAATTCTGTTAGCGCTGGAGGAGAGTCCAGGCTGTGAGAAATCAGTGGTGACGAAGAATTAATTGAATATGTAAAGCTTTGAGTGGGTACCACTGACTTCTCACAGCCTTGACTCTCCTCCAGCGCTTTTCCTTTATCTCTCCAGCATGTCAACCCAAAATTTCGATGTAGTTGCATGATATTTTTTCTTCAAATTATAATCTTGAGGAAGTTTTACACTATAGACGAAATGCTGATGAATATATAAAAAATATCTCTTGTTTTTTTTCTTTTTTTCATTTCTTTTATAATATATATATATATATATATATATATACATATATATATCTATATATGTATATATATATATATACATATTTATATATATATATATATATATATATATATATATATATATATATATATATATATATATATATATATATAAGGATAAAATGCACAATATATCATGAAAATGAGACGTTGTGAAGACAGGATGTGTGAAAAAACAAAAAGGAAAAAAAATT
>OY744515.1:144271365-144278865 GCA_963556195.1 Sepiola atlantica | reverse complement strand
AAGTAAAGGTGCATAAACGTCGTCTCCTCCTCCTTCCACGCTGAAGCGACAGTAGTGAGCGGGGTCAGTTAATGGTTTAATTAAGTTAATTTTGGATCTATTTAACGACTTCATTTAGTTAGCTCATGATAAAGTCACGACTTTTCAGCTAGATGTTACGGTTTCGATTCAAGTCTCTCCGTCCAACTTTATTGTTGTTTATTTTGAATTTCTTTAGGAGCATGACACACGTACGTACACATTAACCTATTAATATACAGACATGGCGGTTTCCAGGGCGGGAGGGATCCTATTTTGATTCACCATTCCTACAGGGCGCCACATAGAACAGTTTTATACAGATAATTCATCAACTTCTTGTCAATTTCTTTTTTTTTGTTTCTTGCTCAGAAAAGTACTGATTTTACAATAATAAACCATAATTCTAAACGACACCTAACATTTTTTAAACATAACTCAATCCCATAACTATGTTACATTTTAGCATAGGCATACGAAGGCATTAAAGAAAACAACGTTGATTAACTCACAGTTAATATAAGTATATATATTAACTGTGAAAAAATGTGTTCTATTTTGAATTGTATCATGAATAAATATACATTCATCATAATTTAAAAAAACATATTTCCCTGTGAATATTGGAAGAACCACTGATTAGTCAAACTACCAACTATATCAGTTATGAGAAGGCATTGTATTGAGGCATAGCCTTTACAAAAGTAGTGGCATTCCATGAAAATGCCAGTATACTGAAATCATATGCCCTTAATAGGGTTAAGATGAACATTCATATACACTAAACACTAAATTTACAAAAGCAAAGAAATTCCCAAATTTTTACACTTTTATTGTCATTAAGGGTATGCGAGCACAACATGGCTATGTATTTTACTGGTAGGACTTTTTCTTCAGCGCAAAACATCGAACAATAATTAATCGTTTATACAAAATATCTTAGGCTTTTCCGAAGGGAATTCGGCTGGAACTCATCGTCTTCTTTTATTGACAAACGTTCTGATCGATCTGATGTTCTTAGGGAACCTACCTAATATCGACTGGGCCTAGGTCGATCCAGTAAGAAGTTAGACTTTGGCTGTATGCTACGTGTTGAACCCTTAGGCAAATTTACAAAGTAAGAACCGAAATAAAGTGCCATTCTGTTGCCTATATTTGTGATATTAGAGCCGTAGAGTACTGTTTTTAGTTCAGAGAAAACGAAAATTTCAGAGAAATGAAAAATACCAAGGTTTACAGTTCACATTTTTTTAATTTATAAGATTTAAAATTCTTGTTTGCGGATCTTTAATCTGAATTGTAAAAAAATGTATTGTATTGTTGAAAAAATACAGTAAAAATCGTTTATAAATAAAAATAAATGGTGAAAAGTGTTAATTCTAATAAATTAAAGTGTGAAACATAAAATTGACTTATATACAACAAGAATACCTTCATTTTCCTTAATACATAACAATGCTGTTTGTGTCGTATGAATAATGGTTCCACTCGGGCGTGATTGATAAGGATACTATAAAGGTAAGTAAACTACCAGTTAAAATGTTTATTGGCAATGCTTATATTAACAGTGCTAAAATAGTAACAATGTTTATATTTTTTATAAGAAAAATTCCTACCAGTAAAATGCATAGCCCTGTTGTGCTCGCATACCCTTAATGACAATAAAAGTGTAAAAATTTGGGAATTTCTTTGCTTTTGTAAATTTAGTGTTTAGTGTATATGAATGTTCATCTTAACCCTATTAAGGGCATATGATTTCAGTATACTGGCATTTTCATGGAATTATCATTGTGTATATATATATATATATATATATATATATATATATATATATATATATATATATATATATATAAATAATGAGGTTTAAAAAGACTAAATATACATTCGGATTGTACACATTATAAGTTATTTCGACCTTAACTAGGTATCCTCGGATGTGTTTCCAACCACAATTCAAACCCAAATGGAAGAATTTTAACACCTTTATATATTTTAAAACAAAGTAAAAATAAAGAATAAAATAAAAAATAAAAAATTGACAAATGACAAGAATTTCAACGATATTCTATTAATTGATTGGTCTTGATAATATAGAAGGGATGGGAAGGGGTGATTATGTTGATTAATAAATTAGGGTGGTGGCATTAACAGAGTATAAAAATATGTAAAATCAAAGTACAAAAATAAATTAGGTTTCCTATTTTTACAAGAAGTCAATCCTCGATTGCAAAGGTGAATATAACTGATCATGATTAAAACCTAACTGCGTTCGTTTAAAGGAATAAGAATTTTTTAAAATTATGTTACAATGCGAAAGTTTTGATTAAATTTCAGATTGCGAATGTTATACGTTTAAAAATTAAAATACGGAAATTACGATTAAAATAAGTACTACAACTGCACACGATTAAAAAATGTTTTATTATATGACGATGAATTAAAAGTATGGTGAAGTTAATATAGGTTTTATTTACAAAAAAAAAATAAATAAATAAATAAAAAAATAAAAAAAAAAATTAAAAAAAAATTAAAAATTACAAGTTAGTTATTTTAAATTTGTGAGTGTGTCTACATTTTGCCAATAATTCGTCCCTTTTATTTAAGATATTGCTGTCTGCATATTTTAGGATTCTAATTTTTCCTTCCAGACATTGCATCTATGTCTGAAACCCTCACAATAAACATATTTTGGAAACAACTACTAACAAGAGTAAGGACAAGTAAAAAAAATGAAATTGTCGTATTGAAAGCAACTGGCCGCTGAAAGGAAACTGCAATGTAGATAATGTAGTGTACAAAGCCACAATTTACCCACAAGAGAACACAAATGATAGAAAAATATATATAGGTATATCGGCTGGCAAATGGAAGCAACGCTTTTACACACATAAACATTCGTTCTCTAATCCAAATATCACTAATAAAACTGAATTAGCAAAGCATGTGTGCTTTGTAAAAAATAGGGGATTAAAACCAATAATTGATTGGGCTATATTATGTAAGTCAAGCACTCCGAGGGGTTTCAGACATAAATGCAATCTATGTCTGGAAGAAAAAATTAGAATCCTAAAGTATGCAGACAACAATATCTTAAATAAAAGGGACGAATTATTGGCAAAATGTAAGCACACTCACAAATTTAAAATAACTAACATGTAATTTTTTTTTAATTTAAAAAAAAATTTTTTTTTTTTTTTTGTAAATAAAACCTATATTAACTTCACCATACTTTTAATTCATCGTCATATAATAAAATATTTTTTTAATCGTGTGCAGTTGTAGTACCTATTTTAATCGTAATTTCAGTATTTTAATTTTTAAACGTATAACTTCGCAATCTGAAATTTAATCATAACTTTCGCATTGTAACATAATTTTAAAAAATTCTTATTCCTTTAAACGAACGCAGTTAGGTTTTAATCATGATCAGTTATATTCACCTTTTAAATCGAGGATTGACTTCTTGTAAAAATAGGAAACCTAATTTATTTTTGCACTTTGATGTTACATATTTTTATACTCCGTTAATGCCACCACCCTAATGTATTAATTAACATAATCACCCCTTCCCATCCCTTCTATATTATAGAGACCAATCAATAAATAGAATATCGTTGAAATTCTTTTCATTTTTCTATTTTTTATTTTTTATTTTATTTTTTATTTTTACTTTGTTTTAAAATATATAAAGGTGTTAAAATTCTTCCATTTGGGTTTGAATTGTGGTTGGAAAACCATTCCGAGGAGACCTAGTTACGGTCGAAATAACTTATAATGTGTACAATCCGAATGTATATTTAGTCTTTTTAAACCTCATAACTTATTCATGCTCTGTTTGAAATCCTATCGAAAATAATCGAACCTGAAAACTATATATATATATATATATATATATATATATATATATATATATATATAGTAAGCTATGGAAATATATTTATGGCAGTTAAGCTACATTAGGCTCCCGTGTGTCATCCCCGGGGGAATCTTCAGGGATTTTAGCCTGAAGATTCCCCACGGAGATGAAACGCGGGAGATTCTGTGTAGCTTAATTGCCATAAATATATTTTCATAGATTACTACCTGGCTCTACTAACGTATCGAGCACTGTTGAAGTAAATAATGAAAAGTAATACATAAAAAAGTATATCTCCTTACAAAATTGTATGTGGATACATGAAATACTAATATATATATATATATATATATATATATATATATATATATATATATAGGTCAGATTAATATTATATCCAATAATCATGTTTTTATTAAATTATTTTTATTTGAATTTTTTCACATTCCCAAAAACATAACATTTCCGTGAGATATATTTTCATAGTCTGTTTCATTTGTCTTGTGCCAAACAACATTTTTATATTAATATCGTCTCTGCAACATTAGAAAATCATCAGAAACATTCACAAAGAGTAAAAGGTTCTTGGATTGAAAGGGTCTTGAAAAAACTTACACTATACAGTGGTTCATTTTTGGGTGAAACCAAACAAAAAAAACAAAGAAAAAAGCAGTCACACGTGGGGTAACCCACTAATAGGCCATTCTGAATTTTGAATCATCGAGCTGAATCTTTTAAGGAGACTGCAAACTAAAAGGGCGCTGATAGTATATGCTAATACATATATTGTCATGAATAATTAATAATTATATATATGTATACATATATATATATATATTTGTAGATTGATATACATTCATATATATATATATATATATATATATGATCTATATACTTAATTAGAACACATATCACCATCTCGTATCAAGCACTTATCAACGACCGTTGAACACTGTTTTTGAACGGAATATTAAACAAAAACGTTATATATATATACATATATATATATATATACGTATATATATATATATATATATATATATATATATATATATATATATATATATACATATATATATATATATATATACATATATATATAAATATATATCTATATACATATATATAAATATATATATATATATATATATATAAATATATATATATATATATATATATATATATATATATTCGGGTCAGGTTTAGTTTCGAAGTTTTAAATATTTATGTTATGCTAGTCATATTTCTACAGGAAGTTCCTGTTTACTGCATGATTCATCTTATCATCTTATCTTAAAATGTCTTATTAGTTTTCTTTTCGGTCCTAGTTTTGTTATACACCATCTGGTTTAATTCTTAATAATCATTACTTAAAACTAGTTCGTATATCTTCTTTAACATTTAACCTGTAATTATGTTCAATATAAATGTCGCTGTGCTTTGACAATATTCATTTATTTTCTATATTTTAATATGAATATTTATATTTACGTGAATAATAATACCGTTAACATATATATTAAATGAAAAAAGACAAACTAAAGATTAAGATTTTTAACATTTTTCACGTGAAAAAAAATTGGTAAAATAATTAAATAAATGTACACTTTTTCCTTGCTATATGTATATTTATTTAAATTATTCTCTTAGTCGAGATATATTCATACAGAATAGGTATACTTCAACAACCAATGTTTTTATTTATCATTACGCTAAAGATGAGTGTATTTATGTTTGTATCTATACGGATGTTTCCGATGTATTTAAATCTCAGATAAAAATGCTAAACTATTCGTTTTCGTCTGATTGAGTTATGATAAAAACATGTTTATTGTATTTTTCTAATTAACTGTAATTTTTTAAAAAATTATATATTAACCCTTTTTTATTCATAATCTGTTCATAACTTTCACCATCACGGAGTATATCTTATATTATTCCATTTTAGAAATGGTGTAATTATATCGCCTCTGTCGCTGTTTCTCTGTCTGTTATTTTCTTATTCGTCGGTAATAAAAAAAGAGGCACACATCTATTATATGCACAACTCCTTCGGTGGTACTGGGTTCACTGGGAATAATAAGCTACAACGCAGCTTGAAAATTCAATAAATGAATTCGAACCAGAAACTTGGGATTATTTTGTTCTCTTTATTAGGAACTAGCGGAACCGTCACCCGGCGTTGCACGGGAGAAAGTACTACCTATTGCATGACGTCGAATAAAAAAAGACACGGCCTATTGTCCCCCCCCCCCGCCGTCTACCGTGTTGACGAATGTTTTAAACTTAAAAAAAAAATGTGGTAGAGTAGAATGGGATTGAACGCTAAAACATGCGATCATGACACCTGCTTTCTTACCAACTCCGCCACGATTTCGTGTTAAACATATATGTGAAAATAGGCCAATTAACCTAACTTTGATTAGTTGCATGCGTGTTTAATTAATACCAGACAAATAATGAATCAGAACCGGTGTTTTGTCAAAATTAAACTGTGCGTATTCGTTCCCGGTGTCAATGAGTAGAGTGACAGTACAGAATTGTTAGGGAGAAAAGTTTTTGTTACCACCTATATGGAGTTGTTTTTTCGGAGAGATGTTAATGGTGGGTCAAATGTAATATTAATTGGTAAGTGTAAAAAAATAATAACGAATTTAGTAAAACACAGTCGAGTGAATAAGTGTAGTATAGTGGTGAGTTTATTAGGCTGTGATGCATGTGGTCATTTTCCTATTCTCCGGGAAGGTACAGGGGAAAAATCGTCTCTATTTTATATATTAGATAACACAAACCTATTCGATTATATTCAAACTGATTTCTGTATATTTGAGGTGACCTGAGCATCTACTTGAATCAGCTATCCTTACATGTAAATCGGTATAAAAGAGAACCAGGGATAAACAAACGATACACACAGATGATATACTATTAAGACATGAAATGGATGCATAACGTTTATCAGGGACGCTGGCATTCAGTCGTAAAAGATAATTATTATTGAACTCTGAAATATTTCTCTCCTGAGATCGAAACGTCTACTGAAACGGAAGTTCAAGTCCTGATATTTTAGCCGTTATTCAAAAATGTTAATACAACTAAACAGAAAATGTAATCGAATGCCATCTATTTAGTACTGTGTTAATCAACTGAGGAAAGTGGACTTAATGGATCTACAGAAATGGTATTATTTCCAAATTGTGCTCTCCAGAATAAAAATGAATCATCTTAAAATAATTAGGAAAGTGTATTTTTGATTTATCTGTTCATCCATGTGTTATGAAATAGACAAATGAAATATTTATCTTAGGATATAAAACACGGTATTTACTTATCGTTCTCTGTTTTAGAATCATATTAAATTGAATGAAGGAAATAACCAAGCAAATATTTTCCCCCAAATATTCAATTTCTTCTATTTCTGAAACGGATTGTTTGCAAGATATTTATGTAATGTTTATCATTGCCATGTCAGGAATTTACATATTTCCGGCACTCACAGAGTCTGGTATGCTCTCCGATATGTTTTAAGTGGCGTGTCTCGTAGAAAATGACTTCATTTCTAATTAAACCATTCAATTCACCAACTGGATTGTCAGATAGCTCTTATTCATCGCGTAATCTTG
>OY744515.1:144191365-144268865 GCA_963556195.1 Sepiola atlantica | reverse complement strand
GTATATACATATACATACATATATATACATAAATATATATATACATACATATATATACATATATACATACATATATATACATATATATATATATATATATATATATATATATGTGTGTGTGTATATATATTAGCTGGGCCCGTCCTTCGTCGTAGCCCGGGAGAAATATAAAAGAATGAATTAAAGAGTATAAAACTCCGGCTGAACGCAAATATGTCACATTTGAAATTGTTGCAGGGTAGAAAAAGGAAGAAAGGGATGTAGGAAAGAAGCGGACGATGTTGTAGGAGTCCCCCTGCCGATCACATGGTACCCGTATTTACTCGGAATTTTCTTTTTGGATTTAACACTTGCTTAACTAAAGTAAAAGAAGCCTACAGAGCCGTATTAAATCCAATTTCCACGTGGTTATCGTTGTTTAGAAATTCCATTTCTGTAGAGATGAATGAAAAATGGAAAAAATAAAAAAGGAAAATAAAAAAGGAAAAATAAAAAATAAAAAAGGAAAAATAAAAATAAGTATATCTTTTTAGCACTACTGAAACACAAATATAATCAAGGATACGTGCTGAGCAGTAGTAAATCATGTTGATTGGAAGGAAAATGATGATATTTATGATAAGTAAAGTACTAAATAATACAGTGGTTTTTTTTATCAAATTACTACATGGTAACCATTAATATAAAAAAACTCTCGGAAGTATAACAATATAAGAAAAAAAATTGTAGTAGACGATAAGGATAGAACCATGACACTTTTCGGTCTTGGCGGTTCGCTGTTAGTCTTGAAGACATTAACGCGAATACAAAATATAAGCCAAATACGGTAATCCAAACCATTACAGCCAGTAGCTGGCATGTGTTATAATTAATGATACGTCATGAAGCGACAAAATCTAGGCGGCAGTATTTGCCCGTTGTGCATCATTTCTGTTCAAAGAAATCGATGTTTGTTTTCTTATGTTTGGACATTATGCGTATGGAAGAAAAACGATTCAGGAAATGTAAACTTTATTAATCTATGTTGAGTATCTTGGCTTGTAAAGACTTAAATCAGAAGTCGAGTCGTGGGAGAAATTGTTAAATTTCGAAATACAGAACGAACTATGTCCGTTAATTGCATTCTCTAAAAAACTAGAATGAGTATAAATGTATACGAATATGGTGAAGTAACGTAATCCGATATTCTCGGTAAATCAACGGAATTAGCGGGAGCGTCAATTAAATGTTTTCGTAATGCTTTGTATTATGTAGTAAATTAATAGCAGAAAAATTGTTAAAACTAACCGACACTTATTTTAAAAATAGACCTTGATTATTGGTTTAGGGTAACGCCCGGGAGTGTCAGTAGTTACATATAAGAAGATAATTTTTTTTCTACCAACTATATGGAGTATGTCTAAAATAGTCAAAACAAAATGACTAAAATGTGATCGAGTAAATAATCGTAATGTAGTGGTGAGTTTAATAGCTTGTGATGCATGTGGTTAGTTTTCAATTCTTCGAGAAGGTACAGGGGGTAAATGGTCTTAACTTTACATAGTAGATACATGCATATGTATATATATATATACTAATATATATGTATATACACTGAAAGAGAGAGAGATTAGATTACCTACTAGGCAGTATCCTCGAGTGGTTTCGGTATCTCTGTACACGGGTTTGTTAGAACAACTGAAATGAGGATACTGCACCCTACAAGTTACCCTGACAACATATTTAATATAACATAGTATCCGAAGCCCAAATACGATATATCTCGACACGGCTATACACTGGATCATACGAGGAATGGTGCACCTTCTCCAAGTAATGGTACGTAAAGTCACAGCACTTTGCTTCATTCTCCGCCACACTAGATGAAGACACAGAGACCACACGAACGATATACTATAGAATAGTTCACTGGGCAATTGGGAAGACGAAAATGAATGAGTTTAACCATTTTACAAACTCACGTTTTAAACGGTAAAGCAGAACTTTAATGCAATATTCAGATATCTATGTATCTTATATATAGAGATAAAGTGATAGCCCTAGGAAGAGGCTTCTTAATTTCTGAGAAGTTCGACTGAAGTAAAATGAAACAAAACACAATGTATATATATATATATATAATCTGTTCTTAGATACAAATAATTTACTTTGAAAAACAGACGCTGAAGTCTATTTATTCATAAACGTGTAATGTCTATTTTGATCAATAGGAATATAAATAATAGAAAATTCCTAACAAACATTTCTATTGTTTAATAAAAACACGATGCATTTATACGTTTTATCTGAGAACACACATTATAACAATCAACTACAAGAATACGGTAATTTATGCTGTGATTCTATACATGAATTAAAATATTAATTTCTGCACCGCATGCGATTTTATTCTGCTAAAAAACATTGTTATTATTGAATAGGGATAAAAAATATTTCACTTCGTTCACAAATATTGTCCCCGTAGTAGAATAACACCAGTAACTTGTATTCCATTCAATGCAGTTTAAATCATTTTTTTTATTTTTGTACAGACTTTCAACAACTAATTATCTAATCTTAATTTTCGCGTCTCTTATGAATCCTTCCAGACAGAAACACCGAAAAAGCTACAGAATACTTTAAAAGTGTTTGACGCTTTGCCAACGGCTTCAGCTGTTAATCTCGCACATCATTGGCTAAATGACAAGTCTAAACAGATTAAACGATTTCCATTCATCTTTTCGATTTCCCTTCACCCTTCATGGAAGTCATAGCTACATACACAATACTATTCATCATGGCCAATATTTATTATCAAAAATTACTAGACTGCTTTTCGTCTCAGACGTAATTGTGCTAATGGTAATTGTTGGGATACAAGTAACGCCTTTTAAATATTACGTACAGGGGTTGGAGATGTGTTTGAAATCCTCCTATAAAACGATTGTTTTCGAACCAGAAACGAATCCGCTGACAGCGCTACGCTGCCTATTGTCCCAAAGCGTTATATAATCAAAAGGAAATAACACGCATAATCTACAAAGTTTCATACTATGATATAGGCATTAGGTTTACTCCACTGCTAAAAAGAGCTCATTGTGTTACCCTCAATAATTTTTTGACCGGAGATGCGTGAGTTGTGTACTAGATACCTTTGCGAACAATGTAACTTAATATTTTGAGTACAAATCCTACTCGAACGATTTATTTTTTTACACATTAATTCAGCCGGTGAATGTGCCAGTCTACAAGTATATACAAGCTGTTAAAAGATGGCACATAGTGATGCATAAATTTAACTAGAAGAATCACGGTACCAGGACAAGTAAAAGTAATTCCTCGTTCAGGTGAGTTTTTCTTACATTTATGTCGCAATTCAAATATTGAAATCATTATATAATGACAGTAAACCTTATGTCTAGAATCGTTGTTCTAATTTTGATCAAACACCATTACATAATTTCCATTCTCGAAAATGTCACAAATTTCAGGCTTAAGCTTCAGTGGAGAATAACGACTCTGAAACAAATGTAATACAAAGCTAAAATAAGAACATTTTTAACATGCGATGTGGTAGCAATATAACACTTAACAAATCCCTTAAAATTTATGAAAATAAATTGGAATTTAAGAAATATTATTTAATCGATGTCTAACACCAAATTGTTTAAATTTTACAATGTTCACGAAAGGCCTTCACTTTCTTTTCGCCCCGTTTTTCTAGAAGATAAATTAAAGTAAACATTGCCCACTGTTGGACCCTCAATTGGAATCAGCTGTGTTCCAAAATTCATAATGGTCGGTTAATTAGTTTATTTATGTACATAGAGACGATAATGTAATAATACAACAAGCATTGGAAAAATAAATATTTATAAAATAATTTCAAAAGTCTAAAAGTCTGCGCTTAAATAAAACCGATAAAACAAATAAAGTCAGCGAGAGAGAATGAGAAAGATAGAGAGAGTCAGCGAGAGAGAGAGAGAGAGAGAGAATTAGACAGAGTGAAAATAAATAAAATTTTCTATGGAAAGGCTCATTGCTAAGCAAGAATAATATTTGTAAGGAATCTCAGCGTCAAATCTGAAAATGGTCTTGATTATATTTCTTAAGATGCTCACACAGTGGCGAGGAATAGATTTTCTTTATTACTTATCTTGAAGTTTTTTCTACACAACATATATAACTGATTAACTATTATTCCATAACTGTGGACAAAAATGTTCTCTTTTGATAACTGGTTGATGCCGATCGACCATACGTTCAAGTTCATTGTTCGACTACCTGCGGTCTTACGTGATCTAAGACCACAGCCTGTGATTGAAAGCTGGGATCCGTATAAATCCCCAACAAGAATCAGGGCGAAACGTGGACAAGTAATGGCAGCGTATGTCGTAAAAATAACAACAATAGAGCCTTTAAATTATTGATTCATTTGTGTGAAATATTTATCCAGTTTAAGCTATGTATTTCTTGTTTTAATAGTGAGCAAATAATATTTCGTAGATTTCTCAGAAGAAACAAATGTTCAACAAGTTTCATCATCGTAATAAGAACCGATAATAGTGACGACTTCTATTTATACCTCAATTTACATGTTTAGTATGTGTATGTTTATATGCTTGTATGCACAGGATTCACTCCTCAACTAATTAACCAATCATGATATATTCTGGAATACCCCTGTGTCGTAATGTAGTGGTATCTTAAGGGGAAGAAGGGTGTTAAAGCCCTTCGTGAAAATTAAGATACTTCTTATTTTGTGAAATTGTAAAAATAGGACTAGAACATTTATTAATTAATATTGTTACATTGTTTGGACTATGCTAAATGCATTAGAGAAGACAAAACATAGTTATGACTTCCAAGTTTGAAATTAGGAGGCATAGACGTAACGTAACACTTTTTTCAAAGTCCTAGGACGGGTATTATTCTAGTAGTTGGAGAGAAACACATTTTAATGTACAAAAAATAACGTGTTTTTAAAATTCTTCATTAAACGTTCGTCAACATTTCTGTTTTTTCCTCATTTCGTCAGTCAATCTACACAAAGCAGGAATCTAATTCCAGAGTGATATAGATGGAGTGGAAGTTGAAATCACAGATGATAGGACGCTAGCAAAATTGTAAGTTCAAAATACATTTGCCTACGCAAACACAGGTGCGCGGCAATGCCAAGCGACGTTATGTTTACACAATTGTTGGAAGTGGTAGTTTTTTATAGTTTGATTAAAAATAACTATTTTTATTGCTGTGTTGAACACGTGATTATAGAATAAGCATCCGTTGATAAGTTTATATGAACGTAATCAGAAAATGAACAAACAAGTAGGCAGCATGAAGAATCGTAAGGCGTTACACCATTACCTGGCGAAAGAGTATAGGACGTCTTGCAAGATTATAGAGCTTTTAAGACTTAGAAAAATGATCAACATGTAATTAGAAAGCAGATCCACCTTTAGAGGAACTGATATAAATAGTCTCGAAGATTAGTAAAGAGTGTTTTACATAAAATGTATTCATACCATTATTCAATTAAAAAAAGCTTTTAAACTAATAATAAAGAGAATAATGAGATATTTTTTACGCAACAATATGTTTAAATTGTATTATACTAGCTGACCATATCAGGCGTTGCTCGGGATTATATCAACCTTACGTTATTAAAATGCAAGAGCCGTTTGTGTGTTCTTTTTAAACAGGAAAAACCAAATCAAAAAAGTAAGTCTGTATTTATCAAGGCAGGCTTCCTAAACAGGTATATAAATTAATTCCTAAAATGAAAATCGAGTGTATTTATGTATCCCTATAGCAAATCATATGTTTCCTGATAGAAACTTTTAAAATCATACTGAAAATAGCTACTGAGAGAAAATGTAGAAATAAATTCTCTATATTCATCCAGATTTAACAGTATGTTCACAGGGGTTACTCGTTTGCTAAAATCTTATCATCGTTCGTTAATCTTAACTTTGTGCTAAACATCTCTATCTATCCGGATTCGACATTACATGTACATTTACTAAACTCTACTCTTCAGCTGAAATCAGATTGTATATAGAGAGAACCATAATAATGTTCTAATTTGAAAGATATAAATACTTAATTTTAGCAGCATATTATTCCCAATTTTTTCATACGAAACATTAAGAAAAAATAATAATATTGAATATTTTCAAATTCACAAGACCCCCGATGTGTTATCTAATGTTCATATGTTTAAGAGGGAGTCGAATTGGAAATAAACACTTGCCTGCTGGGATTAATTTCATAATACATAAGAATGGAATTATATATTGCTTCTCTTTCACCAGATAGGTATGTGTCAATGTCGTATTATCAATATGTATTTGTCAAATCCAGGACTCTGTCGTGAACACTTAATTTGAAATAGAAACTCATTAACTTAGTTGAGATAAAGCGTAGCTTGTAGAAAAAGAAAGTTGACTAATATTTCTTTAATATCTATAACCACACAGGAAAAAGCGCTGTATTCTCCAATAATTAATTTGAACGAAAATGTTCTCTGTTACTTTTAGAATTGGAATAACATTTTGTGTTCGGCTTGTATCGTAGTAAAGACTTGATCAGGTTATTGGAAGTGAATCATTAAATGCGCCAGATAACTTCGGAAATAATGGTTTATCCTGATAGAAAGATATAGCCGGTATCAGCAACATTACCTCGGAGAGAATATTAAATATTATAAGTGAATGTAGCTTCAAATAGGTGCACAGTATTGATGAAATTATTGAAGCAATGTATAATCACACCTTTGTATCAATATTTAAAATATGTGAGAAATTATATATAACAAATAATCAGTAAGAACAATCTTAACCTTATAATCTGTCAAGCAATGTTGTTGACGTCAATACAATATGGTTGAATAGACCCTAAACAACATGGGGCATGCTGATTGAACTGATAATGAGCAAGCACTCTATTAGTTCAGCTTCCCTAATGCGACACATACAGGGTTCACACGAAATCGGTTGGAATGTCCAACTGCTAATTACATGCATATTTTATTTACATTCGTTATGAGCCTTTTCTTCAAGAAAACAGTGACAGATATTATAATGTTTATCTTTTTACAGTATAATTAATCATGGAGAATGTCGGACCTCCATATTTGTTGAAAACACAGTGAATTCTTCTTTGAATCTGCGTCGAAATAAGATTTCAAAAGTTGGGGCAAGATTGAAATAAAAGGCAATATCAAATAGAAAAACGTATTCGACTTTTGAACTCTGTGAGAACGCCATTTATTTCTATGAACCCTGTAGGGCAGTGCATGTGATTTAAATGGAATAAGAGCATTGATGTGAATCATTGGTCTAGGTTACATGAAATATAAGGAAACGACAATTTTTGTCACAGGCAATGCAAGGAAAGCGAATGAAGCACAACAATAAGCTGATCAATAAGTTTAAACACCCAGGAGAACCAGGAATGATGTGTTCTTCCTCGGCGATGTAAACCTCTGTCCAAACATGAATATCAAGCCAGAGAAAAACAGATGTGCTTATAGTAAAGTAGACAAGTGAGTATACGTAACCCTTGCAATAAGAAACACTAAGAAAGTAAGATACTAAAGTAACAATATAAAATGCGATTATATGTTATTTTAAATGTATATTATCCATTAGTCGAAGTTTACACAAATGAAATGAAATAGTTTCACACAAAAATCAGGGTATTTCTAATGAGCTGAATCGTTTATATTATAATGTATATATATATATATATATATATATATATATATATATATATATATATATATATATATATATATATATATATATATTTGTGGTTTTCTACATACGTATAAGTTTCATCTTTTATGGAATCGTAAGTGTAGAGATAATTATCTCTACCAGTCGAAGGACTACAACCCCCGGAATTTTACAATAAACAACCTCATAAATCAGCGAAGATCAAACCTATTAAGGGCAGCCGTAGTCAAGAGTGAATGACCATGCATTAAAGCTACGATGACGACCGTGTTCATGCTACTAACTACAGTGCCCAGTTCAGCTATTATGGTAGACAAATAATTATATATATTTGTGTTTTCTACATACGTATACGGGTTATGTTTTCGTGAATCGACCGTGTAAAGATAATTTTTTAATCCCGTCGCATTACTCAAACTCCCGGAACACGAGTCATTTTTGAACTTAAATGTCGATGTTTCAGCCCACATGCCACTATAAACACCATGATGAATAAGCGAGAGATTAAACCTATTAAAGACAGACATCGTCAATAGTGTAAAACTGCTGAAGGAACATGCACACACACACACACATACACACACATATATATATATATATATGTGTGGGGTGTGTGGGTGTGTGGGTGTGTGTGTGTGAATGAACAATATATTATAATGCCTTATAGGAAAGGTATAATGCCTACGGTGTATGTTAGTTATTTCAGAGGACTTTTGAGAGTTATTTTTTTTAAATAGAGTAAAAACCCTATTTAAAAAAAAGTCTCAAAACCCCTCTGAAATAACTAACAGACACCGTAGACAATATATCTTTTTTAAAGATTTTTAAGATGTTCGTAATTTTTCATAGTTTTTTGTTTATTTTTAGAAATTTTAGAGTTTTAATACATTTATCACAAGTCCAAACGTAAGTAATTAGAATCTATGTAATACATTAATGTAATTGACATAGATCTAAACTTCTGCAACCCTAAAATAAATTTATTAGAATATTTTTTTGGAACGCAAATAATTACATATATATCTTTTAATATTCTAGAATATCTATACAGATTTAACATTTTAGAATAATAAATTTACCCATAACTGTTTTACAGGCATCTAATCATTTTTTTAGCATGATAAAACATTTACTTATTGATATCTACTCCTATTTATAGCTTGATATAAACTTTAAATGATAATAGTTAGATATCGTCCCGGTGTTAATATAGATGGAAATAAATTTCTTATGCAAAAGATATAAACAAATGTTCATGTTAGCATACTTTAATAAAAACGCGGATATTAGTGTTAAATGAAAACAGACAACTGGGTCAGTCTACATGACGGTTCTTTAAAGACAGACTAAAAACATTTTACATTCAATTCCAATTTCCTTGTTATTTATGAGATTTTCAACGCTCATGGTTTTCTGAAGAAAGTGTGTGTGAAATATCAACTAGCGATAGAAATGGAAAATTACAAAAAAAAGTCTGTTCAAACTCTAACCCATAATGCATTAGATGTATTTAAGGAGGAACATTATTTTTCGTGTTTCCATTTCCTCAATTACTTTTTTCTTTCCCTAATTACCATTTTCCAGGCGCATTTTTAAAAGGATTTTGCGATAAAAATCTTACTAGTTCAGTTCTAAAGTAAATATGTTAAATACAGCGAATTTAACCCAGAAGCACGTACTATTTCGTCAAGGCGAACACGGAATATTACGTCCGGAAGATCCAAAATGAAAGTTATATGATCAAACTAGATTTCATTTTGGATCTTCCGGAATGGATAGTCTGTTTTTGCCTCTTCACAATTTCCACGAACCATTTATTGTGGTTGATTGTCCTAATTTAGGATTAATTAAACAAAAATGGTTGTTTATATATATATATATATATATATATATATATATATATATATATATATATATAGAGAGAGAGAGAGAGAGAGAGAGAGAGAGAGAGAGAGAAAGAGAGAGAGATTTAGATTTTTCACTTATAAAATAGATCATTCAGTGAAGACCGGGGTTGTTCCAATAAAAACAAGCACGATGATACTCGATTACAGAGTACAGAGCATGTATATGTGATTTTATGAAGGCTTATCAAAGCATTCCTTTAAGGACACCAATGATTACCATTAAAGATATTTTTTCTTACAAATATTATATATTCAAATTAAATGTTTTTCCTACACGTGTTTCACTACCAAGCAGGTACTTGTTTGGCAGATCATCAGGGAAATTAAATGTCTGGAATAAGGGTTTCAACTGCCGACAATACACAGTGTAGCGTTGCAATAGTTGAGGTCACTTAAGAAGAGAAGAGGAAAAAATAAAAATAAAAGTTAAAAAACAAGAAAGAACAACGATAAAAAAGAAAGTCCTAGAAAATGTCTTAGAAAAGTAGCTCGTGCATTATTTCTGCCACCAAGCATACAAGCAAATAATACGGTCCCAAATGCATTAAAAAAACGAACACAAAAAAAACTGAAACCATGTAGATAATACACTTTCACGTCGGGCGGCACAATGATAAAGAACCCCCCCCCCCGAAAAAAAACAATAAAAAGAAAACAAAAAACAAAAACTAAACGTGTGAGCGGTATCTTGAATGGCTTAGTTCTTGTTTTCTTTTTTTTTTGGGGGGGGGGGATTTCTTCATCATTGTGCCGCCCGACGTGAAAGTGTATTATCGCACATTGTTCCGTTTTTTGGTGTTTTTTTATGCATTTGGGGCCGATTATTTGCTTGTTGGCTTGGTGGCAGAAAAAATCCACGAGCTACTATTCTAAGACATTTTCTAGGACTTTCTTTTTTATCGTTGTTCTTTCTTGTTTTTTAACTATTATTTTTATTTTTTCCTCTTCTTTTCTTAAGTGACCTAAACTATTGCAACGCCACATTGTGTATTGTCGGCAGTTAAAACCCTTATTCAAGACATTTAATTTCCCTGATGATCTGCCAAGCAAGTACCTGCTTGGTAGTGAAACACGTGTAGGAAAAAACATTTAATTTGAATAAATAATATTTGTAAGAAAAAATATATATTTGACGATGATCATTGATGTCCTGAAAATAATGCTTTGTTAAGCCTTCATAAAATCATATGTATATATATATATATATATATATATATATATATATATATATATATATATATATATATATATATATATATATATATATTGGAAATGAAAAACGAAAAAAACCAAAAAGGTTGTTTTTTATATATTCATCAACGTTTCCTCTTTATTTATAAGACTTCCTCAGGATAATAATGTTAAGAAAAATTTCATGCAAGTACGTGAAAATGTTGGGTTGACATGATGGATGGATGAGAAGAAGTGGTGGCCACTGCTGGGGAACAGGACCGAGGTCCGGGCTTGGTGAAGTCAGTAGCATGGAATGAAATAAATATGGATGGTTCTGAGTGAAAAAGTGGAGGGGTGGGGGTGGACGGAAATAAGTTGGCTGGCTGTGAGTGAAGAAGTGGAGGGGTGAAGAAATAAGAGGGGAGGGGAGGCGGAGGCTCTGTGATTTTGGTGAGTGGGTAATGTCATGGTTTTAGAAAATATTTGAAAAATGAGGTGGTTTGAAAGTGAGAGGGATGGGTGGGTAAGTGTATGAGATAAGTAGTCGAAAGGGTTAAAAGGGGGAGGGGGAGGGCGATATTGTTGCGGTTTTGGTGTGACATAATTGGAGAGTGGGGGTGTTTGACCAGCTGGCTATGTCAGGAATGTGAAGAATGAGTAAGTTAGACATTGTGTGTGTGGGGGTGTAGTTGTGTATGCGTAGACATGTGTGTGAGTGTAATAGAGATTGAAGAGAAAAATAAAAACAAAGCTTATTCATGATCTAGGTTGAGTTTTTGTTCAGTCAGGATAATTTAGCTTATTAAGAGAGATAGATTATAAAAGCCAACAACAAAAATGGACACTATATATTGAGTATCACCCCATCATTCCCAGACTATACGGGCTCCCTAAAACCCACAAACCGGACACCCCCATGTGCCCCATTGTCTCAAGCATAGGTAGCACCACACACAAAATCGCACGGGGCATAGCTAACATTCTCACCCTATAAATGGCCACCATCAGCCCCTCCCACATCAAAAGCTCAGGCGACCTTCTTAACAAAATAAAACAACATTAACATAGAAAAGAAAAACGTACATAGCTTAGATGTAACATCGCTTTATACTAATGTCTCAGTTAAAAAATGCCTAAACTTACTTCACACACATCTAAAGAAAATCAAAACCGACTTACCATTTACCCCCAACATTTTAATAGAAATAATCAGACTCATCACTGATGTAACATATTTCCAATTCAACGAAGAATTCTACAAACAAAAATTTGGACTCCCCATGAGCAACCCCCTAAGCGGTGTATCAGCCTGCCTCTTCTTAGAATTCTTAGAAACCGGCCCTTTCAAATTTAGAATACCCCCTAACATCGAGTACTTTAGATACATTGATGATATTCCAATTTTCCTTCCCGTAGATATAGAAATCAATAATCTCAAAGACAAACTCAACACAGTAGAACTCTCCATAGAATTCACACACAAGACTGAAATAGACAGCTCGATACTATTCCTAGACACTCTTATAATTAAGTCAAACAAGAAACTAGAATTCAAGGTTCACTGCAAAAACTCTCACAAAAATGACTACATACACTTCTACTCTCACCACAATAGCAAGATAAAACAGGTATGAGTATAGGCTTCTTCCTACGCGCCCTTAGCATATGTAGTCCCCAATACATAGATGAAGAAATAAAATACATCATTAATTCTTTAAAAACACTGCAATACCACACACATTTTATATTAAATGCCAAGAAGAAAGCCTTTCAAATATTCTCCAAAAACAACACACAAAATAATCAAACACCAAACACCTCTCTCATAGACAGCCCCCTACTTTTACCCACGCATTCCAATAACACATCCATATGCAATATACTTAACAAACTAAGCATTCCAACAGTACAAACCACATCATAATCCATAAAACAAACATTAAACACATCAAGACACTTCAAAAAAAAAACCCACATCCCATGCCGGCTTATGCACTGTCCCATACAACAACTGCTATCAAATTTACGTGAGACAAACACAACGTGAATTGATAAACAGATTGAGTGAACACAAAAGGCACATAAAAAAACAATAACTATCTCAGTGCACTTTTCTTCCATGCATTAGAGCACGATCATGCTTTCAAATTTAAACAAGCCAAAATCACCAAATACATCCACAACAAAGCTCGGCGAAGACTACTGAAAACCGCACTAATCACAGCCTCCAACACCATCAGACAACGTAACGGCTTCTATAATCTATCTCCCTTAATAAGTAACATTACTTTGACTTAACAAAAACTCAACCTAGATGATAGATAAGCTTTATTTTTATTTGTCTCTTCAATCTCTATTACACTCACACACATGTCTCTGCATACACACCCACACAAAATCCCACACACACACATCTTCCCTCACCACGAATCCAAACCTTCTAACTTACTCATTCCACACATTCCTGACATAGCCAGCTGGTCTAAATCCCCCACTCTCCAAAAATTTCACACTTTACCGAAACAAAATCTGCCCTCTCCCCCTCACCCTTTTAACCCTTTCGACTACTTCTCTCACACTCTTACCCACCATCCCTCCAAATCAAAAACCACACTATTTTTTCAAATCTTTTCTAAAACCATGACATTACACACTCACCAAAATCACACAGTCTCCCCCCTCCCATCCTATTTCCCCACCCCTCTACTTCTTCACTCAGAACCAGCCACATTTATTTCATTCAATGCTACTAACTTCACCAAGCCCGAACTTCGCTCCTGCGCCCCCAGCAGTGGCTACTACTTCTTCTCATCAACCCATCATGTCAACCAAATATTTTCACGTACTTGCATGACATTTTTCTTAAAATTATTATCCTAAGGAGGTTTTATAAATAAAGACGAAACGTTGATGAATATATAAAAAACATCCTTTTTGGTTTTTTCCTTTTTCATTTCCAATTACGTCGGATTACTTTCATACTTCCTTTCTCATATATATATATATATATATATATATATATATATATATATATATATATATATATATGCATAGATGTATTAAGTATTAATTTCCAAAGGTAAATTTTACCGATAATATATATATTACCTTTTTTATCCTCTGATGAAAATAAGGTTTTTTGAAAATCTATGGATTAATTATAATGATATTTTTCTTGTTTTTTAACTTTTTATTATTTTATAAATATTGTAATTGTACAAATGCTATCTCCATTATTCATGTTCAATATATATATATATATATATATATATATATATATATATATAAGTGTAGAATTATAACGATAATTAAATTATCGTTTAATAATAATAATCTATCGTGATAGTGTAAAGCTCAATATATTAAATAGAGCAATTTATTTTAGAGGTAAAAGATGAGAATAAAACATTGTAAAGATACAATATTTATAAAAAACATCAAAAGTTCAGAGCAAGGAGCCTCATATCCTTAATCTATGGATTTTCAAAGAAAACATTTCTTCTCATCAGAGGATGGGGAAGCCGACAATGCGATTATAAATATTGCAACAATTAACTTTGAAAATTGTATATAAAGTAAAACAAAGTAGAAGTGAAGAACAAAAATAGGGCCAGAGGTGAAAAGGCTTTATTTTGAGGTGTGAGCGTAAAGTCAAAGTGGGTGGTATCTAATAACACGTCAAGACAATATGAAATAAAAAATAATAATAAAAATAAAAGCATCCGTTATTTAGGGATGAATGATGGAAAAAGAAAGCGATACTTAAATTGTTCAGGAGTCCAAAAGTGTTTGCAAGATGTTGGTGGTCTTTTGTAATTGGTAAATTCCAATTTATCCTGTGTAGTATTTGTATCCGTTTGTTGCTGGAATTTTTTATTTTGTTATGGTTCGGTGTATATAAACAATTGAGGATTTCGAACAACCATCGCTTCCTGGTTGAAACGAATATCGGTAGGTTATATATATATATACATCCATATATAGAGATCCGGTATTTTAGGTCACGGCCGAGTTTAGCGTTGTTATAGACTAGAAGAAATGTTTTCTTTGAAAATCCATGGATAAAGGACATGAGGCTCCTTGCTCTGAACTTTTGATGTGTTTAATAAATGTGGTATCTTTACAATGTTTTATTCTCATCTTTTTCCTCTAAAATATATATATATATATATATATATATATATATATATATATATATAAGTAAATAGAACTATGCACTTGCCAACGAATAACAGCAGCCATTAATTTATTAAAAGGTGTTTTAAAAACATTCATGCGACTTACGAAAAACATGTAGCTGTGTTTTTGTATTTGCTCTCTACAATATATACAGTGTTTCAAGACATTGTGTTGTATTATTGATTTAGATGAAAATGAATCGTTGTAATGTTTATTACGGTGCGATTTATGACAAAACTCGCATTAATTTATTAAGATGAGATTACGTTTGCGCTGATATGATTTAAAGTACAGAAGCAGCATCAGCTTACTTGTTTACAGTTTAGGTTACTTGTAAAATTTATTTTCGATTCTTAGCACGACTAAGCGCCAAATATAATGAACATTTTGTTTAGCTGTGGTCTGAATTCATATACGACAGAAATGGCTAGACCCATAATAGAGTATTCAAAATTTATATAGCAAATATTTACAAAATTTGATTAAAGTCAGTGTATTCTTAGTACATCTCATAACTGGCGACGTTAAGTCTCTTCTATAATTTGGAATACAAGAAAAAAGATTAAGCATATCATACCATTTTTTTTCATGGAAGCTATAAACAATTTGAAGTTCTGTTTTATTCATATTAAAATTATTAGCTGTTTTTAGAGTTATGTTTTTTGTAAATATTTGCAAGTATTTTTCTCTAGACTAGAAAAGCTTAGGAATTCAGTTCCGCTATTTCTTTTGTTTTTATGGTAATATTTGCATTCACATTTGTATATTTGCATTCACATTTGTATATTTGCATTCACATTAGAGTACATATGTGAGTTCCTTTACTTATCTGTATTACTTATGTGTCATAAAACGAATATCGAATTATGTTAAAAGAAACAGACTTTTAAAAAACTAAACACATTTTCCCGAAGCAAAATAAATGGATATTTACACATATATGTACATCTATTATTGCCATACGCATCTATAAAAGTACTTGTGAACATCATTTATTTGGCCGTATATGTTTGCTAGTATATATAATGCACGTGTTTTTTTTTTGCTAATGAGCAACACCTTTTAACATTTGTATGTTGACGTAAGTCACATCCCAAATGGAGGAGATAATGCCTGGCACGATGGCTAGATGACAACTAACCAGATACTGTATTACCTTCACAAAAAGAATGAAACTATGCCTTGGACAGTATAACCATCACCAGAGAGCAAATACTACACAACCCGCATGCATTAAAAAAGGGAGTGATGTATGTGAGGACAGTATCGTGACAAACATATCTTAAACAAGGGACGAGACTATAATGCTCTGGAGGATCGTCTCATGACACCAATGCATATATCCTTCCACTAAGTTGAAAATTGACAATAGTGCAGTAATGCAATAATAGAAGAAATAGTATAGGTTCGGCCTAATACAGACGAATACAAACTCTGTATCAGTAATAGATATACGCCGTCTATAGTATTCTTATATGAACCATGCAGCCAACCTAACAACCACTGTAAAAAATGAATTCATTATGAACTACTTATGTATTTACACGAAAAAAAAAACTGATTTAATATATTTATAAATGCCGAGTTTAAAACACATATATTGTTATAGTTTATTTGTTCTTTCCCTACGATCCCACCCCCTATTTTTATTCAATGAATTTCTGTAAATCAATATATTCATGTAAAAACGTAGTTTCAACAATTCGGATATATTTTTAGTTGGATTCCCGCCACGGGTAAATGTGGTATTGTGGGGGCTGAGATATTCTAGTTAAGAGTGAGATAGGCATGTTGGTAAATGTTTAGCAAGAATGACCAACGGTCTATCTTTTTTCCCTTCTTTTGATCGCCTTGTGCCTAATGTTTTCGTAAATAACATCGTTATATTTTGTGCAAATAATTCAAATTGTAGTATGTGTTATTAATTTACTCTTTTACTATCGACGAAACTTTTGTTTCAAACAATAATAAAAAACAATAAAATAATAATACGGCCTCGTTAACAAGAAAGATAGAAAATGAGATAAGAAGAGAAAGATGGCGTCAGAGAGAGTTAGTTTATTTTCTTAAGTATGACTTTTTTCCCTTTTGTTTTTAGTCAACTTAAACTCGCGTAATTGTTCTTTTTTGTTGGGTTTTTTTTAGGGGGGCACTTTTACTTCGCGTGTTACAACTATAGGACATCAATTGTTATCGATTAAAATAAATTCCTATTTCCCGGGCAATACCGGGTAGACCTGCTAGTTTAAAATAAAACTCTTAAAACACGTTCAATTTCGAAACATTAATTTTTCTTTTACATGTGGCCTAAAGAAGAAAAAAATAGGAGAAACAAATGTGTCTTTTCACTGCCAATTTACAAAAATCGAGTCGGTCGTTTTTTAACGACGTTAGAAAACGTTTGAAGACAAATTCTAATTATTTGTCCAGAAAATAAAACAATATTGCGAAACAGAACATTTTTTATATTAAAAGTTATAAACTCATTGACCTTAAAAACAATACAAAATAATAGTTTATAAATACAATTTACTTTTACAAAAACCATAAGCAAATTCGTTAACCCTGCGAATCTGATATCACATCTATATAAACGGTATATAAAAAAGATGGTGTGCGTATTAAAAAAGTTGAGTTAATTGAAAATAGATACTTTTGACTTTACCTTTCGTGCGAGAAATGAGCGCTACTTCCGCATTTATTCATTTACACTATTGAGCTACAACATTAACCTGTGTAACTATATATATATATATATATATATATATATTCATTTATAATCATCCAGATATAGCTATTCTTAAGCATCAGGGCTATATGGTGTTGTAAGATGTGTCGAGTTTTCCTACACTGTGATTCGTAATATTTGTTGCTAGAACTTAGAAATAAAAGATTTGAAAAGCGAAAGTCAAGAAACATATACGTCTGGGTATGCAGGCAATACTACATGTATTCGTATAACGTAAAAACTTAAAACAGTGGAGTAAAATAATTTGATATTCGTAAACAATAAAAAAAATAGATCAAAATCAAGATGTATCATCCAGCAATATTACATTTTAGTCACCTCAAAATGGAACAGTAGCAAGTAGGCGAAAGTCACAGCAATCGTTATGTTTCCATCGTGAAAAAATAATAATTGTTTAAATGTTTATGTTTTGGATTGTATTTTTGCATATTCGTTTAATTTCGTTAAGTGTTGCCACGCGGGACTTCCTAGAAAGACTATTGATGACGTATCATGTATAAGACCGTCCTAAATTAACTTGACGTCACAAAGATCATCCATTGCCACTATTCGAGGGAACGCTTTCAGTCGGCTCTCGTATTTCTCAGCAAGCGGTACACCCGATGAAACCTGGTAATATCTGATTAGTGTTTTTAAATAATAACATTACATTAATTAACTATTACTTGAATATATTTATTCTTTCTAAAAAATAAAATGTTGTTATTAATGTTTTTAATAAACATAACTATTTATTTAATGTAAGGTATGATAATTAAAGTTGTAATCTGTAAACATCTAATAGGTGTGCACACAGCAAAACTTTATTCAACCGATAGCGATTAGTATATATAAATTCCCTAACAAGATAAGTATTCGGCACACTATAATAAACACTAATGATGTATATATGGTTAAATTATATATATATATATATATATATATATATATATATATATATAAATAGTCATCCACATACAGATTGTTTCGCTGTTTCACAGCTCATCAGCGCGGCTAGACCAGTTAGTACCTCAAGCTGGCATTGAAACTCAACCGTCGAGCTGAGGGTGTGCGCTGTTTATCCCTACGCTATCATACGACACTTACTGAATGTAAGAAATATCTCAATGTAAACATTGCAAGTGCCTGGAGCTCAAATTAGTTTTACCTAATGAGCTATGCCTTAAAGCTAATGGCAGTTAGCGATCTCCTTACAAAAATAAGCTCTACTTAGTAGGGAGCTTTATATAGTCATCCACATATTATATATATATATATATATATATATATATATATATATATATATATATATATATATATATTGTGTGTTTAAGCCGTATTTTCTCAGTTATGTAAACGTTGTTAAAAATAACAGAATTCGTCTGTTTAATTATACATTTTTATTTATTAAATTTTTACTAATAAATATTTTTTATTAAAATCAAACAAATTAAAAAACGTTCTATAATTTTAAGAGGTTTCACGAACGTTTTCGATTCTTGGTCTTGAGTTAACATGCTGCTTTTTATAACTATCATAATTACTATATTAGTTTTAAATAATTCATTCAATTTTTTAATTTCATTATCCATTAGGACATGTTTAATATTTTGAATTTTTTAAATATGTGTTTTATTGGTTGATGGAGATTAGTTTCACAATATTCCATACATAAAATGTAAAACACTAAACCTAGTAGGGCAAATAAGTCCTCCTACTCAACAAACATTAAAAAGAATGAATGTCATTTATAAGTCCCAATACGTGTTGGGAGAATGTGCGTTCAACAATCAGTAAGAACTAATAGATGATGAAACTATTTTACTTATATATACAATGCAGATGTCAATGTCCAGCTCAATTATAAAAAAAAACGGAAATACTCCAGATGAAGCGCCTAATGTCCGTGACTGCTCGGCGGCAACGATCGGGCAGGTCGCGGAATCGCACGAGAGCTGCCGAGACGAAAACGAGGCTGAAGCAGACTGACCGATCAGGTTGTTGCCACTCGTCTGCGCTCAGCACAACTAAACAAGCAGTAGGAAGACTTTTCGAAGCGGCCGCAACGGTATCCGTAAACCCTGCCCCTCGACGAGAAAATACATGAAATTCCCCCTCCCCCAAAAACAAGTATACAAAAAAACTTGCCTAAATATCCTTAGAAAAATAGCATACTTCTTTGTTTTATGTTAAAAAAAGACAAAAAAAGTTGCCTAAATCTCGTAAAAGAAATAGCATTTACTTCTTTGATTCATGTAAAAAAAGACAACAAAAATCAAAATAACTCATTTGGCCCACGAAGTTTATTTATAGTTCTTCAGCTATGGTTTGTTCATTTTTTTCAAATATATGTATTTTTTTATTTTGTATTCTTTGTCTTATATTGTCGTATGCCACTCTTTCATTTTTACGACTTTCAGTTTTGCTTCAGCCTCATTTTCGTCTCAGCAGCTCTCGGGCGCTTCTGCGACCTGCCCGATCGTTGCCGCCGAGCAGTCACGTAAATTAGGCGCCTCATCTACAGTAGTACCAAAAAAACATTTACAAAATCACAACCGCTCTCCTAATTAATTTAGTTACATTTTATTTAGCAACACAAGAATACTACATAGCTGAACTAATATTCAAACAAATATATTAGAAGATATTTATATATAAATACAACTAACATTCAATTATATTACTTATAAAACAACTAAAATACTTAAAAGTGTTTCGCATTGATACAACTTGACTCATGTGATTTTTGAAACGATATGAAACTATATTACATCATATGTACATATGGTAAATAAAACTGTTTTTTTTTAATTATTCAAATGGCTTACAGAAATGGCATTGGAAAATAGAAAAATAAACTTGTTTCATTATTTATTCTAATTTATAAAGAATAAAACCCACCGTACATAAAGATTGCTATTGGTTGACATTTGTCTGTCACAAGAGTCGGCGAGTTCTGCACCCAATAGTAGTCCGTTACTGAATTGCAGCATCTGATGAAACTCAGCAGGGATATCCTAGGTCGGCAGGATCCGTTACAGTTGCCGCAGATGTAGGTTGCCTGTTATTCCCATAGCTGTATTGCAACCTCTGTCGTCTGTTCTCTCCCCTCTCAATCCACTGCTGGTCTCTCTTCTCTTCATCCGTCTTTAGACATGACTTCCCAGCAATTCTCCATTGGCTCCGATTATCGGCCACATACTCTAAGCCTGCTGGGTCGATACGACCCGCCTTAATGTATCGCTGGCAGAAATTATTGTAACGTACGACAGGTCTAGAGCTGGTTGCAAACTCACTGAATGGAATCGTCTTCATGATGCTCCTATCTTCCATTGGCCGGCTACGATCAAGCAATCAGAATCGACGTTATAGGAGCAAAGCGGACACACATATCATATCCCCATATCATGTATTGTACAGCTTGAAATACTTGCTGTAAATGTGTTTTCTTTTTCTACGCCTCTAGTGTACACTTTAATTAATACAAAGGAACACATTCAATTTTAGTGTAATTCAGCACATAACGTGTGTATCTTATTAATTATTCTAATTTACGTTACTCCAACCTTACAAATGTGCCAGATAACTTTGCTCCGGCCCATATAAGTATTGTCCGATTTTGAATACTTGCTGAGACTGCTCACTTTTACTCTTACAAAAGAAACACTTTGGAGCTTTGTGCAACGCGTTAACAGTTATATTTAATGTTCTGATTTCAGAGTTATGCTCTTTTTATTTGAACATCTGTCTACGGAACCCGTTGTCATCGTACGCCTATTTTCTGTCAGATTGTTACGTGTGAAAATAATGGGCTTGCTTCTCTCTTGTGAAATTCAAGTAAGCGTAATCGAAATGTCAATTTATTTCCTGTGTGAGTTGTCGCGCCGTGTACCTGTCTGAATGCTGAGTCATCTTCTACAAGAATGTTTCAGCTTAGAAATGACATATAAATCTTTGATAGGGTCAAAGACCAAATTTCCAATCTCTCAAAAATCGTTTTACTTTGAACTCCGCATTTCGCTACGAACAGCATGAGATACGCGAATAGACACAAAGAGATTTAAATAAATAACACAACTAGTATAGTTACTTTTAGGGATTCGACAAATGGTTAGAACAATGTCCCATACAGACACTCAAGTCCTCATTTCATTTTGTCTATAAAGCAAATGTATACCACCAGAAAGTGTGCATTCAATATGGAAAAAAACCTCTCTTAATTGCATGTGCGTCGACTCGAAGTACTTTTCGTGTGCTTCACACGGAATCTTTATTTGAGTAACAACGATGTGCATTCAAGTGTTATTATATCTCATTCATTATACATTACAAATCAAAATACGGGGCGCTCTCTACGTAAGCCACTCAGCAAAAATGTACGGCGTTATGATTGGCTGGCTACCATCATATTTTGGAACAACATAATATAATTTCCGAACACTCATAAACACCAACTTAAGTCAAAACATGGCGTATCCAACTTTCAATTCAGTAATAGCATTGTTAACAACATTTACATTTCTAAAAATACCTTTCAAAAACTAAAACAACTTTCATATGAATTACTTTTTAATCTTCTTATACATATATAGGGACGACAGAGTAACTTCCTCTCAATAGGATATTCCTTTCCGATAGATTCAGAGCTGTGCTCCCTTGGGACAAAAGGCCAAGTCTCGTGATCTCGGAAGACACGTTACTTGGGCCTTGTTCTCGCGAGATTCCAATAATTTCTCTGATGTTCTGTCTTTTCTCGGCTGCCCTTCACTGGGGTGATGTCTACCTTTTTATTGGGTTATCCAGGAACATTCAACGCGTCGATTGTAAATTGGCTCTTCGTAGACTTTACACAAGTCTTAATTCGAGTAACAACTATGTGCATTCAATTGTTTTGGTACTTGTAGTAAATGCTTGTTTTTTTGTATTTTTATCGTGAAAACGTTTGTTAAAACAAAATTTGAATTTAGCTCATTTCTGTGGGGTTTCCTTGTTTGCCGACGCACACGTACGTTATCATAAACGTGTGTGTTTTCCCTAGCAACACTGTCTATTTTCTGTAGACCGAGAACGTAAACACACTCAACTAAACACAGAAAATATATAGTTTTGATTTAAAGACACATATAAGAATTATTGAATTGAAATAAAACTAGGCAGCTATTATTTTCATTGTGTGTATACATACAATGTATACCATAACAAAGCGTACCTGCAATATAGAAACAAACTCTCATGGTGCATAATTCTTAAATTATTTGGAAACACATAATCCACTATGATCCAAATCAATTATGGGATAGCGAGTTATCGAATACTGTTTTTAATTTGCTTTTAATTTTTCTTCTAGATAAGTAGCTTATGAGTCTTGAGATGTAATTAACGTGAACATTTAAACCCGAACCTTAACCCCTAGATTTTTCCCGGTAGATTCCGATGAAATAAATAAAAGATGTTGTTAATTTATGACTGACACTTTGCAATACATCGAAGTCTATATTGACATGCAACGTGTAAGGAAAGTATTGTGACTGTTATTAACAATTAAACCGGTGGCATTGTATGGAGAAATTCTGTATCAAGTTAGCGTTGGTTTGATTTCCAAACTTACCCTAACTGATACTCGTAAACAGCTACCTATTGAATCAATGCAAAGTCTTAAAATAGCTTACTCAGCAAGTAAAACGAATGTTTAAAATAGTTTTTTTCACCATCGCATCATCAGTTCAAAATTATGACGAAATCAGAAAAAGTGCAGTATACAGCAGGTTTCATTTCAATATATTAATACAAGTTCGTCAAATGTTATTGATAGAAACGCCATCCAGTGTATACCCATTTTTACGTATTTTCTATTTTTTAGATGATTTTTCAAATATTTTTCTTATTTGATAAAGTTTTAAAATATATAGAAACTGATAAATCCCTGTTGTATTTTGAACGATTTTGTAATATACATGGATATGTAGTAAAATAATGTAAGATATTGGTCATTTCCTCTCTATATGTGATTATAATATCATGAGTCATGAATCGACATAACATTGTAAATAATACTGGAGTATAAAAATCGACATTTGAAATAACATCAATATTGAGTTTCATCATGAACTGCTACAAAAACTGGATATTCAGAAAAACGGCGTCTATGAATCCGAATAGATTGAGAACATTTATTTGTATTACGAATAACGTAACATGTGTCAATGTTAATTCAATGAAGAGTTGATTACACACAGATGAATAACACACACTCACACATAACTATGTCTTTATTTATGTTTCATTTTACTTCAGTCGAAGTTCTCAGAAAGCAAGGGGATCCTTCCTGTGTCTAACACTTAATCTCTATATGAAATAGATTGATATTCGAATGTTCAATAACAGTTGTCCTTTACTTGTACAATGTTGAGTTTGTGAATAAGTGACGAACATTCATCATCATCTCATTAATTAACCAGTTAACTATTTTATAGTACATATTTTTGTGGTGTCTTAGTCTTACCGGTCTCTGGGACAACAATTCATCTAGTCTGGTTAAGTATCCAGCTACGTACTTGAATTTACATTACTGGGATAATGTCCACCATTCCTCGTATGGGCCAGTGTATAGCCGTGTCGAAAAGATCGTATTAGGGCTTCAAATACTGTTATTTAAAACGGTAGCTAGGTTATTAACGACGTGGACTGAGAGAGTGTCTGTGCCGGGTTCGAATCCAGTTCGTTCCAAAAAAACACTGTCATCTAAACCCACACCTGATCTTGTGTCTAAACTCCCAGAAGGGAAGTAAATAAAATACTATGTTATTTTGAATTTTAGGCCAGAGTTTACTTGTAAGTAGAAGTGTAGTCGTGTCAGGATTTCCTAACAAACGCTTGTACAGAAACCGAAGACACTCGATGATGGTGTCTAGTAGGTAATTCAAACTCTCATTTCTAGTAAGTAATTCAAACTCTCCTGTCTAGTAAGTAATTCAAACTCTCCTGTCTAGTAAGTAATTAAAACTCTCATTTCTAGTAAGTAATTCGAACTATCCTTTCTAGTAAGTAATTAAAACTCTCCTGTCTAGTAGGTAATTCAAACTCTCCTTTCTAGTAAGTAATTCAAACTCTCCTGTCTCGTAGGTAATTCAAATTCTCCTGTCTAGTAGATAATTCAAATTCTCATTTCTAGTAATTCAAACGCTCCTGTCTCGTTGGTAATTCAAACTTTCTTTTCTAGTAGGTAATTCAAAGTCTCATTTCTAGTAAGTAATTCCAACTCTCCTGTCTAGTAGGTAATTCAAACTCTCATTTCTAGTAAGTAATTCGAACTCTCCAGTCTAATAGGTAATTGTACCTTTCCTTTCTAGTAGGTAATTCAAATACTTCTGTCTAGTAGGAAATTCAAAATGTTCAACATGTGTGTTTACATATACATGTGTGTGCGCGTGTGTTACGGTATATATGTATGTGCATAATTCTTTGTGGTGTGTAAACTTGCAACTATTTTACACGTTCTCTTATAGGAAATAACGGATATAATAATGTCTGCGTGCTTGAACCAGTGGTATCACTTACAAGATATCACGTGGAGTAACATTTGGTAAGATGATATGACAATAAATAAAATGAATGGAATTGTGTTAGGTTATTGTAGGTAGGTTGGACGTTCCCATGTATACTATTTAATATAAGAAAAAACGTGTTTTAGTTTCTTTAAAGGAAAGTAAATTCAAGAAGTATATTCAGTTTTGTGTAATTTTAAAAGTGAAAACCTATATAAAAAAATACAGAAGCAAGTGTACATTCTCGGCTCCTTCTATGTGTATGTATAATTTACTGTTAAATCATTTTGTAAATTATTTCTGCTTGCGCATCTATTAAGATAAACAAATTTTCCTCAAGAGTGTGTAAATATATCTGGGATTGCCATCTTACTATTCTCTAAATAAGTTAAACGGATATGTATCTTCTTTATTTATCGATTTAACATTGTAGTAATTTAATACTTACGAAAACAATCAATATTCTATTTTTTACCGTCAAAATAACTGCCAGCTAAATACACTTAAAGGCAATTAAATGAATGCCACATTTTAAGATTTATTTATTTTAAATTGCACTACGTTAGTTCTAATCTCATTGTGCGTGAATTTATTTTTAAAACGGGTAAGTTAGCACTGTTTAATTTAACAACATAAGATTAATAACCAATCACGATCGGACGATCTCATTTATTTCAAATCTCTTAAACAAGTGATAACGTACATAGATAAAATTCCGTATTATATTAATTAGTTTAATGTATTATTATATAATTAGTTCATCATAACTGCTCATCTTTTATTGGTAGTTTTAAAAGAACATTTTATCAGAGGCAACATGATAGTTGTTTAGCATTAATCATTTATGTACCCTACATCTAAAATAATGTCAGCTTCATAAGTAAAAAACAATTAGCTATATCACTACTTACTACGAGAGCTTCCCAAATATAATAATAAATAAACATGTCAACTGATTATAATATTTTAGTATCATTTAATGTATGATCTATCAATACCATCAGAATAAAGTAATTACTTGTATATTAATTTGGTTTAGTATTGTGTGATTGACGGCATATTAACCATGTTTGGGTAATTTAATATAGAATAAAGTTGTCAATTGTAATCTTATAGGTAGGATAAGTATCTTATATTTGAAGACAACATTAAACGTAGAAAGCATGGCTCTTAAAAAACATCACACTTAGAAAACATTACTATTAGAAAACCTTATTTCTAGAAAACATTACAGCTAGAAAACATTACTATTTGGTAGTGGTAATCTTATTTAGTGATTATTACAACAGAGCATCTATGTAGGAAGAAAACATAACAGAGAAGAAGGCTTTTGATTTTTAGAAGAATCTGATTAAAATACGGTCGGGGATAGAACTTATAGATACTAAGGCATGACGTGACCAGTCGTTTGGTCGGATCGTGCCTCTCCGACCTCTTGTCTAACCGAAGTAATTGTTATATTACCGTTTAAAATGTTTTATTTTTGGTGTCGCTGGGTATGATCGAAAACTGTATATATTTATGTATCCGTATTGATCGTGGATGCCGGTCGCTCCGACGATTAAGTGTAGTGGAAAGTCTGAATTGCTGTCAAACATGAAACAGGGAATTCGTTTGAGTCAAGATATTTCAAACTTAAAACAACTGAACTGCATTTGGAAGTGAATAAAACTAACTGCGACAAGATACATAACAAGAGAGTCGATCATTTAATTGACTATAAAATACAGACCATGCAGCGAGGAAAATAGAGCGATAGATTCTTATTCATTTTGGTACTTATATCGATCTTGACCCAGTTTTCGCGAGTTTCTTGTCGGAAGCGTTCGGCTATCCTACCGAACGCCCGAGAGATGACGAGCCGATGTGTACCAGACGACAATTTTGATACGGTGCTGCGTCCTATGATTTTAAGTTATATTTTCAAAAAATTTTCTAAAAGAAAAAAAAAACAAAAAAAACATGCAAAACATAGTGAAGTTACTGTTATCAAATAAATATGTTTTGTTATTTTGATACGTTACTGCGTCCTATACTTTTTAGTTATGTTTGCAAGAAATTTGTTAAACAATAAAACAAGCAAAACAGAGCGAAATGACTGTTATCAAATAAATATTTTTACCCTAAACCCTAAAACCTAAACCCTAAACCCTAACCCTAAACCCTAACCCTAAACCATAACCCGAACCCCTAACCCTTAAACCCTAAACCCTAACAACAACAAAAAAACAAAAACAGACAAAACATTAAAATCATAGGACGCAGGACCGTATCAAAATTGCCGTCTGGTACAAATCGGCTCGTCATCTCTCCGGCATTTGCGTAGGATAGCCGAACGCTTCCGACAAGAAACTCGCGAAAACTGGGTCAAGATCGATATAAGTACCCTCATCTGTATACGCGGTTTCACTTCGTTCGTAGTGTAGAACACTTGGTAAAATTAATTTAATTGCAACATTTTTTTCTCAAATCACTGTTTCTTAAGCTTGTAATAGTGTATGAGGGCTCAATATTGATTCTTATTTTATTTAATTAATTTTTATTTATTTTTCGAATTTGCAGCGGGTAATTATTTGGAAATTAGTGTATACATGGATAGCTAATATAGTATCGATATTATAAAATCGGTACACTTGACTAATGCCTTTTTAAACGGTGGTGTAATAGCATGATCCTGGCTTAATTATTATATAGACTTATTTTAAAATTGATTTATTTCTATTAACACATGATATTCATATACTTTTATTTATTTATTTTCATTCTAATGTTATTTATTTATATTGCTTTATATATATATTTATTTTATTATTTACAACTATTTTTAGAAATATAATCAATAACTTATATATATATATATGTGTATATATATATATATATATATATATATATATATATGTGTGTGTGTGGGTGGGTGTGTGAATGTGTGTGGGTTTATTAAATGCTCGAATATACGTGCGTGTGTGTATGTATATTTACTTTCCATGTAGATACGATGTGTATTCTATGGATATGGTTTGCGACATTTTCAGATAGATTTGCAGAGCAACATTCAGTGTCCACATCACATACGTGAGGTTTAGCGATGGCAGTCGATTAACTTGTTAATCCCATCAAAGGAGCCAGACAAGCGAGACATGAAATTCACCATCAACACCGGAAATTGTGTCCAAGGCATTTGCTTCCGCTTACGCTGAACCGATTATGACTCACAAAAAAGCAATCTAGTTTTAAAAAGGAAATTATTTTTTCCTAAATAAAATCTACTTTTCTCTGTCAATTTATTTATTTTTTAAATTTGTATTTCCGCTAGTTTTCTAGCTCGGCGGTAAGAGCTGAATAATGTCGAAGTTTAATTAATATCCATTCACGTAAGGAAAAGAATGACTTAAAAATACATCTATACGGAAATTGAATGTTTGCTGTTAATCAAAAATGATTTCAAAGCTTTGCACTATATATATATATATATATATATATAATATATATATATATATATATATATATGGTTTCGCCCGCTCGCTCTTGCTTCACATTTATTATATATATATATATATATATATATATATATATATATATATATATATATATATATTATGTAAATCATCCTTATTATATATTTATTTAATAATGTATACATTTCATTGCAATTGCCCCTATTTAAATTTTCGGTAGCTGAATTTTTTTGAATAGATATAATTTTTGGTCATTTACACATGGTTTAAATTTCATTTGAATCAAATGAAAGGCAGTTTTTTAGCATCAGCTGTGACCGTTTTAATATTATAAAAATGTGTTGAATTTTTTGGAATAGACATAATTTTTAGTAATTTACCAATGGTTTAAATTTCATTTGACTCGAGTGGGGGTGGGGGTTGTGCCGCCCGTAGACCTCTAGCGTTGAAGTGGTATATTTCTTATATAGCTTATGAGAGATCAGTAGAGTGCATGCTAATTTTTAAGCAATTATGTCAACCTGTTTCGGTGAACATGGGACACAAAAATCAGGCAGACACATGCACCCACAGAGTTACTATAATATATATATATATATATATATATATATATATATATATATATAACATAGTTCACCCCAAACAAGGCAGATCACCACTGTAGACGTAAGGGGCTACTGAGAAAAAAAGTTAAGGTTTGGGGGGGAGGGGGTCAACCTTAATTAAGAGGTGCGCAGCGAGATGTCTGTTTACGTTGAAAGTACCGTCAGGAAAACAGATAGCAGGGAGGGAGTGCCAGAGTCCAGCAGCTTGAGGAAAGAAGCGTTTGGAGTAAAAAGCTGATCAGATCTTGGGACTTCTACAATGAATGGATGGGAGTTGGCAGATGGACGGATTAGTCTAGTAAATTTACGTCGTGGAGGTATCAGAGCAGCATGCATATCAGAGCACAATTCATTGAAGTTCTTGTAAAACAGGCGCAATGAGGCAACATTGCGGCGATGGGAACTGGGGCTGGATCTTAGTGGATAGTGAATGACTTATGAAGTTAGCGACTCTTTTTTGGACCTAAGAGGGAGAGACTAGTAGATGATGCTCCAGCCCAGATGTGCAAACAATACTCCATATTGGGGCGGATGGTGGCTTTGTAGAGATCTAAGATAATTTCAGGTGTGAGAAGTTTATTGGCACGGTAAGAGAATCCACCTCCTTTGCAGCAGCTCTGGCAATGTTTTCAATGTATTTATTCCAATTGATGTTATCTGTGAATGTTAGGCCTAGGAGTTTGAATGATGAACTCTTAAGTAGGGTGTTATTTGCCATGACAATCGGTGGTTTGACATGTTTTCTGTAGTTATTGAAGGAAAGTAGCTTTGTATTTGCACCATTAAAAATTATCATCCATTTTTTACCCCAATTCACTACAGACTGGAGGTCATTTTATAAGGATTCAGCCATTGGCTCAGATATGTGCGCGTCGGTTTTGCCCAGATGGCAAGAGTAGAGCGTGGTGTAATCAGCAAATATTCCTATCTCAGTCTCATTAATATCAGAGATGTAATTTATTAAAATCAGAAAATGTAGAGGTCCAAGGATACAACTAGTATTGATGTCGTGTTACTTAGAAGAACGTCCATCGAGGACGATCTGGATCTTTCTGTTTTTAAGGAAGGCTTTAATTATATTAAATATTTGCCTAGTAATAGCATATGAGTGCAGTTTTAGGAGAAGCCCTTCATGCCATTCCTTGTCAAAGGCTTTGGATATATCGAGCTCTACCGCTTTAGCTTCACCTGCCTTGTCCAGTGTATGGTATATGCGTTTAGAGATGACTGTTAGGATATCTGCAGTAGATCGTGCTTGTCTAAATCCGTATTGATGATCAGAAAGAAGTGTAGCATTAACTAGGTGCCGGACTATCGCTAGATTGATTAATTATTCCATGAGTTTAGCAAAGATCGGGAGTAGAGTCATTAGGCGCTAGTTTAGAAGATCAGTTCTATTTTCAGAATTCTTGAAGACTGTTACTATAGAGGTAATTTTCCAACTATCAGGGAGGCAAGATTCAGTAAGGCATTTGATGTATAGTTTGGAGAGGACATGGGCCAGCTCAGCAGAGCATTTCTTTATTACTGATACTGGTATAAGATCAGACCCACAGGCTTTGGAAGTGTCAAGGTTTTTTATGATGTCTCTTACTTGAGATGGGGTAATGACCAGGTTCTCAAGTGTGGCTCTAGTTCGCAATGCGAATTTAGGGAGGGGTGGTTTGCTGAGTCCAAGGTGGAGTTTAAGGCGAAACACTGGGCAAGTAGTTATACCTTATCAGTTGCCGTGCAAACAACATAGTTGTGATTAGATAGCGGGGGAATTGTCGAGTGTGTATTGTTCATAACACTATTGTAGATTTTCCAGAAATCACGAGTACCTAGTTTCTGTGATTGAATGCGTTTCTTGGTTATCTCTGTATACATTCTCTTTGCTTCATCTATGACTACTTTGCAATCATTTTTTGCCTCTACAAATTTTTGTCTGTTCTCAGTTGACTTATACGACCGAATTTTAGGAATTCCTTCTGCCTCTCAGCAATCGCGGTTGCACATTCTGAGGTAAACAATTGATGAGAGTGGGGTTTGCTGAAGAATTCTCGTGTAGAGACATAAGTATCAATGTCTGCTTTAACCCATTCGGGTAGGTCATTTGCACACTGATCAGTAGGAAGTGATGAGGTTTTCCCCAACCTCATTAATGCTCTGCTGAGAGATTCAAAATCAGCCTGCTCATAGTTTCTCGTCGTTTTGAGAAACGGCTCTTCAGATTTTAGACGAGTGTTTAAAGTGATAAGTATCATTGCCGCAACGTGATCAGAGTTTCCGAGCGGGCAATGGCCATTCACCACACAAGCCTCGGGTAGTGAGGTCACGAACAGGTCGAGAAGTGAGGGTTGCTGGTCCGCACGATCGGGAAGGCGGGTCGGAAACGTGACAGCCTGTGAGAGATCGTGAGCTGAAAGGACATTACAAGTAGAGTTCCTACCTGCATCAGTGAGGCTGGAGAATGCCAACCAGTCACGGTGGTGGGCATTAAAATCCCCAAATGCATGTATTTAAACATTTGAGTAGAGTGAGAGTGTTCTATCTACGTTTTCAGCGACAGTCAAGTAGTGTAGAGTCCTGGATCGAAGGAGAACGATATAAGAAATATAAGTAACTAACGCAGTGATGTAAGGTCAATCTAAAGCACATGTATTTTTGGTCATATGATTCTAATCTATGTTCTCTAGTCCCGGGGAGGGTGTTCCGAACATGAACTCCAAGTCAATGCATATGTTTGTCAGAGTCCATACGATAGAGTAGAAGGTAATCAGTCATGTCAAAGTGGTGAGAGGAGATTGAGGATTGAAGGTTCGTTTTTACTTAGTGCTAGGTTATCCGGGGAGTTTGTTAGGAGTAATATTTCTACGTCGTTAATGTTGGTTCTAAGTCTTCAGATATTTGTTAATGCGAGCCTTAAGGGCGGAGGCGAAGATATTTTTGTTAATGGTCTGGTTTAGGTTTGGTTTTCTCATTTTGTAAATTCATTTTTGTTTTGAGATAGAGTGGAGAGGGCAAAGTGGGTACTTGTATGACGCCAATCAGCTCACACCACCAGTCCATTAGTCGTGACTTGCTCTATGGAGGTTGTGGACTCGGGAAAGCCCACCGAGGATAAATGTAGGGGCCCTTTCCATGCGCGACATGGCACGTACATTTACCCACGATAGTATGAAACTGTTAACGGAGCAGCCGTTCTTAGCGTTACCTATGAGTTTGGGCTCCTTACTACCAGTCGGAAACAGCGGCCACACAAGCTTTCTAACCTGTACGCTCAATCTGTCGGAACAAGAGCGACCCAGACTAATCATGTAGGACTTAGTGACGAAAAAAATCCCAAAGTTGCCCAGATAAAGAGAAAGAGAGACAGCGTTTATTGCCTTAGTAAGGAAAAAAGTCCAAGTACTTAGTGTCTTTAGATGCGTCCCAGTGATTGCACCTCTAAGTCTGGCTAATAGACAAAGAACAACTGCGAAGGCCGCGCGATAGGCGGAGCCAATCCTCTTTATTTTAAGACAGCTTATCTTGATAAAGTATTACAATAAAAACGAATCGTAGATAAATACATAGATAATAGTTTTTAATATATATATGTATATGTATATGTATATATATATATATATATATATATATATATATATATATATATATATATATATATGAATATATATCTAATAAATATATTATTTATGTTATCATCTACGTTTCGTCTTTATTGTAAGGCTTCTTCAGGATGAGTTATCTGAATATATATATATATATATATATATATATATATATATATATATATATATATATATATATATATATATATATATATTATTCAACGACGGCCGAACAGAAAATTTCCTCAGGAAAGCGACTTCCTATTAATCGTCACGATCAAAGTATAGGGTGTGTTCTTTTTAATTTGTCTAGCTGCTACCAGCTCTATTACTCGTTTTTTATATATCGGATCATATTTTTATGTCTTGCAAAATGGCCCCTTATTAAGTTTTACTAGTTATTAATTATCCCATAAAAATATCTACTTAGCGAAAATAATAAGGGTTTGGTCCTGCACGATCAACAGCAAAATTGCTGACTTTAATATCACACAGGATCAGTGAATCTATTGACCGGGACTTCCTTTCTAAGGCAATAACCTTTGACATTAAAAGGCCTGTAATAAAGTTTACTTCACACGCTTGTTTGCTATGGAATATCTGGAAATGTTTCTTCAGCTATCAAATAGTTTATCTTAAACTAGCTGGACCAGTCCGCTGGCGTTTCCCGAGAGAAATATAAAAGAATTAATTAAAATGTGTCAACATCCGACAGAACGTACAAATTTAATGTTTAGAATAATTGTCAGTTTGGAATTGGTGAAGTGTGAAAGAAGGAAGGAATAGATTAAGGAAGGAAGGTAACGCGGTGGTATGAGTCTGCCTGGCCATCCCATTGTACCGATATTTCCCAAACATCCACTCTATCTATTATAATGAGCACTTTTAAAATTAAAGAGGCCTACAGAGATTTATTTAATCCAATCTCCCTTCTGCTATCTTTGTATAGAAATTCCATTTTTTTTTAGGAAAGGAAAAAAAAATGAGTAGTCCTCCTGAGCACTACTGAAACACACAAATATAATTAAAGAGGTCTGCAGAGCATTAATAAACCATGTGTATTCGAAGAGAAATGATGATATTCACAATAGATAAAGTACTACCTATTACATTGATTTCGTTTCAATAAAAAAATCAGGCCCATAATCCTCCTTTCCCCTCCTCCTTCGTAGGCAAAATAAAATTGTGTGTGTCGACTGGGGTCGAAGCATATCGCTCTCGATCTAGTATCTACGACAATAACAGCTTAGCCACAAAAGCAATTCAAAAATCTATTGAAAAATAGGTTAGTAAAACTAAGCATGTACCGTTTTATATTACGATCCGAAAGTCGACCAAATGTTGGGTCCACCAGTCATACGTTTTGTGTCATTTCTATACGAAGAAATATATGTTTTCCCCCCCAATTTTTGGATATTATGCGTGTGAAAGGTGTAGGATTCAGGAAATGTCAACTTAATGCAGATCTGTCTCGTCGCTTGGCGTAGATTGACTTAATTTGGAAATCGAGTCGCTGAAGAAATTGTAGCCGCCATGTTGAATAATGAAACACTGCAAGGAACTGTCTTCGTTAATTGCATTCTCTAAACACCGGAATGAGTATAAATGTATACGTAATAAGTAGAAATAACGTAATCTGATATTCTCGAAAATTAGTGGGATTAGCAGGAGCTTTCATTAAATGTGGTCGTAATATTTTGTATTATGTAGTTAATTAATAGCAGACAAATCAGAATTATTAACGAACGACGCTGTTTATTAGTTCCCGGCGTGAAGGGGAGAGTGTCGGTACTGAAGTGTAAGAGGGAAAAGAATTTGCTACCACCTGTATCGAGTATGTTTTGAGGAGAATCGAAGATGGTGGGCTAACAGTAATATGTAGTGTTAGCTCGAGAAAAATAATAACAAATCTACTAAAACATGCTTGAGTTAATAAGCGTAATATAGTGGTGAGTTTAGTAACCTGTGATGCATGTGATTATTTTCCTATCACTCAAAAAGGTACAGGGGGGAAATCGTCTTAACTTTCTATATTAGATTGATTCATAAACGTAGTCGTTTATAGGCAGAAGTCTGAAGCTAATCGTGTCAACGCCGGCGTGCTTCAAGGATCCATTCTTGGTCCAAACCATCTTCCTCGTCGTCTTCATTGATCATCTGCCATATAAAATTATAATATCAGTCGCGAAATTAATGGGGATGACGCAATCATCTATAGCAACGCTTCAAAAAGCAGTAAGGATTAATATATTTCTGATTCTCTCTCTTCCGACCTAGTGCCCATCGTGCAATGGGGGAAAAGTTTACTGGTTATTTTATAGTGTGTGTAAAACCTAAGCTGGTCTTCTCTCACCACCAACGCTTGGATCCTAACATTTCCAAAATTGAAATGAATGATTCTCTCTTTGAGAAAGCCGTTTGATTTGATAAGATTCTAAGACTTACCTGTAACTTCAGACCTGAACTAGAAAAAGTATATCATATATGTTGCTAAGGTCGCTGGAAAAATTAGTTAGATTATTCTACCGCTCTAGAAAGTACATCATTCCTGACACAATTCTTTTCACATGTGTAAGAGTAAAATTCGTCATAAGATGGAGTAGGGCTGCTATATCTGACGAGGTACTGATCAGGGATCCATTTACTGCCTTTATAGAGTACAACATTGACTTCAGAATATAGTGGGCGGTGTCCTCTTTCCTACCGTGTAGTCTCTTTATCACTGAAAAGAGGTTGGTAGTCTTTCTATACTTAATTCGTATTTTCGTGACGTGTACTCGACTGAGTTTCAGCCTGTTCACCCCCTGAAAATAGTTATAAGAAAAAACTCGTCTAGCTACAATCACTGCAATTCATTTCCCTTTCTTCATCTGTGTACCTAAAACAAAACAGCTTCTATGAGTAAACTTTATTTCAAATAACTACACAATACCGCGTATCTGTTTCCCAGACTACAGCATTGCCGTTTTAAAATGCAATGTTAACAAATTCATGTTGAGAATTTTTGTAATAATAAAATATGTGCTTATCTTAACTACCGTTACAAATACCTACGTCTCATCGTCGATCTAACAAACTCAATCACATGGCTGTTGCAAAGTGGTTAAGAACTAAGACTGATGGCCTCTGTGTTTCGGGTTCGAATCCAGTTAATTCCACAGAAACACATTCATGAAAACCCACACCTGGCCATTGTGTCTAACCTTCTGGAAAAGAGGTGAATAAAAACACTTGAGTGGCCTTCTAGGCTTTGGTAAACAATATCTTGTAAGTACATGAAACACACTAACAAAACTGGTTACCATTCATTACTGCAAAAAGTTTTCCAGGTTCTTGACTAATACTGCTGGTCTAACTGTTGACCCGCGTATCTGACCCTGCTGTACCAGTAAATTCGTTAGGCTGTCAACTGTCTTCATTTCTCTAACTGTCTATTCCACTTATGTCGATGTCTATTAACTCGGCAGCTGCATCTTGATTATCATATATATCCCTGAACCGACTTCCTTAAACGACGACGTCATTACACGGCCAGTTTATTGTGAACAATCTGCCATGAGAAAAACAAACGCTATCCTTTTCAAAGAAATTACAGCAAATACTACAATTGAGGACTATTTGTCAATTCTGGGCTTACACTCTCTTAAATTTAGGACAATTTCTCATTCTGTCGGCCGAGTTCTTCCAGCGCAGTGCGACGTCCACATCCGACAAGCATTGTTAGAGAAGTGACGACACTTACCGCGCTCTCTTTTATCGACAGTGAAACTTCAATAATTCTACCATCACATATCGAGGATCAAGGCGAACAGGAAGTCAACATAAGCGTTACTGCAACGTCGGCGACTGACCTAACTCTTGTAAAATGTAATTATTGACGAAATGAACTGTTAATTTCCATATTAAATCGAATTCCTGTATTTGTTATCCTTGTTTTGCCTATTGTTGTATTTTCTCTGTATGTTTTACAAGTTATAGGGCACCAATCATAGTTTGAATTAAATCCGATAATATCTACTAGATCATCTCTTCAGTTCTATTCAGATTTTTCTTTCCTGAAATTAATAGTAAGTGAGATTCATTCATTAATATCTTATGATTCAGATGTTTCTACTACTGTATTGGTTTTCTCGATATCTTTCTTGTCAGATGTATTTCTAGAAAAAAATCCGGGTACTTAATGGAGAGACCACGTGAAGGTTACTAACATCTAACACGCTAAGTGAAAGTGTTTCTCTGGAACGAACCTCATTCGAACACCTAGCTCGCCAGTCCGTGTTGTTAACCACTGTTAAATGTTCAGTAAGTGAGAAAGTCTAATGGAACGAAATACTATTTACATATATAATATGTATGCATTTGATCATAGTGAACTTTATTAGATTTTATTTAACAGTAAAAAAAACATAAACATAAATAAATTGAAAGCCCTTAAACATGATACATCAACGAACATTTTATACACATAATGTTTTAAGAGTTTAGAAATTGTAAGTATGAAAGTAAAGAGATTCCACATATTCACTCCACTTTTAGTGAAAAATATCTGAAAGAATGATAGTGCCAATAATAGTTTACACAATTATCAAATAGAAATGTCATTTTTGAAAGTCAAAAACGAATTAGGTTACTTTTCTTTAGACTTCTCTTCCTTCCAAACAAGTCATGTTGCCACTGAATCGTAAGAGGCTACTATGATAGGGCTCGTACTTACATGTGAAACCTAGGTGGAGAGTTGATTAGCAATATGTTGTTTCACATAACATTTAAATTGTTTTATAGTGGTACAATAAGAGATAAAGGAGGGGGTATATCTACATTTACCTCTACACTTAAGAATATAAATCGTATATTTGTTTTGTAAACAATAATCGCATTAAATGTAATATTTATAAACTAATATTTCGCAATGTTTACAAATAATCAATATATCCGGGATTCTAATAATAATAATCTATTTTATTGTTTTTAATTCGATATGTTTGTCGTTCTAGTTTTTTGTATATGGATTTCATTTAATTTTACGTGTTTTTATTTCCGACGCTTTGCATTCATTAAAGACTCCAATATTTTATTAACATCGTGAATAATTTGTTAGACCTACATTCAAGCTTGTATACCATATATAAAGTAGATTCACGCTACTGAATTACTGTACTATCGTATATCTATTCCCTGTATTTAAAAATAGCATTTTATTGACGACGGAACTATAACAAATGACAGTGGCAGAGTAAACACACAAATATCCTCGCCAAAATTACACGGCGCATGTGTGACTGAGCCAACTCGAGTTCGCAGTGTGGAGAAAATGCAAATCCGCTGGTACACACTCAACTTCACGAAACGAATTAAAAAAAGAACGTTTTGTTCTCCAAAGATATTTTACCTCGAGGCAGTGCATGGTTCACTTCAGTACGTTACGGTTGTCACTGAAGATGAGTCACTTGTTCATGGTGCACCGGTGTTTACTAAAGAAACCGTAGGTGAACCATTATTCTTACGGATAGGACCTTGATATTCTCCAATTAAATATTCGTGTTTGTAGCGCGGAAAAATGTCCTTTCTTGATACAAGAGATGTAAAGATTAATCTTCTTGATGAACCAGTGTATTTTATAATAATCCGGCTGCATCCTATTTAATGTAACGCTCAAGTTATTCACGTAAATTAACCTCATATACTATCATATGTATCCAGCTCGGATAATAATGCATAAAGTCATTGAGTCATAAAACATACTAAACATATCTACGACGTTCTTGTGTACAGAAATGCCATGTGTTTAGTAAATCTGTATATGTTAGATAAATAATTAAATATCATCTGATTTTTTAAGGGTAATCGCTCCTGACAAGGCATGGGACCACTTATGTAAGTAGCTAAATAAATACTACTTCAAGGTCAAAATCTAGGCAACGATAATTACAACCCCAAAACAGCAATTCTTCCCCTTTTTCAGAAACATCGTCATGGAATGTAAGGACTATAGGACCAAATAAGGGAAGCGACTGTAACGTTTTAAAAAAAAGAAATGTTTGCTGTAATTGTCAATATGTTTGCACACCTATTTACTTTGTTTCGAGAATTGAATTATAATCCTGATGATCATCCATCTGTACGGTTAGTAGTTGGGTTAATAAAAGAAGTAAATAAGAAAGGCATTTACGATTTCGAAAATTGATCAACCGTAAAACTATCTTAATCTGTTCGCATGAGAACTTTAATGCATAATCAAAATCAAATATATTTTTAACTCAGAAGTAATTAGAGTAACATAGAGAAAAAAAGAAGCAGATTTCATTATCAGCGTAGGAAACCATGAGAAAAAATCATATATTAATTGATATATATATATATATATATATATATATATATATACATATATATATGTGTGTGTGTGTGTGTATGTATGTATGTATGTATGTATGTATGTATGTATGTATGTATGTATGTATGTGTGTGCCTGCGTTTCTATTAGAGAATACCCTTGAAGTTAAACAAAATAAAAACTGGTCGAAATAACCAATAATAACAATATTTTACTTGCAAACACCAGTAGCTACATATTAATGAATTAAAGCTCGGTTTATATATATATATATATATAGACTAACAAAAATTATGATGATTTCATAAATCGAACTGAAAGTACTCGTGAATAAGGAGTTATTAAACAATAGATCCACATAAATTAAATACACCATTTTCTCAATATACATGTATATATGTATATATATATATATATATATATATATATATATAGATATATATATTATTCAATCTTCATTGTTTTTTTGCCCCAAATTGTACTATTGACAAAAATGGATGAGTCGATTTGTTTGAAAGTACTTGCGCGTTTCTCGGTGATAAATAATAATATACATCATGCAATATATTTACGTTCTATTTTATACCTCAGAAAACCAAAAATTACGTAAGCTTCGTCCGACATGTTCTCCTATAACTCTTAGGGAATCTCAAAATATTAGCGAGATTTTGTCAAATATTATATGACGGTCTTACACTTAAAGTGACATTCCCACCCATATTGACGAGATCCTTTCACGCCTACCTTTATCCTTCGACCACTCATTGGCGGAATAGAACGTTTATGAAAGAAGGTACATTTTCATTATCGAGGGCTAAAAAAGAGCCGCTCCGTTTTCATAGGAGTTTGAGCTGGAGCGGCTTCTTTTTTAAAATAAGGAGCGTGAGAGGAGCCAGCTCCAATTTTGGGCGTTAGAGCAGGAGCAGGAGCCGCTCCAAAAGTAGTGGAGCGCGTAAATCCCTGTATATATATATATATATATATATATATATATATATTACTTGTTGTTTCATTCTCCTTCAGTCGAAGTTCTCAGAAATTAAGGGGTCCCTACCGGTGGTTATATTTAGATCTCTAAATGAGATACATAGATATTCGGCTATTCTATTTAATTTGAATGTGTACAGTATTTAAGAACCTTAACTCCACAATGGACAAGTTAACTATGTTATAGTATATATTTCTTGCGGTCCCATGGTCTAACCCGATTCTAGGACAAGAATTCATCTGGTCTGGTTCAGTATCCCGCTAAGTGCTGTTACTCGAGGTAACATCGCTGTGAGAAGGTGCACCATTCCTCGTATACATTTTGGGGATCGACTACTATGTTATTCTTAATATTTTGTCAGGGTTGACTTGCGAGGTAAAGTATTTTCGAGTGAGGTTTTCCATACATTCTTTGTACAGAGAGACGAAAGAGTGTGTATATAGAAAACATGTTGATGTAACTGTATAAGAAGAGATTAATTTCTCATATACCGGCGTTCTCCTAATACGCAGGTGGATATCCAATATTGTAAATAGAGCATAGTAATAAGGAAACACAGACACAGACACAGACAAAACGAGTATTTATTTATATATAAATATATATATATATATATATATATATATATATATATATATATATATATATATACATAATTTTTTTTTATTCAGATATACATTGAACAATTTGTCAGGTTTCCTTATTCACTGAAATTTAAGAATAATTAAATTTTCTTTCAGAGTGCGAAAAAGACAAAATAATTTTTGTAATTTACTAAAAAGTCAGTCTTGTTCACAAACGATTTTTCAGGAGGCTGAAGAATTTTATAGAAGAATTATGTTAAAAATTATATATATATATATATATATATATATATATATATATATATATAGAGAGAGAGAGAGAGAGAGAGAGAGAGACAGATAGATAGATAGATATGTATATATATATATATATAGAGAGAGAGAGAGAAAGAAATAGGAGATGCAAATATGACAAAAACGATATAAGAGAATATAATCTGTTATTGTGTTATCCTTTCCAAGAATTATGTTCTCTTATACGTACACAAAGTATTTTACTTTTCTGTAGAAGTACAAACAAGCAATCTTTTTGTGTGAACATGAAGCAATATTGGAAAGTTTTTTAAATTGTTCTCAAACCTTGAAATACCAAAAGCCAAGAAGCCGAGTATAAATTAGTTTACATGATTGTATCATGTGTTCTCGTGCCTGATAAAAAATAAAAAGAACAACTCAAAGATTATTTTCTGATATATTTTTTCAATTAAATTTTCTAACTACTTTTCTCCCTGTATATATACACACAGTTATATATATATATATATATATATATATATATATATATATATATATAATTTTCAAATAAGAATGCGATTTTATTAATAGAAATCACTACAGAGAAAACATGACGCTACTTTATATAAGGTGCTAAGACAAAACTACTTCAACGATAAGTGTTAGATGGATAGATTCCGACCTCGAAAACAGCAATATTTCTCCCTTTTGTCAAAAACATCGCTGATGGAATGTGAGGACGAAAGGACAAAATAAGACAAGTGAGAGTAAAACTAAGATACACTTTATATCGTTTTTTTAAACATGTGTCTGGTGTTTCAATATATTTTGGTTGTACTATTTAAGTGTATACCGGTTGCAATTCTAAGAGTTTATTGTAATTTGTGAGAAAAGCAGACTACGGTATCATCTCGTGGTCGTAGTTTGTATTTTTTTAATATATTTTATACATGCTTATATATATCTCTGCCAAAGAGTTCATAATATGTAAGCACCAGTCGACCCTTTAATAAGTGAGGAGTGGGTATCTTCCATATTATACAAAACAAATCCAAACGATATGAAAATATATTTTTTGCAACTGAAGTTATGGCATTTAATAGTTTTAAATTTTGTAGCGTAAACACCACAACATTTAAACACAAGAAATTTAAAACGACCGGGAAGTTTATACATTATTTAATTATGCATAAACTTTAGTTGTTTAGTTGGTTGCAATTTATTATAATATGATACATGCATTTTCAGTGAGAGCGTAATACGCCATGGCGCAGATGTTGCAAGAAAACACACAAACACGCACGCACACGCACATATAAAAACCTCCCCGACACACACATACACACACGCACACACACACACACACACACACACACATATATATATATATATATATATATATATATATATATATATATATATTTATTGATATATTTGATTTTGTACATACTAAAGTTTTTAAGTTCAATGGATATAAATATATCATTCCAGAGCATTCATCAAAAGTTTGTAGACAGAACACATTCAAACGACCATATCTTTATTTTTACAAACATTTGAATATTTTTTAGAAACGGCTGTTAAAATAAATGTATTTGCTGAAAAATAAAGATATAATCGTCAGAATCTGTTTTTCTATTGTACGTGTATATGTATATATTATATTAATCTATCTATCTATACATATATATGTATATATATATATGTATATATATATATATATATATATATATTTATATATATATATACATATATATATATATATGTATATATATATATGTGTGTGTGTATATATATATATATATTTAGGTAGTATCTTCTCTTACAGGCAAGTATTGTTTAATACAACAGACAGTTTATGTCTGGATATTTAGGTAGATCCTTTCAATAGTCCAAATCAGAATTTTAGTCTTTTTTTAGGGGGGTGCGGGAGAGAATTGGCTGATGAATCTTCCATAGTTTTGATTTCTGTCCCTAATATATTAAGACTATCTTTAGGTGAATGAGGATAATCAGGTAAAGACTATATGTTAGTATTATAGAGTGTTTGGACGGGAATTATGTAATAAGTATGAAACTATAGTTAGCACTATATATATTTTAGTATATTATTATCCTCATTCACCTGAAGATGAATCTGGATTGGTCTTAAAGTAATCGGGACAGAAACTAAAACTATGGCAGATTCATCAGCCATTCTCCTCTCCCCGAAACTAAGATTCTGATTCGGACTACTGAAAACAGCTACTAAAGGATATCCAGACATAAGTTGCCTGTTATATTCAACAATATATATATATATATATATATATATATATATATATATATATATATATATATATATATATATATATATATATATACATTAATTACTTATTAGCTAGATACATACATGTTTCATGATTACGCAATCTTCAGTGCAGGAAGCTATTTCCCGACGGTTGACGGATATATGTATATACACCAACCAAATAAATTATTTATAAACATTCCATAAATAAATTTCCGAAAATGTTCACAGGTAATCAAGCATTTTATCATAAAAGTGTTGCTAACAAATGAGCATACATTCATAGCAAGTATTTGCAAAATAAAACATTTGTCGAAATCATTGAATGTTTACCGACCAATGATTATAGCTTTTTACTTAAAACAATTCAAAAGTAACGTTTATTGCTGAAAATAAAGAATAAATAAATAAAATAATAATGAATGACGGTTATATATAAGAATTTATTGATAGAATTAATATATGGCAATATATAGTTCAATAGATTTAATGAAGACACTATATTTACACACATAATTACCATTGTGGTTTGTAAAAAAAATGAAAAAAGTATCGCGTGGATTAGATCAGTCAATTTTCCAATAGTTAGTAGCACTGTTCTTGCTACATTATTAATAGGTTTCCATGAGTCCGTTTTAGACGAAAATTGACGCCCATTGAAATCAGCGTATCGTTTGATAATAGACCAACATTTTTATATGGAGTTTAAATCTAGTCGGCATGGAGGTCAGATCATCAACTTCATACCTTAAATGTCAAATATGCAAGGAGTTTTGGTTAGTTGCATAAACAGAGAATGGAGGACGTGGTGAATAAAAACGGCAGACGTAATGTTTACGTCTTCAAAGACAAACAAATCTGTCTCTTAGTATACCAAACAATAGCAATACTTTTCCACTATTTTGTTGTCGTCTAAAACGATAGTGACTCTCATCACCAGAATAAACCAAACCTTTTCCCCAGCCATCAGGTCCATACACAGTTTGTGTTAGTCTCATTAGTTAAAAGTACATAAGTAATATCCATCTTCATATATTTCTTTGCCCATTACATCCTAAAGTGTATGTGTCTTCGTATACAAAAGATTTGTAATTGAGACTTCCACGGAAGCCATTGTTTGCAGAATTACATTTTATGTTGATTTGGGTAAGTCGGGACACCCATCTGCTGTTAAGATTCCTTTGCTTAATTATTCAGGTTTTCTGCGGAGTTTACTACCAATATTCCTCCAATACCTGTTGGTGACAGTCTTTGGTATTCGTAGCATCTGATCGTTTCTTCTTTTATGAAAGGTTCTCCAGAAGTCTTTTTACAATATCCAAATGACGATTTATATTTCGGGCAACTACATCAAGAGACCACCTTTTAGACGTACTCTTTATTATAGTTACTTTTGTCTGCCCTAGTTATTTATTTTAAACGTTCCATCTTGTTAAAAGTAACAAAAAGCTTTTATATCTGGCCACCTTAAAATGATTTTAGAACGTTACTAACTGCACTATCTATTCTGAATAATGTGTAAATAATTGATATGATGTTATAATGCACCAGAATCTTCGTACACAATAGTTAGAATTTGTTCACACAATGATGAGTAAATCTAATCTTTATTAGAAATATATTATCGCTGATCACAGTGTATATTAATATATATGTATGTATGTATATATGTATATATATGTTTATATTCATATATATATATATATATATATATATATATATAAATACATTAGACAGTTAGCAATAGTATGGGATACATTTAAGATAAGGTAAGACAACAAAGTGAAAACATAGATTTGATTATGAACAAGAATATCAGAATCATAAGATACTAAATATGGATGAGATCACATATATCATAAATTGGGACAACGGAATAGGGTAAATTTATTATATGCACATGCAATTTAGTAAGATTGGAGGGGGGCATCCGAGGTTTGTCTATAGCAGAAATGGAAAAGGCTATAGCCGGCAAATAACATAACTGAAGAGATATAAGGGATTGTTTTAGAAACCAAGAATCAGCTAGAGTCTTATATGAACGCTACTTGAATGGTGGATGTAGATAGAGAGGTTAAAGACTATCACTTGAATACACTCTTATATAGATATTAACGTGTCCTTGCCGTATTGACAGTAGTAAGGTAGGTGTAAGATAGGATGATTTTACTGATTACTGAAGGAAACTCCTCATTACGACTGTAAATATCAATGGGATAAAACTGATCGGTAAACCTTAAACTAAAAATAATATATAAACCTCTCACAAATATATTAAATTCATACCAGATTGTGAATAGAGAAAACAACATGACGATGTTTACCTAAACCTTTAGAACATGTACTATATTTTAAATAGTAATAATTATAGTGTTGAACTAACTTTAATATAAAGTAATTAGACAAGATATTCCAGTGAAATTGAATTCATATTTGTATTAACTCTGCACTTAGTTTTGTATGCAGATAAAGTAAGTTTATACCATATTATTAATGCCATAACTTATGTAATGGAAATTATTTTCGAGTTAATTCAATTATGTCATAAATAAAATAAAAATAATTATCACATAGCTAAACTAGAACAATAACACTAAACTAATGATTTTGGAGAAGATTATGTGAATTCGTGCGTTGTCTGAATTGAGGTGTTAATCTGGCGGACAGCCGCACATAATGCAGCAATGCCGAAATTGCGAATGTATATTCACATTTGTTTTTCGAAAAGAAGTAAATCTTTCATGTCAAACTACGGTGTATACTTTTTAAAACCAATAACCTGATGAGCTGAAGGAGGACAGCTCTTACATGGGCATTCTAATGACTGTTCGTCTACTTTCTAGCGAAACTAACTTGTAAAATAATTGTACTTAAGAGTGTCTGTTTTGAAGTAAGAGTTATCTGCATAAGAAAGGGTGTATTCCTTTTATGTTTACGTTCTTAGCTAAAAGGAATATTTGTAAAAGTATTAGAATGTATAGCTTAAAAAGGTTTACAGGATTTAAAGTTATCTCCTTGGACCCTATCAAGAGAAATAGAGTATTATTTCTCCATGCTGTTCGTTGGCATGCCCCTGACGACAGAAAAGGCAGCCATGTGACCAGCCATGTTTACAAACAAGTATGTGGCATTAAACTTAAGTCAACATGTCGTTATTCGGCTAACACTTGATTCGCAATCGGGATTCGATTCACAACACAGGGGAATTAAATAATTTTATTTCAGAATTCTATTTCATTTTAATTTAATTTGATACACGTAAATATTATACAATATTTAAATGTAACTGTATGTACCTGTGTGTGTGTTATTTTTAGGAACGAGTTGTTGAATGCTAACATGTGTAGATGTATTGAACAGACTGGTGTGTCTTTTGGTCCGCTGGAAAAGCAGTGTGGGCGTACGTGAGATCAGGCTGGACACCAAGATATGTGCGTATAAGGCCTGTGTTGTATCACCTTTCTTATATACTTATTAGGCATAGACAACTTACAGAGCTCATATTCGCAAGAAACAGCGATTTGATCAGAATTGCCTTAGGCATTTGCTTGACATCCGTTAGGATAGCTTAACCCCTGACACTTAAATGTTGGAGAGGGCTGCTGTTCCAATGTGTTGTAACATAATTTAAGTGGAATATATTCAGTAGGTGTTCGTACCAGTTTGGGATACGTCCTCGACAATCCGTTTGACATTAACTTTGTCGTTATCAGGCTGAGGTATTTATATATATATATATAAGCAAATACTACCCGCCCACCGGGCGGCAATTACTGACGCTGTAGTCTTCTTTACATAAACCAAAGAAGTAATATTCATTTGACATTTTAAATTTTGGTAATTTAGAGGAATTTAAAAAAAAATGATTATTGTCGTAGTGTTATTTGATATATTCCAATATGGGGGAAATATATTGTGCATGAACATCGTCAAATTTTATGTTTTAGGAAAAAACAAAACAGTACTGATACGACACTACACTGCCCATTAAAAATATTCCAATTTTATAATTTTTTTTTAGTTTAAAAAAAACCTTATCACAAAAAAATATTTGTTATGTATCCGGCGCCTTTTGGCTAAGATCAAGGGGTAGTATCTGCTCGATATTTCAGCGATATTTGAGACTTTACTAAAGCCGGAAGTAAATTATCTCCTTTGAAAATGAAATCCTAAATAAGGTTTTACACGCTATTATTTATTTTATAAAATCTATATATCTTATTTTATGTATAATTATAATAATAGTACTATCGACAAAAACGATTGCGTATGTAGAAGAAAAGTTGACAATACAAAGTGGAAATGTATATTACAGAATATTAATTAATTAAAAACTTAAAACTAAATAAAAGGCAAATAAGCAAAATCGAGATTTGTTTGAGTGACTAGAAGATGCCTATATATAGAAATATACAAACACTTTCGCATTAGTCATTTTGATAAACACATACAGAAAAGCGTATCATGCTAATAGAGTGTAATACAATTATTCATTTCATCCAAACTCAACGTCTAATATTTTAAAAGTAGGTAATATATGCACAAAGAGACATGAATACCGACAGACAACACAGACAAGCACACGCTCAAAGGCATATCTACAATCTGCATATGACTTTTTCATGAGGACACCGATTTGTCTGGCGTTGAATAAACATAGACGGATACAACACCAGCGAACGTATAATTGATTAGATACACTATGTCTCGCAGAGATACATATTAAGACACACTATTCTCCCAAAGTATAGTGCTTTTGACTAATTAAATAAAGTATAGCCATATTTTTATGTACGTATGTACCTCAGAGAGGATGAAAAACACATACGATATATTAATACGTCTTATACAATCTGATTCGTTGTGGACTCTTTTAACTTATATAACATATTTCAATATGCATGAGCAGGTACCTAAATCGTGCAAAAGTTTAAGAACTTAAAATGCAAGAAAAAATTTTTATTTTCAATATATAATTCTAATAAAGCATTTTATTTAGTGAGAAAGGCAAGAGAGGTAGATAGATATAAAGGGAGTGAGATATAAAGTTATAAATATATATATATATATATATATATATATATATATATATATATATATATATATATATATATATATATATATATATACTAGGTAAAACATCCACAGGGTAGTAGTCCAAAGAATTTCAACCGAGTTTATAAAAAGTGCTCAATATAAAATACAGCTTTTATATATGAGTATTTTAATTTAGACCGACATGTACAAAATCTGCGACACTGGCCTTTCGATGTCATCAATCAACAGCTATTATAAATTAGGATCTGATTAGGTAGAGTTCGCATTTGACCGTAACTTTAGATCATATTTGAAAAGAAGCAAATATGATCTAAGGTTAAGATCGGAGTCTAACTCTGCCTGATTAGATCTCAGTTGATAATAACTGTTGATCGATAACATCGACATGCCAATGTCGCAGATGTGTATATAAAATAATCATATATATATATATATATATATATATATATATATATATATATATATATATATATATATATATATATATATATTGTGTCTGTGTGTATTTCGGCAGCATTATCTCATGTATGCGAACATTGTTAAAAATACCAGAATGCGTCTGTTTAATTATCCCTTTTTTAATTTTTCAATTTTTCTGATGGTCTTTTTCGTATTCAAATCAAAATACTGTACTTATAAACAACGAATTCCTTTATTAAATCGTTCATTAATAAACAAAAAATAATGGATGTATATATTTGACGAGAGCGCATCACGCTTAAAACGCGTTATATAAATTTATAAAATGATAAAATGATAAAATAACAAAATAATAAATAAATGTTTTAAAATAACTTTTTACAAATGTTGTTAGCCTTACTCCTTTGCATATGTATCTCTATCTATCTATCTATCTCTCTCTCTCTCTCTCTCTCTCTCTATATATATATATATATATATATATATATATATATATACACACCTGGGGCGTTCACTAAGTACTGCCACTAACCCACTTCCAGTTGTCTGATCTAGATGAGGTTTTGCATGTGTAGTGATATCTGTATGCGATATGTTGCAAAAACAGCTCTGAACTAATTGTGGTTTGTGACTTACAAGTGATTTAACTGAGTCAGGTGTGAAATGGAGCCAGATGAGTGTCGCGTAGTGATCGGGTGTTTGTATTTGAAAGGAAGCACACCAAAGGAGACTTTTGATGAAATGAAAGAAACTGATAGTGATGATGCCCCATCATATGACTTTGTAAAACGCTGGCATCGTGAATTCCAACATATCAGGAAGTCTGTGGAAACAGCTCCTGGTCGTTCCTTCTTCTGCCATTGATAAGGCATCTGTTTGTCAAGTTGAGGCTGCTATTTTAGAAGATCGGCGCATTACTATTCGCCAAATAGCTAAAGAGGTCAAGATTATACAGGGTATGTGGGAACTATCATTAATTACCATTTGCATATGCATAAAGTGTCTGCCAGATGGATTCCCATGTTGCCCACCCCTATCCAGAAGCATGAACACGTCGAGTGCTGAGGAATTAATTGGAGATGTGCCAAGAATATGAGTCAAAGTTTTCCCAAAGACTGATTACACATGATGAAACTTAGGTATATCACTATGATCCAGAGACCAAAGCCCGGTTAATACAGTGGAAGCATTTGGACTCATCACCTCCAAAGAAGGTAGGGGTGCAACCCTCCGCTGGCAAGGGCAAGCTCACAGTCTTCTAGGACCAGGACGGAGTAGTGATGATAGATTTCCTGGCAAAGGGTATCACAATTACTTTGACTCACAACCTCCAAGAAGGCAAAGGTGCATCACTCCGCTGGCAAGGTAATGCTCACAGTATTCTGGTACCAGGACTGAGTAGTGATGACAGATTGCCTGGCAAATGGTACATGAGCTAATTACGCTTCACTTTTGATGAAATTAAGAGAAGCTATCAAAATCAAGCGGCGGGGCAAGATCAGCAAAGTATTCCCCCCCTGCAGGACAACGCTCCGGTCTACAACTCGCATGTCGCCAGATACAAAGCACGGGCGTGTAGCTAAAAAATCCTCCCCATCCCCCTTTCTTTCCTGACCTTGCACCCTCTTAATGTTCATCTCTTCAAAGCCATGAAATTGTTTTATGAAACGGAAGCGTTTCCCAGATGATGCAGCCTTGATTTCTGAAGTTACGATGTGGTTGGAGGACCAACCTGGGGTGGTCTACAAACACGTTCTCCAGAGCTGCATCAAACGATGGGAGAAATGCATAACTCTTGGTGGGTCCTATTTAGAGAAAGACTAATAACTGTGGTATGTTTCATTAATCTACTGCTATGAGAAATGGATCAGGGGCATTACTTATTGACCGCCCCTTGTATATAAAGGAATACTGATAAAAGTGTGTCAGAGGGAGAGGGAGAGATAAAGTTTATTGCACATGTATTTTGTAAAGAAAATGCATCTTTTCTTTCCGTCTTTCCTTTTGGCAGTTTTTTGTGATATTTTTTTGTTTATGTTCGCTCCTGAGTTATATGAAAAAGTGAATATGAAAAGAAGGGATATTTGTTTTAAAAACTCACATAGCAGAGCAAGATAAAAGTTTTCACAGAAATATATTATACACATTTATTGTTCCATTTTTGCTTATAACTAGTGGAGATAAATACACCAGGATAAAACGGATATACTTTTGTGAAAATGATTTACGGTCAAATGAAGGAGTTTAACCATGTCCATGAAGTATACGTGCAAACTAGAAGACTTCGCGCATTTATATTAATTATTTTATTAATATTAATACTTTTTAAAGTAGTTATTTTTTCCATAAGCGTATTATTGTTAGTTGAATAGCTTTCAACATCGCTTTCAATTTTTTGTCACGTAATGTGCGTTTCCAGACAAAAAAAATAGTAAAAAAGCTCCACGCTTTTACTTATACTTTCTTATGATAATAATTTTTCTCTCTTCTTTCTGTTTCTTCTGCAAGGTAAGAATCAACGGTAGAGTCAGACTCCCACCCTCCCTTCGGCCTTACATCCACTGTCAGCCAAGCTTGGCTATGACATATTTTGACCCAGACAAACCTCCCAGCTAAAAATAAACATGTTGAAGCTAATAAGTCAAAACCAACATCCTATTCGTATTCGCCTCCTTTGAATAAGAGAGATATAAGAGTGATAACGCCATATCCAAAATAATGGTTTTCATTGTCTGCTTATTCGCATGTCCACGTCTGGACGCTGTTTGACGAATCAAAAGTAATATTATGTATGCTATTTATACATTGTGTATTGTATCCTGAAGAAGGCTTTCAATCAAGACGAAACGTGGGCTTTCCTCCTTTTATTTTTCACATATATATATATATATATATATATATATATGTGTGTGTATATATATATATATTTATATACATATGTTCATATATATATATATATATATATATATATATATATATATATATATACCTCACATAGAGTGGATGTATAACTTACAGCGTTTTAAGACTTCATCAAGGGAATTCTCCACCGTTTTTCGAGACTTACTTTTTGCAGACGATGTAGATCTGATATGCAAATAGTATGGATAGTTTTTCATGGGCGGGTAGAATAATGGGTCTCACAAAAATCTTGGGTAAGACAAAGACTATATTTGCTCACGTCACTGGCAACCTGTATAATGACTAAGATATATTTGTTGTAGGACACAAACTGTTTGTAGTGGGTCTGTTTATTTACCTAGGTGGTGTTTTGTTGTGGAACGGGTCGTTGCATGCAATAATATGTAGATGTATTGAACAAGCTGGTGTGTTTTTTCGTCAGCTGGAAAAGCAGTGTGGGCGTATGTAAGATCTAGCTTGACACTAAGATATGTGCATATAAGGTCTGTGTTGTATCACTTTTCTTATATACTTGTTAGACATAGACCACTTACAGAGCTCATATTCGCAAGCAACAGCGATTCAATCAGAATTGTCTTAGGCACTTGCTTAACATCCGTTGGTATAGTATAACCCCTGACACTTAAGAGTTGCTGCTCCAAGCATTGAGTCTCGTATGAAGAAAAAAACAACAGACAACGTTGGGCTGGTCATCTTGTTTTCTTACAGATGACAGACTGCCAAAGTAGGTGATTTATGGGGAACTAATGTCGAATACTCGCTCACAGTAAAAACAACGTAAGCGATTCCAAGAGTGTCTCAAAGACGATTTTAAGTGCTTTGGAATTCATGTTGGAAGATGGTCGGGGACTGTTGTAGATAGGTCATGGTTGACGAAAGTGATTTTTTAAGGCAGTACTCTTTTTGAAATGAATAGGACAACACATCAGCAGCTGAAGAGAGTAGCGAGGAATAGACGGGACGTGACACCTCAAGCACATGGAGGAAACATGGAACACCTAAGATACCAATCATGCAACTTGGTAACTATGTGCATGTGCTGCAAAATAAAGCACATACAAGAGGTAGCTTCAATAATGTGATCCTTTCAGATTATCTCGACATGGGAAACTTCTGTAAAAATTTAGCAGGCTTAAAAGTCATTGCCGCGCTGCTCACTGGGAGGATTTACACTAATATCACTTCGATAAGCAAAAAGTGGGCATTCTCATTATTGACTAGACAACAACCATATATAAATATATATATATATATATATATATATATATATATATATAATTTAAAATATGATCATATTTACAATTTTACCTAGATAGATGAATGAAAAATAACATATTTAATACGAGATCAAGTAATAAAATAACTTTTGCGCGATTGGGTTCGTAAGAAACTCAACTGTTGATGCTTTGTTTCTAACATATAGCTATTAACCAACATATGGATTTAGCTAAACGAAAAGAAATTCGAATCATTAAGAAAAACAACGAAACTATTTTAAATATAAAAAACACACTAAAATCATTATTAAAATTGTTAAAACATTTTTAAAATACTATTTTCTCTTTGATATATATTGTTTGTTTAATTTTATTTTTGTGTTATGCAATCTTTTTTTCCAAAAATATATTTTCTATAAATATAATATTTTATATATAATATTTTATATATGAGAAATATTATATATATTTATTTCATGGTGATTCTGTATTACCGTGCCGAAAACAAATATTTTCAATTTTTACATTTGAAGAGGAAAATGACAGGGAGAAATGATTGAAAGTGTTCCCCCAGATTTATCTTCAAATGGAGTCTTTCATTATGTATGTTAATTAACTTAAAGAAAAGTAAATATATATATATATATATATATATATATATATATATATATATATATATATATATTATTTTTGACAAAAGGAAATTACTTTTCCCGAAATATTAAATAAATGATTTGTAATATTCATCCGAACAACACACAAACAGCTAACACCACACTTGCTCTTATGTTCCATTTTAATAAAAAAATTAATAGTAAGCCCCATTTCGTATTCGCTTTATTAGTTGTTTTACTTCCAGCTTACTTCCTACCCGAAATTTGCATTGCCTTTTAAAAACATACTACTACTATTCCTAGCAATACTTCAAGCTAACTACCATTCTCTATTATATATATATATATATATATATATATATATATATATATATATATATATATATATATATAAGAATATTATTTTTTGAAGGCGATAACAATGCGTTGTTAGAGTGACACATACGACACGTGGAATCGTAAAAAACAAAACAAAGTGACAATATTGAAAAGTCAATAATTTTCAGAATTTTTTATTTTTTTTATTTACCAGTGTATCGTGATCGTGGTGTTGGGTTGGAGTGTGTCCTTTTCATTTAATTTTCGAGGGTATCCCTCATCCTCAGAATAAAATAAATACTACCACTCGTTGGAGTGTGTTTTTTTTTTTTTTGCCAAAAGCCGGGGCCGGAAATGTTGGTTTGTTTTTAGTAGTAGGTCCGGGGAAGTTTCTTATTTATTTTTTATAAATTATTATTTATTATTTTAACCGTTGCTGTTTATTTTGTTAGTAATTATACTGAGTAATTTATTTTTATTTATTTATTTATTATTTTTTTTTTATATATAACGTTGTTTGTTTTGTTAATAGTATACTGAATAATCGTATTTCGGTGGCAGGGGCTGATAACTCGTGGTAGTCAAGCTTTGTTTGTGGGAGTTATGTCCCTTTAGTAATTTCGTTTACCGTGTGTGTGTGTAGTAGCGGATGTGATTGGGTGTGTCTAATGCGCGTTGTTCTAACCTATTCATGTATGTGATGGCCAGTAGTCCTGATACGCTGGATCCCATAGGTAGGCCTGTTATTTGTTTGTAGGTCTGTCCTTTGTATGTGAAGTAAGTGTTGTCGACTATTATGTAAAGTAGATTGTGTATGTCAGTGGCAGTGAGACCGAAGCAGTAGAGGTCGTTGGATGAGATGTAGTCGGTGATTAGGCCCACAGCTGGGTGAGCTGGTACGGATGTATAGAGGGATACAACGTCGAGGCTGAACGCATATCTGTTGCGTTGTAGTTCCTGGGGTTGCAGTGAGTGCAGTCTGTGTATTACCTCATCAGAGCTGCTGACGTGTCCTGGGTAGGTGGGAAGTAGGGGCTTTAGTAGTTGGGAGAGAAGCCAGGAGATCTTGTAGAGGGGTCCCTCTATGCTTGAGACTATGGGCCTTATTTGTGTTATGGGGCTGTTTTTGTGTGTTTTTATTAGGTGGTAGAATGTAGGGAGTCTGCTATTTCTTGTGGTGAGGTTTCGTTTGTATCTGTTGGGGAGGTTTCTTTTCTTACATATTAGTGTCCATGCTGTGTTTATCTGATTTTCTATCTCAGTGGGGGAGGCGTCTGTGGTGGGTGTGTAGAGTGTGTCGTTGTTGAGGTGTCTAAGTGCTAGGTCGTCGTACGTTTCTTGAGAGATAACGCAGAATTCTTTGCCTTTGTCAGAAGGCAGGCATATTAGGTTTTTGTCCTTTAAGTTTTTGAGGGTGAGTCGTTGCGTTCTTGTGAGATTGGGTGTGATGTTTGGTTGTTCTCTTTGTATGATGGATGATATGTTGTGCAAAAGTCTTGTGAGTTTGCGGTCTAAATCGTGGTTGTCTGGAGGGGGGTGGAGGGGGCGGTCTAGCTGGTATGTAGGGAATGTGGCGGCGTTTTCAATGGCGGAGGAACTGTTGGTGGTGTTATGTGTGTTCTGTAGGTCTTGGTTGAAGGCAGACAGCCATTTTAGGTGATATGCCGTTCTGCAGAACTGTGCCTCGATGTTGAGTTTGGCCCTGTCATCTAACTTTTGTGTAGTTATAAACTTGGGGCCTAGGTTGAGGAGTTCTGTTTCGTTTGGCATTAGTGAGTTAGTCAGGTCTGTGACGAGGGATCTAGCTGTGGGTTGCGTGTTATTGTTGTCGGTTGGGTCGTTATTGTTGGGGCTGATTATAGGGGTGGGGGTATTTTTATGAATAATACTTGTATATATATATATATATATATATATATATATATATATATATATATATATATATATATATATATATATACAAGTATTATTTAGGAATCAAACAATCACAACGCTTTATTGTATTCGGTGCCAATAGAAATTTATAAAAATTATTGAAATAAATTCTACATCTGAAATTAATCGTGTTAAATACAAAATATATTCAAGTTCAAAGCGTTAAAATCTATTTTTTGTAAAATCCTGGAGAACAGTTTGAATTATCTTCTCTTCTTATTTGACTCTTCAAAACATGAGATATAAATATTTTTTCGGCGCTGTAATACAGAAGCACCTATGCTATACTGAATAGATTTTATATATAATATGTTATATATGATATTTTATATATAATATTTTATATATAATATTTTATATATAATTGTATAGATAATATTTTTTATATTATATATTTTATTTTATATGTAATTTATAGATAATTAAAATGGCTATATAGTAACATTTTCATGGGGGTTCATGTTAGATCCGTTTGTACGAAATGTATTCTTATTAAACTCATCTTTATACAATTGTAACTAACTTAATATAATCTTCTTTTAATTATTTATTACTGTTATGAAGCTTTCTGCCGGAGACCTCATTTTGTGTAAGAGCTGCTCTCTACGATTGATTCGGAGTAATTTATTCTTATTTCACTGTTATTGATACATCAAGATGTTGACACAATCGGCGGCCGCACATCGGGTGTAGGTTCTATTTGTATTAAAGACCTCTTTTGTGTTAGGAATTTTTTTTCAAAAGTATTCTATGACTAGTTTTTGTGGAGTGTATGTCTACGTCAGTATATGTTTCAATAGCCTATAACTCTGGCAGCAGGCGTTACCAGAGCTATATTTATTGAGATATTTTTAATTATTAAGACATACAGAACGAACACAATGTTTCGGATTGTTTTAGATGATGATTGTTAATGCTGATTATTGGGATATTTTAACTACTGTTCTCATTACTGGAATTTATTCTAATAATTATAACGTGGAGTAAACGTCCGACAATCTTCAGGTGCAGCTTGCCCAACTCGGGAATCTGTATGTCGAACTCGGAAATCTGTACAAAGCTGACCCTCATTTCGTCAGCCATGAATTAAATAAAGTGTTCCGTTCCAAATTCCGTACATATTTCTGGGTTAAACAGTGTCAACCTTAAGAAAGTCGGATGCTACATCGACCGAAATGTAGTAAGAATAAAATAAAAGATCACAACAGTAGTCCGAATAAACCAATTAATACACATAAAATAATCAAGAAGTTAAACCATAGCCTTTCCAAACACCTATAAACACTATACATATATATATATATATATAATATATATATATATATATATGTATATATATATGTGTGTGTGTGTGTGTGTGTGTGTGTGTATGTGTGTGTGTAAAGGAGTAAGGCTACAACATATGCAAAAATTTGTTTAAAGCATTTATTTATTATTTTGTTATTTTATAATTTTATATATAACGTGTTTCAAGCGGTGGTCCGCTCTCATCGGATATGTAAATGAATGTACGCGTTATATATAAAATTAGAAAATGATAAAATAATAAATAAACGTTGAAAAGACTCTTTACATATATTGGTAGCCTTACTCCTTCACATATATACTTTCCTCTCGTTGGAACTGGACTAATACTGCACTACCCTCTTATATATATATATATATATATATATATATATATATATATATATATATATATATATATATATATATTGTATTTCTTAATTTGGAGACTTACCCAGCAGAGTGCTCAATTATAAATGTAAAAGTAAAATAAACTAGATAAGAGCATGATATGTATTAATCTTATATATAAAGTAAAGACGTTTTTTCCCCTGTACCTTCGCGTCGAATAGAAAAATAAACTCGAACTCAATACGTTACTACAATCGCAACAACATCAAGCTTATTCGCTCGAGCGTGTTCTTAGCAAACTCTACAGTCTTACATCCACCACGGGCAAATTGTTACTTTCGTTCCTCCATCAGTCACTCTCCCCAAAACAGACACCATACAGGTAGTAGCAAGAACATTTCTCTCTAACATTTTACTCCTCCCACGCTACCAGTCTACACCGGGTACAACTACACAACGGATACTTTACACATTTTACACACATTATTTATGTTAGGTCCGTCTTCACATTACAACACAGTAGCATACGTTGCACAGAAAATATAACAGACGCTCCCTTCAATACATGTGCCTACGTCACTTCCGTTAAATACTATTACGCAATCTCATACTCTCAGCCTCGAACAGCGTATACAGTTCACGAAACGCCTGCCACATTCACTACGCTTAAACAGTTATGCCGATTTCCCTTACCGACCTACGACTACTTCAGGTAATACGCCGTTCCTGTTCTGCTATTTACATTATACATCTACCCTAAACAACATTACGTTTTACTTACTTTGAAAAAAACAAATTTATACACAATTTGAACCAATGGAATACGTTAAGAAAAAAACAAACTGTTACAGATTAACCGATTAACATTCCCTGATTCTTACTTCACACGGATTTTCCCCATTCTTTTAATTGCTATTCATTTACATTATACCTTAACATTTAAAAAATAACTGTTCACTATTCTGAGAAATTTGTAATTCCTACAATAAATAAACAATTATTACTTTTATAAATTATTATTAAATAAAATACAATAACAATTGCTTCTTTGGGATAACTTCCCCCACCGTTAAATACTTAGAGAAAATAAACAAAACATAAACAAACCGATTACATACATTTATTATTTACGTTTTTTACATTAGTTTACATAAACAACACCAATTACATAATAACAAATATATTACATTTCATCCCTAAACAATAATATACAAAAATTACGTTTTCCTTACTAAATCAAAACAAATAGATTTACTTCTACAGATGTTGACCCACCGTAATACTTTACGAAAAAAAAAACCCAACGGATTACGTTAAGAAAAAAACACGGTTAGAGAATAGCCGAATTACATTCCCTAATTCTTGCTTCGCACGGATTCTTCCCATTCTTTTAATGTCTATTCATTTAAATGATAACTGTTCATTTCCAAAAATAAATGTTGACTATTTTGGGAAACTTTTAATTCGTACTATAAAAAACAAACAAATATTATTTTTATAAATTATTACTAACTAAAATACAATAACAATTGCTTCTTTGGGAAAACTTCCCTAACCGTTAAATACTTGGTTAAAATAAACAAAACATAAACAAACCGAAAAGATACATGTTTCCTTTACGTTGTTCTCATTATTATACTTAAATGACTGCGATTACATAATAACAAACATGAAAACTTCCAACTATAAAAAATAAGATAAAACAATTACGTTTTTACTTACTAAAAGAAAAACAAAAAACTTTACTTCTACAGAATGTGACCCAACGTAATACGTTCGGAAAAAAAAGTTTATAGATTAGCCAAATGACATTACCTACTTCTTCCTTCGCACGTATTTTCCCATTCTTTTAATGGCTATTCATTTAAATGATGACTTTTTATTTTCAAAATAACTGTTCACTATTTTGATACAGTTTATTTCATACAATAAAAATCAATATTATTATTTTTATAAATTATTAATAAATAAATTACACTAACAATTGCTTCCTTGTGAAAAGTTCTCTCAACGTTAAATACTTTGAGAAAATTACCAAAACATACACAAACAGAATATATACATTTTTTTTAATCCAATGTCGGGGGAGGGGGGAATTGAAATCGCAGCGATTAATTAAAGAGGCCTACAGAGCCCCATTAAAATCACCCCACCCCACATTATCTTTTTATAGAAATTCCATTTTCTTTGGCTGAAAAGACAAATGGAAAATGAGCACCACTGAAACACACACACAATTAATGTAACCTTCAGAGCATTACAAATTGTATTCGGATGGTCGGGGGAAATAAAATGACGATTATATGATTATTTTCAATAAGGAAGACTATTCGCTATTTTTTTAATTGACTGCGATTGAGTGACATGAGTCAAATGCCTAGCAGTGGGGTGTGGCGGGATTGATAGGTTGATGTGGTGGATCTGTTTTGAAAAGTAACAAAATATAAATAACCGAAAAGAAAAATATTGTATCCGATAGAGGAGGGGCATAAAACACCGAATTGTACAATATATTTAAATCGACAGAAGACTCAGGAATGTGCGGAAAATCCATCAACGTTACTTCTACTATTTCAAAAAGTAAAACAAATAAAACTAAACCGAAATAAAATAGCATGTATTGGGAGGGGGGAGATTGCCTATTATATGATTTTTTATAATAATAAACACTATTCTCTATTTTTAAATGACTGCGATTGAGTCACATGAGCCAAATGCCTGGTGGCGGACGATGGTGGCCGTGAAAAGTGCTGCCCGTTTTATGTTACGATTCACCTTCTGGCGAGCAAATGTATGGGCCGATTAGATATAACTCTTTCTCAAACACTAAATTAGATATTGTTCTTGCATTGCAAAGCATGCTAACAATTTCAGATGGCGATGGAGAATAATGGAGGTGCAACAAAAATTGAGATCCTCTGAATAGATTCAGTTATCAGTGTGGAAATTCCGGATCCAGTGGCATCTTTTACATGATATCATTAGGCACCATATGATTCATGGACCATGTGGAAACATAAACAGATGTTCACTCTGTCTCAAAGATGGACACTGCAGTAAGAGATATCCCAGACACTTCTTGAGTGAAACTCAATCGGATACAAATGGCTACCCACAATATCGACAACTATCTCCTTTAGCTGGAGGTTTTGAGACGATAGTTACCCTACCTGGCAACATAACAGTTCCTGTAGACAACCGATGCATTGAACCCCATAATAAACTGCTTTATAAGATTTTTGATGCACATATCAATGTTGAATATTGCAACAGCGTGAAATCAATAAAATACATTTGTAAATATGTAAATAAAGGTAGTGATCAAGATACCTTCACAATTGTAAGTAATGCTCATGATGAAGTTAAGAGTACGAAACGGAACGTTACATATCTACCAATGAAACCATTTGGAGAATACTTAACTTTCACATACATGTATATCATCCCCCAGTTATTCACCTATCAGTTCATCTAGAAAATGGACAGCGGATATACTTTACTGAATGTACTGCGGCAGATGGAGTTGCAAATCCAACTTCAACCACTCTAACAGCTTTCTTCAAATTGTGTCAAACAGATTTTTTGGCATGTACACTTTTGTACTCAGAAGTTCCACTTTATTATACCTGGGACACAAAAACTAAGGTCTTCAATCAACGATTACAGGGTAAGCCAGTTCCAGGCTATCTGTGCGTTAAAAAAACAGAAGTTTGGGGCAGGGTATGCACCGTGCATCCAAATCAATTTCATAGCTTCTGTTTGAGACTGCTTCTACACAATGTTAGAGGTACACAGAGCTTTAATGACCTAAAAACGATCAATGGTCAAGTTATGACTACATTCAGGGATGCATGTAGTGCACATGGACTACTTGAAGAAGCTTTTACTGAAGATTTCCTTCTTAGGAAATGCAATCAACAGCCTGAAGTTGATATAACACTTTCAGACGACATCTTCAATATGGCTTTAGTACATATAGAAGCTATGACTTATAGGATGAATGGTAAAACACTGACAAAATTGGATCTTACCTCACCTAATCGATCTAAATCGAACTAAATAATGAGCAAATTCATATTTTTCGTACTATAGTTAATACTGTAGAAGATCAGCAAGGTGGCCTGATATTCCTTGATGCCCCCAGAGGTACAGGAAAGACATTTGTTACCAAGTTAATTCTTGCTAAAGTTAGGTCAGAAGGCAAAATAGCTGTGGCAGTCACATTATCTGCCATTGCAACCACTCTTCTTCCTGGTGGTATAACAGCTCACTCCACATTTAAGTTGCCATTATCCTTAACAAAAGATGCTGATCCAAGTTGTCAAATAGAAAGAGGATCAGATCCAGCTAAAGTTTTACAGAATTGTTCCTTGATCGTATGGGATGAATGTACAATGGCACATAAACAAGCGTTCGATGCTCTAGATAAAACATTGCGTGATCTCAAGAAACGTGATGTTGTTATGGGTGGCATAACACTTTTATTATCAGGTGACTTCCGACAAACGCTTTCTATTGTTCCACGTGGAAGTCCCGCTGACGAGCTTAATGCTTGCATTAAATTGTCATATTTGTGGAAGTACATTAAGACTGTAACGTTATTTACAAACATGCGTGTACATCTCAATAGTGACCCAATGGCTGGTGAGTTTGCCTCCCTACTCCTAAAAATAGGTGATGGCAAGCTTGCAACAACCAACAATGGCAAGATTGTTATTACTCCAGGTATTAGCTCAATTGTTTCATCACTCACAGAACTTAGTATCAAAGTTTATCCAAATATAGCAGAAAACTATATGCATCCTGAATGGCTAACGGAGAGAGCAATTCTAGCTACTGAAAATGACATGGTACATGTCATCAATCAACAACTGCTTGATGAAATTCCAGGTGATAAACAAACTTTGACTTCTGTGGATTCTACTCTCGATCACGACCAGGCTGTACAATACCCTACAGAATTTTTAAATTCATTAGAATTGCTTGGTATGCCAACACACAAATTAAAGCTGAAAGCTGGATGCCCAATTATGTTACTCCGGAATCTTGATATTCCAAGGCTATGTAATGGAACGAGACTGTGTGTTAAACGCATGAAACCTCATGTGATAGAAGCTGTAATACTAACTGGTGTGGCAAGGAGCAAACTGACATTCCTTCCCAGAATACCCATTATTCCGTCGGATTCTGCAATAGAATTTAAAAGGCTTCAGTTCCCAGTAAACTTGTGTTTTGCCATGACAATTAACAAGTCCCAAGGACAATCATTGGCAGTGGTTGGTCTAAACTTGACTTCACCTTGCTTTAGCCATGGGCAGTCTTATGTAGGATGTTCAAGGGTAGGCTCTCCACAATGTCTATACATATTGGCACCAGAAGGTAAAACATCAATCCTATTTTAATTACTTAAATTACTTCCAGTGAAATGATTTATTTTCTAAATCTATTTATTTAACTTAAAAATTAAAATCAGGCTGTTATATTTCCCCGGGCAACGCCGGGACACGGGTCCTGCTAGTATTAAATAAAGTGTTACAACAACATCCAGACCAAGGATTCAGATCCGAGAAAATCGGACCTTCATCAGCGGAGTCGTATAGCTTAATGAGTGAGACCAACCGCCAGGAATTTCAAAATATTGCCCGTTGGAAAGATGGAACACTTTCAGATTTAAAATTGTCACGTGCATGGAATATACGTGGTCAGTTATGGAAAGGGTTCAGATCAAAACAACAGCGACGCTATACATAGAAAAAGCAAGAAATTAAATTAATATATATATATATATATATGTATGTATATATATACACACACACACACATATATATATATATATATATATATATATATATATATATATATATATATATATATATATATAAACATATAGAACAAATGTTGAGCAAGGGCCTAATATATTATCGGAAAAATATATACAAATAACTGTTTGATCATTACATAATTGAAATTAAACAACCATTTTAATCTTATAGCAACAGATTGGCAGAATCAAGAGGTTTTCCAATAATTACCCAGTCGTTAAAATATATATTCAATTCTCTGAAATAGGTAGACATATCGGAATATAATTATTTCTAACCTATGAATAAAGGTTGTTAATAGCGTTTCTGGAGATGAAATGAAAATAGATACTTTAAACTGTATTTAACTGGAAAAGAAAATAACTGCTCCTCGTCCGTTTTCCACGCTCTAATGTTGCCACGGTTACAAACAGTTGAACCCCTTTATTGAATGTATCACGGGTGTCTTCATTATCCAACATTCAGTCGACGGCACGCGTGCCTATTTCTAGGCGAATATAATGGTCGATTTTACTGGTGAAATAGTGGATAATTGGACTGGTATTCAGGACAGTAATTGCTTGCTGTTTGTCTGTCTGCATCTTCATCCAACTCCTCCTCTTTCTCTCTATCTATTTCTATGGTTCATTCTCCTTATCTGTCATATACGGAACTAACTCTCAGACACAATCACCCATACACCGATGTAAACAGACACACATTCATAAACGCAAGTTTCACATTAAAGTTTGCTGTGTCGGCCTTACGAGATTTCGTCGTTTACATCGAAACAAAAACAAATGGAAAAATATCTATGGTATTATAAGTAATTTAAATGTGGTTGAAATGTTTCACACGAGTACAATTTCTTTGTCCAATTCCCTTTTCAACTGTATATGTGGTTCACACACTTATACACACACACGCGCACACACACACATACACATATATATATATATATATATATATATATATATATATAATATATTTATATATATATATATATATATATATATAATATATTTATATATATATATATATATATATATATATATATATATATATATATATATGCAAGCACTGTCAAAAATAACAGAATTCGTTTGTTTAATTATATATTTTTTCTTTTTTTTCAATTTTCTGATAGTCTTTTCTTTTTTGTATTAAAATAAAAATAATTAATAAATATCCCATAGGTTTAATTACCCTTTTTGATTTTTCATCTAATCATGCTCAGGTGTCAAAAGCAAATGAACAAAACAAGCGTAAAAAATAAGATAATCTTTTTAAAAAGACGGCGGAGAAAAGGAAAGTCGTTTACGATTAAAATTCAGCGACACTGGAGTTACATCACAGAATAAAATCGATTTACGTAAAGAATATTAAAATGTTGGCGCTTGTTACATACGTGATGTTATTAATTATAGCTTGTTGGTTTATGTAGATAGCTTCGAGTATTTTTTTTCAAATTGGTTTCGGAAGGTATTAGTTTAGTGTTACTCATTAGAATGTGTCTAAAATCAGAAAGTGGTCAGTTATGTTTCTGTAGATGTTGGCAAATAAGGCTACAGTTGGCAAAATGCATGCTAGATCAGCGGATAATGAAGTTGTTGTAAACCCAATGTAGCTATTAGCTGTATTTATATTATAGAAGTTACATTCTCCGAAAGGGCATTTCAACTTATAAATAGCATTAGTTCTGTTGAGTGGTTTTGGGGTTGGCCAGGACTTGCTTTTTACTACAAGATTTCGGGTGTTAAATTTATAATAGTAAATAATGATTCACATGTTATTCATATACATATATATATATATATATATATATATATATATATATATATATATATTATAAAATGAAGTAATAAAATATGGTGTCAATCAAATTTTATTAGAATTCAACGTTCAAGCAAAGTATATATATATTATGATATGATGGACTCTCCCGTCGATTGCGACGTATGAGGTTCTAACAACTTTCATTTGTGTCTAGATCGTTCATGACCCTTGAGGCCGGCAGGAGACCTGCAAGGAAAGCCGCAGACAGTGCAAAAGTGTGAGTAATCGGATGCCAGGTGTGGAGCACTTTCTCTAGCTTTTCGCCTAACTCTGGCAGTTCTCATATTATCCACACAGGTCTCGTTGAATCTTTCCAGTCCAATGCAACAAACTGCTTGCCATGTCTTCCTGTCTTTTGTACAGTCTTCAAAGTTTTTTGGGGGTACTCCAATTGCCGTCAGCGCTTCTTTCAATTTATCTTTGTACCTCAGCAAGGGCCGACCAACATTCCTGTTACCACAAGCTAACTGACTGTACATCAGTGCTTTAGGTATCCTCCCTTCGTCCATTCTTGCTACATGACCAGCCTATCGCAATTGAGACTGCAACAGGAAACTTTCAATTCCACCAATATGGCATCTGTTGTAAAGATCGGTGTAAGCGACTTTGTCCTTCAAACTAAGTGCGCATATGGTCCTAAGGCAGCTCCTGTGGAACACATCCAATTGGCGAATGTGATGCTGGTAAGGCGTCCATGCCTCACATCCATAGAGAAGATCTGTCAATATTACAGCCCTATACACATTGATTTTTGTCTTCAACTTAATGCCTCTGCTACCCCAAAGACGATGTTCCAGCTTTCCGAAGGCATTTGCTGCTTTTGCAATTCGGTTTACGATTTCATCATCAAGTGAAGTAGCAGAATTAACTTTGCTACCTAGGTAGGTAAAGTTTTTGACATAGTTCATTGGTCTGGCATCCACTTTGAGTTTCTCTAATGGAAATTCATGGACAGGCTGATTTTGTTTCACTCCTTGAACTTGTTTAGGGGTAGGGCATGGTTGATGGACCACCTCAGTCTTCTTTAAACTGTTTGTTAAACCAAAAGCCCTACATGCACTTGAAAATTTTGTCAAAAGATTATGAGCTTCTTCAAAGGAAGTCATGACCAAGGCAGCATCATCTGCAAAGAGAAGGTCCCGAATGATGGCCTCTCGAACCAAGGTTTTTGCTTTAAAACGCTGATGGTTAAAGAGCCCACCTGTGGTTGGGAATTGAAACTTAACACCTGTGCTTTCATCAGCGAATGCGTGCCGAAGCATCACCGAGAAGAACAATGCAAACAGCACAGGTGCCATCGCACAACCCTGTTTCGTACCGTTGGTTACTTCAAAAGGCTCTGAGGTTTCCCCATTGGAAACGACCTGTGCTTTCATCCCTTCATGAAAGGAGATTATGACATCAAGCATATTGTTGGGGATTCCAAGCTTATGAAGAACTTTCCAAAGTGCTACGCGGCTGACCGTATCGAATGCTTTTGTCAAATCAATAAAAACCATGTACAGTTCCCGATTTTTTTCACGAACTTTTTCAGCAACTTGACGAAGGGCAAATACCATGTCGATTGTACCTCGACCAGAGCGAAAACCACATTGGGACTCTGGGTAAATCTCATCAATAAGATGTCTGATGATCCTGTTCAGAATCAACGTTGCAAGAATTTTCCCTGCAACATCAAGCAGAGATATCCCGCGATGATTATCGCAAGAATTCCTGCTTCCCTTGCTCTTATAAAGATGCTTGACATTACTATCCTTAAAGTCCTGTGGGACTCCGCCAACTTTCCATATCTCCACAAACAAGATGGTCAGTTTTTCCTCGCGTGCTTTTCCTCCATGTTTGTACACCTCAATGGGGATGCAATCTCTGCCCGGTGCCCCTGACGATAGCTGTTTTTTAGCTTGAGATACTTCCTGAACTGTAGGTGGAAAAGACAGTTCCGGAATTTCGGGATGCTGCGGAAGAGAGGAAATGATGTTTTCGTCAGTCACCGATGCAGAGTTAAGGACAGTTTCAAAGTGCTGCTTCCAGCGCTTAAGGATAGCAGATTTGTCAGTTAGCAGTGTTTCTCCATCCTCAGCAGGGGCAGAACCATTCATTTGAGGACCAAACACCTCTTTCAGGCCAGAGTAAAATGACTTAGAAACCTTCCTGTCGGCTGCGTCCTGAAGTTCCGCAGCCTTGGATGACCACCAAGCCTATTTCAATGCCCTAAGTGCCTTCTGAACTTGTGCTTTGTGAGCTCTATACGCCTTCTTTTTCACTGTGGAAGTTTTGTCCTCGAGCCATGTTTTGTGGCAAACATGCATTTGGTCGATAAGCTTCTACACTTCAGTGTTGTTTTCATCAAACCGGTCTTGATGTTTCCGCAAAGGGAAGCCCAAAACCTCAGCAGACGAGTCATAAACAGCATTGCGCAATGAATCCCAAGAACTTGAAACGTCACTATTTACCCCTACAGAAGCTATAGCGGTCGTAATTTTTTCCTTCAGCTCATTTTGTGTATCTGCCTGTTTTAGAGGCAGAACATTTAGGCGTTTTGGAACAGAAGACTTTTTCACTATCATCTTGTCTAAATAGAAGATGGTCTTGCCGACTATAAGCGCATAATCTGATAAACAACAACTACTATGGAAAGAGCGTGTTATCTTAAAATCTTTGAGGTCGCGCTTTCTGGTAATTATGTAGTCAATGAGATGCCAATCTTTTGATCGGGGGTGCATACATGATGTTTTTCGACAATGCTTTTGTTGGAAGTACGTGTGTGTCACACTGAAGTTAAATTCTTTGCATAACGTCAGGAGTCGCAATCCATTTGAATTCATTTTTCCAACACCATGGTGACCCAGAACACCAGCCCATGTTTGAAAGTTGAGCCTTACTCGAGCATTGAAGTCCCCCATCAAAGCAACCTTATCTTTATGCTGAATTTTTAGATTAAGCTACCCAAATCATTGTAAAGATCAGCTTTGCATTGATCTGAACTATTCATAGTAGGGGCATTACAGCTGATAAGTGTTGCGAATGGGTTGTTTTTTAGTGGAAGTCTGAGGGTCATAATACGATCTGAATGACTTACTGGTAGTGTTGGAAGTGATCCAGCAATTTCCGTCTTCACTGCACACCCTACGCCAGATTGACGTGGTTCGTTTTCTGGTTTACCAGCCCAGAAAAACGTGTATCCACCTTTTACAGCTGTGAGTGACCAGGCAGACGCGTCTCACTAAGGGCAGCAATATCTACATCATGTTTCCTTAATTCCATTGATACGAGGGCCGTTTTCCTTTCTAGTGACGCATCACCATCTTGCAATGTGCGCACATTCCAAGATCCAATGTTTAGTTTCATAAATTTCTTTGTTTTCTGACTGCTGTATGAGATAACTAGACAGCTGCAGTAGGCTGACAAGTCAAAGAAGGACATGCAATGTTTAGGGCTCCTTTTATCGCCCCCTCCCTGAAATAGGGAAAGCAGTGCTGATCCTAGATAGGCCTGTTTTGTCACTGGTGGAGGACACGAACAGCACAATTGCCCAAAGGTGTGTGCCAAACGGCCATCACCCACCAGCCGCCTCTGTGTAGAGCGCCAGCTAGAGACTTCCAGCAATATCCTTTGCCTGTCCCCGTCGCCTTTACTCTCTCGCCAGTGGACCCAGAAATACTCATGTCGATTTTAGAAAAGCTGCTAGAAAACACACACGAATGATTTGATTTGAGTGGTGAAGGCTCGTGTAGGACCATCCACACTTTTTTTAATTGTTTATTACACAAGATCGGTGCAAATGAGTGCCACAGAAAAAGTCAGCAACAACTCTCAGGTTATATATCAGAGTTTTCCATCTCCTAGACACCTGCCTTAACAAAGGCTTAGGGGGCATCTCTCCTAGTGGGTTAAACGCGCCCCCACATACCAAACTGGAAATTTCCCTGATCCGGCGCCATATACATAGACATAGATACACATATTCACACATATATATACAGAGAGATAGAGAGAGAGGTTGAGACAGACCACAACCCAGTGGCAGGGGGTTAGATTGGTGAGTGCCGGGACGTATCTGCATGCCAGCAGGCCCTGCACACTGCACCTCTGGGGTTCTCACCTACTCCGAGATTTCTAGTCTATTAGCCTGGGGCCGCAAAGCACCCAGTTACCATAGTGTATCACGAGGAGGTCAGACTAGAGTCTTGTCTGGGAATAGGCTATATACCAGCAGGGGAGACTTACTCACTCGGCTCCCTTTTCGCACAACTAGTGGGCTATCTGGCGGCTAAGCAAATTGCAAGAGTAGGAAGCCCATGCAACTACAAGTACGCTCCGCTGTAGCACTAGGCGCATCACACAGACCTGTGGATAACAACTCCACCACACCACAATATGTATATATCAGTGGGCTTTATTTTATGTATCCATTCAATCCACTAGTTTCCTAGATTCTCAAATTGTAATTTAGAATGCTGACTTATAGCGTCGTATATTACGGGCTTGATGGTAACGAAGCTAATTGACAAGCAGAATCAGATATTTTCACCGCAAATAGAAGCGTGTCCGTTGTAATCAACAACGAGTCAACCAAGTTTACGTCTGTTTTAAAGACTGTGGCCGAAATTATGTACATATTGTTCCCGATTTAATCATTTTACTATTCGCTGCAAATTAGTAAAGGCATTTTGTAAAAAAAATTAAAACGATTCTTCAGATTTAACATGTGTTGAAGTGATTATAGTCTTACTGAACGTGAAAGAAGATCTCTCTACATCTGTATTTTTTCTTCCTTTTCTTGAATTTTCTTACATTTACGTTCCCTTCTAAATAGCGAAAGTCACAGGAAAATAAAAGCTGGTATATTAAAAATCATAGCTTGAAACTCGCTCCGCAAAACGAAAGGACATGACAAGATCGCAATTGCAAAGTAAAATAATAACGGTTTCCGCGCAATTCATCGAAAAAAAATTATTCGGACTTTTACAGCGCTTAGACGTGTTTGCTATGATGCCATTCTTTTAATTATCGAATATAATTGACGAATAACAAACAAAACTAATTACAATTAAAACATGCCGTCTATTATTCATTCCATCAGTCAAACGCTTTCATATACGAACATATTTATTTACTAACATAATTCTCTTTTTACAAAAATATTACTTTTTACAAATATTTTAATTCGTTCATATGAAAACATGTTCAATCTTTCATCGACCTCCCCCCGATTAGACTTTCATTCTACAAGTTGTTATGACTGTATTTGATGAATAAATGTATATTGGATGTCGACATTTTATTCAAAGCCAACTATGTGCTATATTTATATTAACGGAAAGCCACCAAACGTCTGTAATTATTCTAAATAGCATTAACGTTGAATTATTTGCCCCGATTATTGTTTTGTTTTTAGGTTTAAGATAAAAAAAATACCTTAATGATAAATGCGTCGGTCAAAAAGAGTGTCTTCTTCGGTGCCATAACACAAAATAAAGTAAATACAGATATTTCACTTACATACATGTTCATGCGTACTTCAAGGAAAATCGACTGGACTTTTACTTATATAACGTCTTTCAGAACTTGACGTGCTCTTCTATTTTTATCGTGATTCGACCCCTCGGGGTTAACGCTATCAAAATGAGAAAGAAGAAAAACAGACAAAAAAGTATAAGACAGTCTCGCCTGACTAAGTTGTTCTACAACGAAAGCTGGCAAAAAAAACAACTAAACGATTGTTTTCATTTAAATTGCACTATGTGTTGATTTTCAAAACTATTTCACTTAAATACATTTTCATGCGTACTTCAAAGATGTTGTCAATTTCCTCATGCAAAAAGCGCCAATCTGCGCATAACATCGACTGGACTTGTACTCATCCTAACGTCTTTTAGAACTTGACGTGATCTTCTACTTCTATCGTGATTCGACCCGTCGGGGTTAATACCATCAAAATGAGGAAGAAGAAAAGAAGAAAGAAAAACTATACGATACTCTCGCCTGACAAAGTTCTTCTACAACGAAAGCTTGCAAAAAAATTAACTAAATCATTTTTTTCATTTAAATTGCACTATGTGTTGATTTACAAAAATATTTCACTTAATACATGTTCAGGTGTGCCTCAAAGATGGTGTAAATGTCTTTATCTAAATATTTTAAATTTTAAAGTGGGGATACTTTTCCGATATGAAGGTAACGTAAAATTAGCACCCACTTCCAGACTAGTACGGGGTAGATTCAGACGTATAACCGAATGGTTTCTCTTAATTTTTAAACGGGAAAATTGGGGTGGGTGCTATTTTTTAACTCATCAAAATATTTTTTCCCTTTATAGTATAAATGAGTGGTGGATTTTACTTTTTTAAATTGTAAACGTTTTACATTTTTTTGTGTGAAGAAGGTCTTATTGATGCTAAAATTAGCGATCACTTTACACAAGAAACGACCATAATGTAAAATACGTATTTTGCCTATGTAAAAGGTACGATAACGTCCGTTACCAAACTTCATTGAACAATCCACAAACCGTTTTTTTTTTTATTTTTAGCCCAACTCTTACTTAATCCTACACTTACCCTAACCTAACCACAAACTAACCATAAACTAACCAGAAACTAACCAGAAACTAACCAGAAACTAACTCGAAACTAACCCAAACCTTACCATAAACGAAGTTTTAGTTGGCAAACTCAGTTTAGTTCGGATCGTATTATGTAGAAGCTACGGAACTTGATTCGGCTTTCTCCCGAAAATCGGAACTGCTTACATCACGACTGCAAATTTCTAGATACCTATTGCTAGAAATCAACGAAATCAATTAACTTACTCCCCCTACATTCCACACACAAAAACTTAGGAAAAGCAGAAAAGAAATGTATCTTAAAACATGAATTATTATTTAGCAACTTTACTTCATTGTAAAAAAATAAATCACTTCCCCCGAAAAAGAAATAACATTAACCATCAGCTAAGTTAACACAACATGTTGATTTCTCTCAAATATTAAAAAAAAAAAAGTTGTTCTGCGTCTAATATTACAGTTAAATGGACCGTAAGTTGGTTCTAAGCTAAATTATTGAAATCTTTTTTAATCATTTTTTGCGGATATCTTTTTTATAGTTAAATCATTTTATCATATTCCCCACTGTGCGACACCGGGAAACAGGCCGTCCTAGTAATACTATTAAAAGGAAAATGAATGGAAATCAAAGCAGATTAAAAAAAGAGGAAATGTTTTTCTAACATTGAAATGACTGTCCTCATTGGAATTGGAAAAGAGAGGATTTAATTGAAGGCAGTGATGGGATGCAAATGCAAGCCGTATCTTTTCTCTAGTACGGCATTAGCCAAGCCGTATTTATACGGCTTTCTCCAAAGAATAAATTTTCTAAGCAATATTACATTCTCAAGTAGTCCACAGTCGCATGTATACCCCGCTAAGAGGAAACGACGTTAGTTTTGGAAGTTATATTTACAGGGAGGTTTCGTCTCCCACATTCAGCGCATGGTATTTCCAAGTCATCACTCATCTAGTTCTGACCAGGCTCAACGTCTCTTAACCGAAACAAAAGCGAAATATATTTTTCATTTGTTCACAAAATAACTCGACACTACATAACAGGAATGCCAATAGCGTACGAGAGAACATTTTGTGTAGGTCTAAATTAGTGAGAAACTATATATATATATATATATATATATATATATATATAACTTTTTTCTGCAATAAGGTATAACAACACACACACACATATATATATGTATATATATACTAAACTCACCATATTATTCACCTGATTCATTCGAGCGTGTTTCAATAAATATATGACTATCTTCAACATCTAACAAAAACATATACTTTCAGACAGCCATCACACACTCTCACACAAACATACTCCATACAGATAGAAGCAAGCTATTTTCGCTCTATTCTTAGGCTACTCCTACTCTTCCACTAAACGTCGGTAATAAATTTCATCGTATAATTTATAGAATAATCACGTGAATATGTTATTCTTCTACTAATTGCATACATAATATACAAGAGTTCACAATCAATTAATAACCGTTCCTTTATATTCCTTCAAAATGACAGAATATTGTATTACATATACTCATTCAATTGTATGTCGTTAATTATAATTATTTAACATACACTTAAACTCATACCAGAATTCTCGGTTTACATTAACGAACTGAATAAATTATTTCGTACATTGATTCAAAATGGTGTCACGTATTTATCAATTTCCTCGAGAAAATTAATTTCAGTTGCGAATCACGCACACTTTTTTATAATTCATATTTTTACATTTTAAACACATTGACAATTATATCAATAAAACTTTTAAATCTTGTAATAGAATTAAAAACAACTTACAGCGTAAAACGAACAAAGGTCAACGTTTGAAACACATCCAATTGTTCACGGAAATATTATGGACACTCATAATAGCTTTTTCTCCTACGTCGCTGTCCAGTAATAATAAAACACACAAAACATGAAAATTGTTTCAATTTTATCCATCCATACGTATCGAACATCATTTACACAATCGCAAAACCTCAGAATAATCTATGATTATTTTTCCTTAATATGATTTTTTTTATATAGTTCTCGAAGACTTCCATACTTTGGGTGATTTTTATTCATGGTAATTTCTTAACTTTTCTATTCTTTTTCATTTGAACTTTTTCCTATTATAACCATCAGCTATTTACGTCTCACCTTCTCTCTTTATATCTCTTCATTTATGTTATAATAACAAAAAATAATCTCTTTTGATAGTGAACAAGAAATTCTTCTAGACTGCGGCAATGTCTCCCCCCCCCCTAGGAGATGGATTTTCTACACATAAAAACTACTATTGCTTTCTATAGTTGGTATATTTATTGTACTACCAAAAAAAGTACTCCGGATTGGGATAAAAATGATATCAGTCTGGAAGATGTTTCCTAATATTTTTTGGATCACATTTGCTTTTTATTTGGGGGGGTACTTTAAAAAATAACCCACTACTTTCGATCGTAGTGGAGGTGGCAGTCACACAAAACATAGAAGCATCTATTTTGTTTGATTTAAAATATTGATAAATCCTATTTTAATCACTTGAATTACTTACAGGGGTCTTTTCACAATACGTTATTTGCCTAATTATGCTTCTTATGCTGTTTACGGACCGATATACTTGCCTCCACACGAGGGTACAGTTAGACAAACGTTCGGTTTTTAATGTGGGAAAAAGCCATCTGCCGAAATAGGAACACTCCGGTTTCGTACTAAAATACCTTACATCAGTTTATCGTAAACCTACGTTTACATCATTGTATCCTTGTTGAGATTCATTTCATCCAAACTAACGAAAGTAACATTTAATTTGGACACTGACACACACAGCGATTATGATGTGTTCAAAAGCAAAGTTGGACGAAGAAATAACACGTATTACTAATACTTTGTCCAATAATGGCAACCCGCTGGATGTGATTATGTCAGTCATCAAAATGAAAGTTACCAAGTTTTATTAAATAAAACCTAATGCGGTGACTACATGTCCGATTTATTTTAGTTTGCCTTTGTTAGTTACAGTAAGTGATGAGTTTGCGAAACAAAAGTGGAAAAATATATTTTACTTCAAACCTGCGTATTGTGTTCTGTACAAACCCCCTGTTGACGTCATCTACAAAAACATTCCACACCCACCACAACTAAAATCATTTGATTCATCATTTGCAATGTAATTGCAGTGTCGACTTCGTGAGTAGAGCGGCGTTAAGATTTGACAACAGAGAACAGCAACACATATCTAATAAAATTAAGAATGGAAACTTTCGGTCAACGGACGTTCTAAAACTAACATACGGGTGTTCTCTAACGGATTATTTGATTAAAAACTCGTCGTGCGTTACGAACATCAGCATTGACGCATTTACCATCTAGTTTTGTGCCCACTCCATATTCGCCCTTAAAATATTAGAGACTATCCACACACGTCTCAAACGACTCTCCCTCTGTAAGACGAGGGTGTATATTTGGGTTGAGTGTGATTAGTCTCTAAGACACATTCTGCATGTAAATAACATAACGCTCTCTTTGTTTTAAATATATTTTTTCTTTTCTCTATATTCCCCCCTTTTAAAATCCGACGATACAGCTCTAGTTATGTGTGGGTGAAATCGGTCGGCTGGCACATTTTTTCTCTCTTATCTACTAATATCTTATCTGGTACTAAAATGAAAAAGCACCAAAAATAAATACAGTGAACACTGTGTGTGTGTTTGTTTGTTTAATGACCTTTTTTAATTAAACATTTTGATTCTGGAATCAGTTGTATAGTTTTCCAGTACAATGTGTTAGTTTTTTTGTTGACAGTAAAGAAAAAATATCACATCTTTTTTTAATAAATAAAACTTGGAATCATAAATTCAGTTGAGGTCGTGAAAAATGATAATATTAGATATGAAAGTATTAATAAATCAAATACGGAGGAAGGTCGTTTCAAAAGATTAACGTTCGCTGTTTAATCAGTTGGACGTAGATGAAATAACTACGGAACTCATTAATTTTTAAATCAATTATTATTTTAATTAAACAATTTGATTCAATAATTATAATTTAAAAGTGAGATTATTAGCGAGCAAAATTGCGTAAGTACACGTGGAAATCTAAGAAAACAATCCTGAGTGTATATTTCGTATACTAATTTATTAAAAGTGCAAATGCAATTGATTATGTAAATTCAGAAATGCGTATAGTTTGGCGGCGGTTTTTTCATGGTATATAATAAAGCTGGCGGACCTAGAAAATAGTAATACTACTCTGATGGAGTTTCGGCTTCAGACAGACAGACAGATACATACACTCCAATTTTAATATCTCTCTCTCTCTCTCTCTCTCTCTCTCTATATATATATATATATATATATATATATATATATATATATATAATAGAGAATAGTAGATTTCTTGAAGCATTGCTGGGAATAGTAGTAAAATGTTTAAGAAAGATGAGGGCATTGCAGAGTGCCGGGTAGGCTGTAAGCTGCGAGGAACAAAAATAAGATATCGAGGTGTTCTATTCCCGAGGAAATTACCATATATATATAATTATATATAAGTATTTATGACCATATATGTATTAGCATATACTACTGTACTTTTTAATTTGCAGTCCCTTTAAAACATTCAGTCGATGAGTGTTAATCAGTAACAACAGAGCATATATAATTCAATATATATATATATATATTTATATATATATATATATATATATATGTATATATATATATGTATACATATATATATATATATGTATATATATATATATATATATACATATATATATATATATATATATAAATGCACACACTATAATGTAAATATAAAGTAGGGAGGTAATATGGGCATTTATGAGTGACGATTTTTCCTCAGAACACGAGTTAAGTATAAAACTTAATACCGATTAACTGTAGGTATAAATGCCCTTAAAAGTACTTTTAAATCCTCTTAATACAATATAATGATGTAATTAGCATGATTTAATAGAAACATAGGTAACTCAAGTTTCGAATCCTGGGTTCGTATATGTTCTATTGATGAGCAGAAACGAGAGCGAAACTCGAGTCTGGGACTACTAGTCTGTGGCTTTCGTGGTTTGTGTGGCCTGCGGCGTTGTGTCATTGTGAAAATAATTGTATATATATATATATATATATATATATATATATATATATATATATATATATATTATCCACCATTTGCTGACATTGGATTTGAAGACGCCTAATTTTGAATAAGCGTTGAAGCAGTTTGACGAAAATGTGTTACACAGTTAGGAAGCTTTTAGTAAGAATATAGGTTCATAAAAATTAGGGTTGAGGCTAGTCACATAGTCTATTTTCATTATGTTCACAAGAAGAGTTAGTACTGTTAATGTCTTGCAAAGAAGTAGCAACGACTGGAACTGAGTCGTATACCTTTCATGGAAATAACCCATGCTAGTTTTTAATTATTGTTGTCACATTTTATAAATTGTGTCATTTAAAAAAAGCGATTGCTTTATATTAATGTATTGTGTTGTTTGCGAATGTATATAAAGTAACAGATCAGGGGAAAACAGCATCGTTTAGTGTGTTTTTGGAGGTTAACTACTTTCATTCATTTTAAATGTGTTTACCTAATGTTTTAGATAAAAGTAATTGTTTTTTTAAGTTGATTTTTGATAAACATGGAAATTTAATGAAACTTGTCAACTCGATATGAGTATAATTTAAAAATGTATTGTATTGTCAGAATTTTTCAAAGGTGTTTTGTTTGAAGAAGTTGAGAGAAACTCAGCAGCACTGATAACTGACAGTTTATTGCTATGCCTCACATCAGACCAAATACATTTCCGTGCATGTCTTGAAATTATCTTCCCACAGTTTCGTA
>OY744515.1:144173865-144188865 GCA_963556195.1 Sepiola atlantica | reverse complement strand
TTTGGTGGAGGTCATGTGACATCCTATCTATAACAATACTAAAAGTTTAAAAGTTTAAAATTTAAATGTGACCCTCCCCCTTACGATGAAAAGAGAACAATAGGTGCAGAGATGAACGAATAGAAAATTAATGATTGGTGACTAACCTCGAAAACGTCCGCCAAAAGTAAAAAAAAAAACACCAGCCAGAATTATATTAGTGTTTAGAAATGTGAAAACAAACAAATATTCTTATATATTTATATATATATATATATCTACGAATAAATAAATAAATATATATATATATATATATATATATATATATATATATATATATATATATATATATATATATATTTGAATGGAGAAAAAAACATTTTTTTAAATTTTTTCTCCATTTCATTCTTTTCTAAAGATGATTTAAGGTAAATATCGAATTTTAACTCTTCCTGATAGGATTTCAGTGTATAACACCCGTTGATTGATAACATTGACATGCCAGTGTCGCATATTTTGTGCATGTCTGTGTAAATATAAATAATCATATATATAAACCTATTTGATATTGAGCACTTTTTATGAAGTGGATGTTCTACGTGGATTATTATGTATATATATATATATATATATATATATATATATATCCGGAAAAAGTTAAATTCAAGAAGAAAAACTTTTAAAGAGTTTTTATGTGTTAGATTAATTTATTTATATCCTTGGTAAAAAATAGATATTATGATGTTCTCTTATTTGCTCAGGAAATAAACACTAAGCAATGCTTACCTATATGTACGCGCATTTCAGAGAACCACTTTATTATCACAATTACATTTTAGTAACTGAAGCTTAATATCGTATAGTATCTTCATCTTAAGCATATAGATTTATCAATTAAAATGCTACATAGGATCATATAGATATATTTAAAATCGTTAAATAAGTTTTCAATGTTAAGTTAGGAAAACTAAATAAAACATAGTTCGTTTTCAAATATTTCTCTATTTTAGGACATATATGTTTTATTAAAGGTTAATCGCGCAATAAACAATAGAAATTCGACGTAGTGTAGCTGATTTCTAATTTCTGGTCAATGTGCAGGTAATAGTTATAAAATTACTCGATTTTCCTCTTATTTACATGAAACCAACATCACGCTCTCGAAATCTCGCTCTCACTATGTCTCTCTGATGACAGCTTTACCAAGGAAAAATACATGTGCAATTGAGATGTTCGTTTTTTTTATTCATCAAGTTTTCGAAATAATAATATTTAATAAATTTTGAGTAATCTCTACTGATAATACTCTCTGATATGTAACGGATATTTTAAGATATGTTTTAAAATGTGTTAAAGTATTACACAACGTAGATAATGTTATATCATAAGATAAAAAAACAATTGTCAAAACAGAAAATGTAATTGAAAATATAAAGTGTCTCGTTTTCTATCTTGTCAATGTTATTTGTTTTAGAACGATTATCTGTCAACGTGTATTTATGCTTGATAATATTATTGTCCGACATTAGTATTTATAAAGCAAAATACAAAGTGGATATATATATATATATGGTCTCTGACCTTGGATGTCTAGTGTCTATTTTCAAATCTTTTCTTAGGCTTCTCCCACACCTCAATATACTTTTTGACTCCAGATTGTAGATGCCATTTTCCAAATGGCAGGGGCAGGGTAAGAATTGGTGATTTTTGACACGACCTGATTTCTTGAGAGACATTGATTAACCCCCATGCCTACTTTTACAATTTCTATTTTATATATGGCCTCCTCTTCCCTCTCTGTCATAAATAATGTCATTCCCCAACCCCTACATAAGTATAGATTGAATATGCTTCAAATGCCCCCCTCTCTCTAAATATGTATTAAATAAGTTGTCACTATCTCTCTCTAATTATATTTGAATTGTCGAGTGTTAATTTACCCTTTTTTCAGTTTCAAAAATGTAATCATCTAAATTGGATGCTTGTCAATACCACAAGGTTTAAATAAATTATTGCATTGATGATTATGTACTTTCGTGTTACTACATTTTATTTTATGTATACATATATATATATATATATATATATGATTATATATACATATATATCTATATATATATATATATATATATATAAAGGATTATTATTAAAACGTTAAAACGTAAATGGTATTAAGTAATAATGAAGTGTGTTTAGTATTGTACTAGTCAATCCTCGGTGCTTCGGTAAATCATTATCTTACTAAATATTTGGACCTGTTGTGCCAGAAAAACGACCTGAAACTGAGTAAGAAAGGTTGTGTGAATGTATGTGTTATATCCACCGACTCTATGGAAATATAAACACTAACAGAAACTGTAAATAGTATTGTTTACATCGATTGGTAATGCGATTTCTTTTCATGACACGTAACCATTTATAGCAGAAATGAACTACGAAACATTTCTTCATGTAGCTTTTGTTTATGACGATATTCCGTCGATTTACGTGGAAATAACTCTTACTTTAATTGATATATTAGATATATGTCTGTATTAGTGCTTACATAAACGCATCCTTCACTTTCAAAAAACAATCGAACCTCACCTACAAAAGACTGATACAGGAGGAAACAATTATATTGTAGTACCATTCTACTTATCTATTATATCTAGAATTCAGTGACAATAGGAAAAGTTTAACTAGTCAAAATTGATTGGATAAATAAAGAATAATTGATGTTATTTCAGACTTGTCTTTCTTCCTGAGTAGTTTCCTTCCGAATTCTGAGAGTCCAGTCTATCCTACTATTTAAGTTAGAGGCAAGCGTATATATATATATATATATATATATATATATATATATATATATATACACACACATACATGTATATTTATGGATTCACGGATATATGTGTATTAGTATATCTATACGTGAGTATTCATATATGATATTGTATATGCATTGATTTGTATAGATATGTTTACATATCAAGATTGATTGAAATCTAGATGGAATTAATACACACAGTTAAAGAGTTCAAATGTAAAACACGATACTTCCAATTCGTTAAAATTGAGAAATTAGATTTTGCAATGACGAATATTTCGGATAGAAAATTCAATCGTAAAAGCTTGTTGTGATTCAAATAATAAATATTACAAAATATTACATTTCATTAACACAATTGTTTGTAGTGTGATAAAACACACATTTTTCATTTGAGTAATATAGCACTTATGAGAATGACGTTTATCGTTTTTTACATTCGACCTCTTTACATGTATATGTGTGTTGTATATCTCTTACGTTAGGTATAATTACAGGCATGTGTAGTTATTATGCGTGAGTGTATGTATTAATAAGTATGCATTTCTCCATATAACTCCGTTACTATCTTATCTTCGGGCAAATCGGTTCGTGCTATAGTCGTCTCTAACTTATAAACTCAAGTGAAGCGATATTTTGACAGCGTCCGACACCCAAGGTCACTAGTACTTGAGGAATTAGTAAGCATGACTACATTTGCTAGGCTGAATATTCAAACTCGTGAATTAATCGCCCCTTTTACAACCGGAATGCCATTATTGTAAAGTGTACCAAGTTATTGAAAGTATGCATTGGCTGTAGGGTGAATCTTGAATTGGTTCCAACGTCTACTTCCGATTTACTTGAAACTATTTCAATGAATAACGCGTATCCTTGCATATAAGTCACACGTGCTAGATAATATGATCTTCAAAGCTGTATAAGACTTTTTTTATGATTAAAGTAGGGTTTGAAGTCAACCATAGAAATAAATGTCGGACTGCTAATGAATACTTGGTGATGCACCCAAGCGAGGCATTGGTAATTTAGTTTTGTTATATGATATATTTATGATTTAATTAGCCGGAAGACCCGGCGTTGCTTGGGAGGGTATAACAAACACTATGTCTTTTTTCACTATGCGCATAATATTATATTACTCTCACTTTTTACAGCTCGCGTTTCGCCCTCTAATACAGTCGAAGAATGAACTGACATTTTTGAAAACTTTCTTAGTCAGTGTCTTATAGATACGGATAAGCTTTCATTAAATTGGATATACGTATTTAAAGTGTTAAATGATGCTGACCCTATAGGTATCTTATAGGGGGCACATTGAATCCCATACATTGAGAGTCATCTAAAGATTCGAGATCACTTCCATCGTCTTCCCCGGAGAATTTCATATAGATGATTTTAATTTATCGAAATAAGATAAATTTTAAATTTTAATGGCACTTTTTCACCCATATATCTTTTTCGGGGCACTAAGAGATCCGATATCACTTTCATTGTCGTGCCCGGAAAAGATTATAAATATGTTTTGAATTCTTCTTCAAAATTAGAAAATTTTTAAGAGTGCAGTGTAAAAAGCACATCGCTAAAACATGTTTATTAATTAATCTAATATTACAAATTTTATTTGTAACTTTTGCTTTAAGACAAACATCGAAAACATAATATTGAACGGCGGATGAACACCGCCAATTAATAATATTAATAAATAAATATAAAATATATGTACCTACAGACGACGTCGTTTCGAGATTTTTTCTTTCATCATTGTCAGGAAGTGATAATTTAAGACGGTCGTAAGATGCGAACACAGTTTACCGAGCCACAGTTGACTTCGCACTCCTTCACTGTATCTACGCAGCTATGGGATATTATCACGTGATATGGAGAATTTAAGTTGTATTTATGCCGATTACAACGTAAACATCAAGACAGACTAGAGAACTAGACGAACTTACGTGACTAAGTGAATATCACATTTAAATATCTCATAACGGTGCTTAATTTTCTTAAAGAGGCACTAATATATATATATATATATATATATATATATATATATATATATATATATATTTATATATACATATATATATTTCATACATACATATATATAAATATATATATATATATATATATATATATGTGTGTGTGTAAACATATATATAAATGTTTGCCATGTTGTCACTAATTGACAATCATCGAGCTGAATCTGTTAAGGAGACTGCAAAGTAAAAGGGCACTGATAGTATATGATAATACATATATTGTCATAAATAAATAAATAAATATATATATATATATAAAATATAGCATGTTTTGTTCTCTTTTCTTCTGAATTTAAAAAAAATCCCATTTAGATAATTAATGTCCACTCTAATCACTTCGGAGAATATATTGTAGTCTAATATTTAGTGTAACGTACAATCTTCAGTCATGCATGCAGAACACCAAGTTGCTGTAAGCATTACAATAAAAAAAACTGTGTGTTTACACTTTTGAAAAGGACTACATTAACTCAAGAGTGATTGAACACAGAGGAGGTTGATTGGATTTTATATTTGTTCTAAACTACTGATCACTGGTTTAGAGAGAGAGAGAGCGGGTGAGAGAGAGAAAGCCTAGTTATATACAATGGTGGTATACAACCAAGTTATATAAAATAGTGGTATAAAGCCTTGTTATATCAATAGAAGTATAAAGCCTAGTTATATACAATGATGGTGTGAAGCCTAATTATATACAATGGTGGTATAAAGCCTAGTTATATACAATGATGGTGTGAAGCCTAATTATATACAATGGTGGTATAAAGTCTAGTTATATACAATGGTGGTATAAAGCCTAGTTATATACAATGGTGGTATTAGCCTAGTTATATACAATGGTGGTGTAAGACCTAGTTATATACAAGGTTGTATGAAGCCTTGTTATATACAAGGGTGGTATAAAGCCTAGTTATATACAATGGTTATGTAAGGCCTAGTTATATACAATGGTTGTATAAAGCCTTGTTATATGCAATGGTGGTATAAAGCCTAGTTATATACAATGGTGGTGTAAGGCCTAGTTATATACAATGGTGGTGTAAGGCCTTGTTATATACAAGGGTGGTATAAAGCCTAGTTATATACAATGGTGATGTAAGGCCTAGTTATATATACAATGGTTGTATAAAGCCTTGTTATATGCAATGGTGGTATAAAGCCTAGTTATATACAATGGTGGTGTAAGGCCTAGTTATATACAATGGTTGTGTAAGGCCTAGTTATATAACATGGTTGTATGAAGCCATGTTATATGCAATGGTGGTATAAAGCTTTGTTATATACAATGGTGATGTAAGACCTAGTTATATACAAGGTTGTATAAAGCCTTGTAATATACAATGGTGGTATACAGCCTAGTTATATACAATGGTTGTGTAAGGCCTAGTTATATACAATGGTTGTATACAGCCTAGTTATATACAATGGTTGTGTAAGGCCTAGTTATATACAATGGTTGTATACAGCCGTGTTATATGCAATGGGTGTATAAAGCCTAGTTATATACAATGGTGGTGTAAGGCCTAGTTATATACAATGGTGATGTAAGGCCTAGTTATATACACTGGTTGTATTAAGCCTTGTTATATACAATGGTGGTATAAACCTTTGTTATATGCAATGGTGGTATAAAGCTTTGTTATATACAATAAAGTATGTTAACAAGTATATTTATTTCATTTGAAATATTATTTTCAATTAATAACTTATCTAGAAACAACATCTGGTCACCATTTTTTAGTGTCGTGTTTGTGTATATTTCTAAACGTCAGAAAATGGTTAATATAACTTGTTAATTTGTGGAACTACTGTTCTATTTTAAAAAATGTAACTAATGCGTCACTATTTTATAATCTGGTTGATTATTCTGCAGAGACTTTCAGAGGGGTCAATCAATATATTATATTTTAAAAGTGACGGTGCAGTTTAACTCTGAATACCACAAAATAAACATAAATTGGTTGACAAAAAAGGGAAAAGGCAGAGTAAACATAACCAAGGCAGTTGATTCTACAATGTCAGTATGCGAGTTCGAATCACGCATATATCTATTTTTAAGTGGATATGTTTTTTTTATAAATTTAACCCTAAACCTAAATACATTAACATAACATAATAACCATTACATAAATATTATTGTTTTAAGTAAATGACTGTTTGGGATGATCCTAAAAATGTACATATAAATGGTATTCGGATTTTGTTCAACGAAAATTACTAATAAAAACAATAGGTAAAATTTAACAAATATAGTTCTTCATACCAGCTATAAAGCAGTGGGGCTAGGTAAGGATGGACATTGGTATACGCAGGTACTATACCAACACCGCTCAAGGACCATGTATAAACAAGTGTATAAGAAAACATGTTACGTGTGTGCAAGGATTAAAAGCAGTCCACATGTACGTGATTGTATGTATGTCTGAAAAGCACGATATTGATGCATGCCTGCGACTATTGAGTGACTATATATATACCGTATATAGTAATGAAGTTCTTTTCTTGAAGGAGACATGAAAAACATTTTTCTGGATTCAAACAAAAAATATTTGGGTTTGTTGTGTGTAAATTATAAGCATAAGGTTTATTCTCCAGAATTCATAAATTAATATTGTCATTCTTTTCGGGATTCAATAAGATGGAGGTACATCCTTGAAACCGACTTATATTTATTAGTTGCATATCTTATTTAAGATTATGATAGTTTGTATTTGTATTTTGATGCAGAATCATAATTAAATAGCGGGTAAATGCCCAGGATAGTAAAAAGTCAAGAACTTGTTAATAGAATGAATAATAATTTTTAGCAAACATTATTTAATTAAATTATCTACCGATCCGTATGATTATGACGTGTAGAAACTTTTATTAAAATTTTTCATTTCAGAATTTTATTTCGGCGAAGTAACGCGAAGAAAAATGACGGACGAGATTTTCGTAGTGATCGCTTACCTTTAGTTAACTTCATTCTGAAAATATAGTGAAATAATGATAACCAAACCATTAACCCTAAGTTTCTCCAAACATTACAACTCGTGAAACCACACGTAATTACATAATTTTAGGTAAGTTAACGGCGCCATTGTTGTTTCATTTGGCTTGATAAGGCATCTTTTTTGGAATTCTTTGAAAATAACATTCAATAAATTAAAAGTGTTACGAGCAGTTTACATGCCTTAAAAGTATACGTGTCGTTAGATTATTCAATTCTACTGTGTTTTTTATTAGTTATTAATTGTTATTGTTATTGAAAAAGAAAAAGGTACATAACAAAATTAGACAGCAAACCGGGGCAAACATCATAACTATTATATGAACAGCTTCATATATATGGACACGCCACCTTTAGATCCACAGACAATAGCTTGACATCTAGAGCGACATAATGAACCACGAGGCAATGGAAAAGACCAAGAGTAACGCCAACACCTAGTATAAAGTAAACCTCGACAGTCAGCCTTAATTTTATTTACGTGTTCTCTACTGAAGATCAGCGCATGATATATACAATATTTAGGTAATGTATAGGATAATTATGCAATACATAACCCAATATCATGCGGTCAGCTCTAAGTGTCTCTATAACGCGACTGTTTATTTTGTAGTGTGTTCGAATTGGGTGCAAACAGAATTAAAAGTAATGTAGAAAAGTATACCGTACATAAAGTTATTTAGCCCACAATATGTACACACATCTATTATGTTTATATTTCGATTATATATATATATATATATATATATATAAACATCTATTATCAATGTGGGCACAATATATGTGCACAGTGATATCGGGTGATATGCACAGTGATATACGTGCACATATATAACTATATATATAAATATATATATATAACATAAAATAAAATATATAAAATATAATAACCTAAAATAACATATAATAACATATAACATAACATATAACATATAATAATATATAACACATAACATATAGCATATAACATATGTTTTTCCTAACATATAACCCTAACACATAACATAACCCTAACATAACCCTAATCCTAAAATAACCATAACATAACCCTAACCTTAACACATTACATATAATAACATGAAATATAATATATAGAATAAATAACATAAAATTACAATAAAAATATATATAACATAATAACTGCACAGTGATATGTGTGCAAAGTGATATCGATGTGTGCACAATATGTGCACACATCTATTATGTTTATATCTATATTTTATATACATACACATCTATTATGTTTATTTCATACATAACGTATGCACTATCATATGTTTTCATGTCTTAGCATTTCGCCGTAAACAGTTGACTACATCTTGGAGATGAAAGAAGAAAATACATATATACTGATGCTTATCAAATATTTTACTCGTGGTTGCATTCCAGGGAGAGATATAGTATTGTCATCATGTGTGTAGCTATTTACTTGCTTTCCCATGAGATACAAAATAAACGGACGGTCGAAATGTTAGGTGAGAAAAATGCAGTTTACCGTAAACGCACACGCGCGATTGGGAAACCAATAAATTGCTTCGGTCTTGAAACATTTCTTCACCTCTAATTGAAAGGAGGGCATATACTATAGGTAGCTATATTTACCAAACCAGTGTATTTTTATGTTCACTACCTAGAAATATGTTCTGCAATGGTTTAATAATTAACTTCTTTCAGCGGTTAAATTAGTTGCATAAACAATTACCACAAATCTTAATTGCGACGACGATGTTTTAAACTATCTTACGATTGTTCTTTTCCGGCGAATCTATGCGTCTGTGATAGATTAAATGTAAGTTCACTTCAGACACAAAACAGGCACCATATGTTCTTCTTTTCTTAAAATATAAACAAAGGTATATTTCATTCGGTGCATTCGTCTTCGTCTGATATGTACGCCACTGTCAGCACAAACATCCCATTTATGTAGCACATATGTGTATTCTTCTTGTGAAAAGAACATTAAGAATCTGTAGACTGTCTGTAGCTGTTATCAGCTTCTAGCGTGTTGATATTCTTAAAGTTAACGAGTCCTTACTCTTCTATTACGTTTTCACATGAACATTGATAAATGCTTTGTTCTCTTTTCGACTTAGTACTTTAGTGGACACACAATCTTATTCTTTGTATTTCGATAGTTATCTTACCGCTACTTTACACAAGTAGATTATCTACGTCTGTAATTTATATCAGAAAACCCGCCAACAACTGAGTTTGTGCCAATTTCGCATACTTTCTATACCGAGTAAACAAAAGCTGGCGATTCTGAAAGCTATATCGTTATTACACACTAATGGTGTTAAGGAGTACTCCATGTGCATAGCGAATCTCGGGATGCTGTCCCTTTTTTGTCAAGACATCTTTCATTAATATTGGTATACCAATTACTATTAGTTTATTAGTTTTTATTTTTAATTGTAGAAGATATAGGTTTAGTACAAAGTTATTATATTGACGGGTACGTCATTTGCATACCGGATGTCGGGCTGTTGTCTCGTTTTTGTAAAGACAATTTTTTGATAAAGAAGCTGGATAGCAGACGTGTAAAATTCGAAGGGTTTTTATTTTTAGTTGTAAAAGCTATAACTTCATTACACACATTTGCTTTTTATGTTCGTCTCGTTTTTTAAAGACATTCTACATTAAAAAGTTATTACCAATAATTAGTAATTTCATTTGAAATATTTCATTTTCAATTGTTGAAGTTCTTCATATCACGCAAGTATCTTGGATACAATTCTTATGCGGATATTTTAGTTTTGACTCGGTTTACTTTTTTTATATTCGAAACAATGCATTGTGAACTATTAATTAAGTGCAGGCGGCCAGTGTTACACATAACAGCTAAGGAGTGTTCATCATTCTACCAATTGCATTACAGTGTAATTGAATGCAATGTCCACGGCTTGATTTGAACACGGCTTAATCGCCTGTAACCGTGTCTGACTAAAACGCGTTGGGGGATTTACCATTTATTTTTCTTTAAAATCTTACATAAGAGTACTGTTGTGTCGGCAGTTAGTGGGAATTACACATTCCACATAAAATAAGTTTAATAAAACTTTCTTACAATTAAGACGTAAGTAGCCATACAGTTCAACCCGGGTAAACATGAACATTTCACTTAAAGAGACAATTTAGAAATTTACACCGGACAATAAAAGCGGTGATCACGACCTCCTATTCCATTTTGCGAACTGTCTTCTTTCCATACAACGTTGATGATTTTAAACGGGTTATAAATGTTTTTGATTGTAGAAAAAAGCCTACTCGTATCAATGAAACTATGGTACATCTCTGGAATATGTAAGGCATAGTTTGTTTATATAAATACTATGTATGCCGAAATTGTACAAATAAATAATCTCTTTAGCTTTGATGCAAATCTTAGTAAAGAAGTCGAATACGAGCTCTTGTTAGAAGGTCGGTCCTCTGTACGATTTTCATTACATTTTGTAGTAGTGATATTATTTGTATATATCATGCCCCGCGGATTAAATATATCCTACAGTATAGCATCAACTAATGCATTGTTCAAAGTTATATTAGATTTCGTAGTAATATATATATGTTATTTTCATGTAGTTTTGGCGAGGAGGTATAATTTTGGAAAAATGCAAAGAAAAATAAAAGTTGTTTGCTTGAAATTTCTTTTATGTCTTCTGCAACAATTTTTACAAATGCAATTTCTGAAATGTGTGTTGTTATGATATTTCAAATTTTTATATATCTATTTGATTAGAATAAGTCCATTTCTATCACTCGATGTTGACTAAAATGTAGTATTTATTATAGTAACTAGAGAGTAAAAAATATATTGCATACTAATATGGTGTATTATAAGTTGTACCCATAATGCAACAATTCTAAGTAATAATTTTTTCGAAAAAACAGTATTCTGCAGGTTGAAGTTTAAATCATCAGTACAAGCGATACTAACAATATAATTAAGAATGACTTAAGACTATGTTGGTCCGTACAAATTCAAGATAACTTATTTCGACAAGACGCACCTAAATAAGTTATAAAATGGATGGTTATCCAGGCAGAATCGTTCTGAGAACAAAATCCAAAATTAGAACAAAAGTCCGAATAATCCGAATAATCCGAATAATACGTATTTAATGTTGGTATTTCATGGTTTGGTAAAGATTATTCATGACTTTAATATTTGTGTAATAATAATGTGTTTGGGTATAATTTTCATAGAGGTAGAAATACGTGATGACTAAAAGTAGGAGGCTATGGACGATGCGAATGTCAAGAATGATAAGACTTCTTAGTCATTTGGTTCAACTTAAAAGCTTATATGTTTTAATAACTATGTATGTAGTGAAGATAACTATGGAGTTATTTATATGTAACCATTTATGTCCAGTTTCTCTTCGTGGCATGCATGTACATTTGGTTAGTATCATTTAAAGGTAAAAAACATTGTCTAATACTTTGCGATACGAATGTTTATCATTTAAAAGTGGAGTCTCCTGATGTTAGACGCTTTAGATTAGTTGCCCCTAAATCATATGCTCTTATAAAAGTAATTAATGAGCTGTGATTTATTGCGAAATCTTCTGTTGGAACAATATTTTGCAAATGTTAACGTCCATAGTAGGTTTTACGGATGATTGACTAATCGTTATGGCGTATTTGCTGAAAATAACATAAGTGCAATGCGACAATTTAATACTGAGGTATTTTTAAAATAGTTATGATGTACATTATACGAGAAACATAAGCCTCACTTCTTAGGATTACGTTGTGATAGTCAATTATAAAGATATCGATACCAATGTACCTATCTTTGAAAATACTAATAATGAAATTATTGATAACGTTGTGATAATCAATTATAAAGATATCGATATCAATGTACCTATCTTTGAAAATACTAATAATGATATTATTGATAACGTTGTGATAGTCAATGATAAAGATATCGATACCAATGCACCTATCTTTGAAAATACTAAGAATGAAATTATTGATAACGTTGTGATAGTCAATGATAAAGATATCGATACCAATGTACCTATCTTTGAAAATACTAATTATGAAATTATTGATAACGTTGTGATAGTCAATGATAAATATATCGATACCAATGTACCTATCTTTGAAAATATGTATAATGAAATTATTCATAACATTGTGATAGTCAATTATAAAGATATCGATACCAACCAACCTATCTTATAAAATACTAATAATGATATTATCGATAACGTTGTGATAATCAATGATTAAGATATCGATACCAATGTACCTATCTTTGAAAATACAAATAATGAAATTATTGATAACGTATTGATAGTCAATGTCAAAGATAGCGATACCAATGTACCTATCTTTGAATATATGTATAATGAAACTATTAATAACGTTATGATACTCAATTATAAAGATATCGATACCAATGTACCTATCGTTGAAAATACTTATAATGAAACTATTGATAACGTTCTGATAGTCAATTATAAAGCTATCGATACCAATGTACTAATCTTTGAAAATACTTATAATGAAACTATTGATAACGTTCTGATAGTCAATTATAAAGCTATCGATACCAATGTACCTATCTTTGAAAATACTAATAATGAAATTATTGATAACGTTGTGACAGTCAATTATATAGATATCGATACCAATGTACTAATCCTGAAAATACTTATAATGAAATTATTGATAACGTTGTCATAGTCAATTATAAAGATATCGATACCAATGTACCTATCTTTGAAAATACTAATAATGACAGTATTGATAACGTTGTGATAGTCAATGATAAAGATATCGATACCAATGTACCTATCTTTGAAAATACTAATAATGAAATTATTCATAACGTTGTGATAGTCAATTATAAAGATATCGATACCAATCCACCTATCTTATGAAATACTAATAATGATATTATTGATAACGTTGTGATAATCAACGATAAAGATATCGATACCAATGTACCTATCTTTGAAAATACTAATAATGAAATTATTGATAACGTTGGTTATAGTCAATGATAGAGATATCGATACCAATATACCTATCTTTGAAAATACTTATAATGAAATTATTGATAACGTTGTGATAGTCAATTATAAAGATACAGATACCAATCCACCTATCTGATGAAATACTAATAATGATATTATTGATAACGTTGTGATAATCAATTATAAAGATATCGATACCAATGTACCTATCTTTGAAAATATGTATAATGAAACTATTAATAACGTTGTGATACTCAATTATAAAGATATCGATACCAATGTACCTATCGTTGAAAATACTTATAATGAAACTATTGATAACGTTCTGATAGTCAATTATAAAGCTATCGATACCAATGTACTAATCTTTGAAAATACTAATAATGAAATTATTGACAACGTTGTGATAGTCAATTATAAAGATATCGATATCAATGCACCTCTCTTATGAAATACTAATAATGATATTATTGATAACGTTGTGATACTCAATGATAAAGATATCGATACCAATGTACCTATCTTTGAAAATACTTATAATGAAATTATTAATAACATTGTGATAGTCAATTATAAAGATATCGATACCAATGTACCTATCTTTGAAAATACTTATAATGAAATTATTGATAACGTTGTGATAGTCAATTATATAGATATCGATACAAATGTACCTATCTTTGAAAATACTAATAATAGAATTATTGATAACGTACTTTGGCTATGTTCAAAGTATCTGTTCTCATAGGAAACTTTATCTTATTGGTCCTCGGTCAGTAAATGAGTAATTCCTTCTAGACAGAGGCAATTTTTTTATTTTCTTCTGAAACCTAAATGACATTTTGGGGGGCTGGATTTTCCCCATATTAAAAACTGACGTTGTATCTTAATATGCCCTCGTGGTAGACTAGTAAATAGAAACACACCTGCGCAATGATGCACATTTAGACAACCAGTTTGGCTTCTGATTATTTAGTAGAAAACAGTAAAAAGCTAATCTGTGAAATAGATCTTCTATGCAAAGTCAAATCAGAATTTTCTTAATTCTGCTGATCGTTATGGATCCGTAATCAAAAGCTACATATACAAATCTGAGTCGATTTAATCTACTTATCGGTCTACCTTTTCATAAACAAACCATCCAGTATAATTCAAATTCATCCATTCTAATAATTTATCCGAACAACGCAT
>OY744515.1:144118865-144171365 GCA_963556195.1 Sepiola atlantica | reverse complement strand
GTTAAAAATTATCAAACCGAAAAAAACGTATGTGGCACCAGAATGTCAAGTAAAGGCCAAACGTCCGACGGGATAAGGAACGAGGCTTCCCAAGTCGTCATCAAGCGAAACCCTCGAAACACTGACACTAAAACTAGAACTAATAAGTCGAAGACCTTAAATAGCATTGTGGTGAAATGTTACTTGAAGAGTGATCCCCTTAAGAGACGATAAAGACAGGAATGCCCCGAAGCTGGAATGACCTAGGTTTGTTTGAACTATCAGAATAAACACTTTAAGGGCAAGCCCGGGTGATTGGAATTCATGAATAGTTAACTGCTATTGAAATTGAAGAACTAAAAAGAGAAATTGAAAGAGAAGACTCAGACAAGCCAGTATTCGAAAACAGTCTAGGATAAAACCAAACTATGAGTGCGAAAATATTGTAACTAATGGTAATACGGCTGTTTCCTCCGATGCAATCGTAACACATATGATAGAAATATGTATTGATATTTTCAGATTGTAGGACGAGAAGCTTAGAGCTGGCAATTTAGTAAAGCCACCGAACCTGAGATGTGTCAAAAGACTTTAAACTGTCACAACTAAAGTTAATAATGGGTTGCCATTCTATTAGTAAATAATCTTTATCAGTGTAATAAAGTTATCAATACTGTGTAAAATCTACTCGGAGTAGTCAAACAGAAAAAAGAAATAAGGAAAGAGTCCTGGTGGATGAAGACGTACAGGTTAAACAACTTACAAAGGGTTTAAGTAAAGTGCAAGTTGTCGAAAATGACAAACTCAAAGGTCAGAGCGCTTGTGAAAGACTAATCCGTAAGTTTTACATGCACCGTAAATGTTACATGTTTGTAATTGAAGAACTAAAACAACGTGTCGCTGCTAAAACGGATAAAACTAAACGTTACAGCGACATAATTGATTAGTATCGACAAAACAGATTGTTTGATAAAAACAGAAATTCCTTTTTGAACAACTTGAAGGACTTGAAAAAAGGAATGACGTTCTACCTGATGCTGACCAATCTAGTGCATTCTGGAAAGGCATTCAGGAAAAGGAAGTAAAGCATCAAGATGATGCGGAATGGATCTAAGATTTTGAAAGGGGGTGTCCTCTAAAGTAGAATGACAAACGAATATTACAGTCACCGTTGAGATGCTGAAAAAAAGGGTTAAAACGCTTTCAAATGTGAAAACACCATGATCTTACGGAGTCCAGGGATACTGGTTTAAAAAGCTTCCGTCTCTCCACGGACATCTTGCAGGAATGATAAATTGCTGTTTAGCGACTGGTAGCTTCCCTGAATGACTGACAAAGGCACTACAATGTTGATCATAAAAGATAAAACAAAAGGGGGCAAAGTCACAAACTTTAGACCGATCACTTTCCTCTCAGTTCTGTAAAAACCTTTCACTAGCATATTGTTTGAAAGTTTTTATGGGCATTTGAACCAAACCAATTTGCTTCCTGAGGAACAGAAAAGCTGCCGAAGAAGATCACATGACACTAAAGATCAGCTTCTGATCGATAAAATACTCCTGAGAAACTGGAAACGAAGAACTAAGCTTGCCATGGGATGGGTAGATTATAAGAAAGCATTTGACATGGTGCATCATTCATTGATACACAAATGAGATTTTCTGAATAGCACCCAAAATATAAACAGCTTTAAAGAATAGCATGAAGAATTAGGAAAGCACTTTCACATATGGAGGTGTTATATTGGGTAAAATGAAAATAAGGAAGGGAATCATCCGGGGCGATGGTCTTTCCCCTCTACTGTTCGTCATTACTTTGTTCCCAATTACACTTCTCGTATGTAATGTGAAGGCATGATATACACTTTATAAAAAGTAGTACACTTGTCCATTCAGATGGCCTAGAACTCCCAACAACAGCTCTAATAAAGAATGTAGACAGTGAGAGGGGCTACAAATACTTCGGAATACTGGAGGCGAGTAAGATTAAAAACAAAGAAATGAAAAACAAGATCACAGCTGAGTAAAACAAAAGAGTACTGATTTTTTCCTAAATCACACCTCCACAGTCGAAATACAAAATATCCTATCAATAACAGAGCAGTAACTATCATTCGATATACGTCCGGTACACTTGACTTGACTGTAGATTAACTAAAATGTATTTCGACTGTGAAGGTGTTATTTTAGAATACTGTTTACTCTTCTGTTGTACTCAGCTCTGACATGAGTGTTCAATTTATTATTATTTGTACTCACTAGGAGTTCTCACACAGATCAGAGTAAGTGATTGCTCAACGACAACTACAAGTGGTATTTCCTGGAGTCCGAGTGACAACAAGTTTCACCAGATTTCTAGTATTCACCACCTCTTTTCGATAACGATACTATACTTTGAATTCATACTATACTATACTTTGCTTTTAGTAAAAAAGCGAGAAGAAATGCTGGTAATTGACCAGTTGAAGGAATAGTGAAAACCAGCGATTAGTGTGTCACGTTTACAAAGCATTCTAGTTGGGCCGTCACACAGAAGTCGTAAACATGTTTTCGTTTGTATGTCACATTAAAAGATTTTTACAGCCGATTGATTAGATGTATTTAACACTATCAAGCATTATTTTATATTCTTTCACCGAAATAATTAAACCACCAAGTTTCGTGAACCGACCAAAAGCGGAGATAGTGTCAAATTATTTTTCTATGCAATTTTGTTCTGAAACTTTGAAATTCATTCTTCTTCCATTCTAAGAACGCTTTTTTTCTTTGTAACAGAATCGCACAAAAACTGGTGTCGATATTAATACGATTACTGTCTTCTATTTTTAGAGTAACCGCAAAACTAAAGGATACAAAAAATGGACAAAATGAACAAAATTAAAAGCTGCATGTTAATTAGAAAAGTTTTAATCAGCTCGTGATTCTAATCACCTTCCATTGTTTGCACACGCTCCTCTATTATCAATAACGCTGGGAAAATAATTAACTCCATTTGTCAAATACTGGTGCGTATTGGTTCTGCCTTGACTGCCGCCGACGACCAGTCTCGTTAATTCATTATTAATTAAAATCTGTTTTATTTGAAAATTACATGGAAATGCAACAATTCGCTCGTACTATTTGAATTATTATTCCCGACTTTATTTTACATTATTTCTACATAATTTTTGCTCAGCTATTTCCTTTTCAAGCAGATCTTAATTAATCATCATTTATTGGGAGATGTTATCTTGTAAAGACCTTCAGCAGAAAAACAGACGGATGTGCTAGCTCTTCATAGAATATAAAAAAGGAGACATGAATATTCAAGAACAGATTGCAAATATTAAAAACATTTGGCGGCAAGTAGTTTGTTTTAGTCCCAAGTAAAATAGGCTCGTTCTCTATTAACCTGATTTCATGAGAAAATAAACAAAAGTGACGACTCTAGCAAGAAGGATTTCAGTTCATGTTTAAAATCGATCTTACTAAGTTCTGACTATTCTCGATAATACCTCATGGCCGCTACTATTTGTAAGTCAGTTAGAAATAGGTCCTTATCATTGGGATATTAAGTCTTTTGAATTATTTCCTCATATAAATATTTTAATATAAAAGATTCTATTTGAAAGACTAGCATATTTATTTTAATGTGTTAATGTACAACTATATGTATTACCAATGAGAGTTAATATATGTACATCTGAAGCCGAAACTATGATCCTTGTATTACTTATCTTATATATATATATATATATATATATATATATGTATATATGTATAGATAGATAGATAGATAGATAGATAGATAGATAGATAGATAGATAGATAGATAGATAGATATGGAGTGTGTGTATTTAGCCAGAATCCGCTCGTTTAAGCTTATATTTTTTAACAACAGAATACTACGGCTTGATTATATCTTTTAAATTTTGTTTACAATTTTGACCTGTTTCGTGTTAGCTATCAGAAAGAAACAATGTTGTGCATGGATTTAAATACCTATTGGGAGAATGTAATGTCTATGATAACAACAACAACAACAACAACAACAACAATAATAATAATAATAATAATAATAATAATAATAATAATAATAATAATTAATAATAATGATCGTGATTGTGATGGTGATTATGATGGTGCTGCTGATGATGATGTCAAACTTCGTTCGTACATGCGAATACAAACTGATAAGGTGTTTGAACATTCCAAATTCGACTATTTTTTTACAAAACCAAACCAGTATAACTTGCTTAATCAGTGATATAGCCTGCCTCTTCAATACCAGAGTTCAGGAGAAAGAACACGAAAGAATTAAATAGCAAGATCTAAAATTGAGAGTAGTTAAACTATAGAAATGTAAAAAAGTCAAGGTTATTCCCGGTGTAATTGGAACGCTTGGAACCATAATGAAAAGCCACCATTAATGGCTTAAACAGATTGACGAGACAATTTATTTTCCAGTTCTTGCTTGCGTGTTAGTGTTGCATTACGCGCATGAAAATTAATGTCTTTTACGCTTCTAATAATACGAAAACCATACGAAAGTTTATGAAAAGTCTAGAAGCGTTTTCAAACTTCTTAACACTCAATTTTAAGGCACCTTTTTAACACTCATTGTTAAGGAACTTTTAAGCCTTTAAACTGTCGCTCCATTTTCAACACTTCTCGATAAACACATTTTCTTAAATTCTTTTCTTGTTAAATCTACTTCTTTACATTAAAATATTTTTCTCATTAAAACATTTTACATTAAACACTTTAACCATTGTTCGTTAAGCATATCAAATTAAGCATGGGGCACGTTTTCTTTCTGTTTTAGTTCTTTCAGTGTTAAGTCTTTCGAAGTTTAACAGATAAGGACCCGAAAAATGTGCAACACATAAAAGTTACCTTACATTTTTTTCGTCGTCTGCTTGTGATCGCCGTTGGTGCCGTCGGTTTCCATTGCGTGTCTCTGGCTGTGATCGATGCTGGTGATCTTTGATCTGTGGATACAACTTTATAGACATGCAGAAGACAAACGCGAAAACAATTTTTCCTCGGAGAGATTCAAGTCTTTTATTCTGGACTTCGTTGTGGAACGGTTTTATCCATTTGTTCGCTCGATTCTCATTCATCCTTCTCGCTGTTGGATGCGACTATGCACGGGAATGTCTGCTGGATCTTGAAGAGATCCAGACCATACAATGAACGACTATATCGTCGACTTTACGCTCTCACTTCCAAAGTCTTTCTGTTTCAAAAACATTAGTTTCTCACGAAGAAGAAGTGACGTCGCAGTGCTTTGTCCTGTCATACAAATCATAATAAAGAACTGGCCTGACCTTTATTGAACCTAAACAGTAGCAGCATTTTAATATGCTTAACGCAATACAATTCATCCTGTGACGCTAATTCTAGCGTCCCGGAATTTAAATTGGTTACGTTTCTCTTGAAACGGCATTGCTTTGTTTTTTTGGGGGGCGTCTAACTGGCTTCACATGAGCGTCCTAAACACCTATTTAAAGTTCTTTTGTTTTCTGAAGCTATTTTGATTCATTTGTTTTGGTCACCTGAAAATAATTCGACGAAAAATCGAACATTTTAGTGGTACATATGGAACATACATACATTTTCTTTCGAGGTTTACACAAATAAGATCATTATAAAAATTAAAAAATTAACAAAGGTATAATCAAGTAGAAGAATTATTATCGTATTTACAATGTTTGTTTAAATATATATATATATATATATGTATATACATATATATATATATATATATATATGTATATACATATATATATATATATATATATATATATATATATATATAAATCTATATATATATCAAGTATGAAACTAAAAGTATACTTTTAGAGGATAACACCTATGGTGAAACAGTCGAAGCTCAAAGTACGAGATAGAGCAATTATAAAGATAAATGAAAGAAGAGGGATACATATGTACATATTTCAACTTCGATTGTTCAATGCAAGGTGTGCATGTTTATTTTTCTTTCCTTAAGCCAAAGCTTTTCAAAGATTAAGGAAAGAAAAATAAACATGTTTATACCGAGTACACCTTGCATTGAACAATCGAAGTTGAAATAGATTTGTCATTCGTACATATTTACTATTCTTCTTACATTTATCTTTATATATATATATATATATATATATATATATATATATATATATATATATATATAATTATTGTTATTTTTACATACATGTACAAAATACAGCTACACGGGCGTGTCGATGTTATCGATCGTTAGTTATTTGAAACTAAGATGTCATCACGTTGAAACTCTGATTTTCACTTTGATGTACATATTGCAATATATATATATATATATGTATATATATATATATATATATATATATATGTATATATATATGGCAGGCTACTAAAATATGTCCGCTTTTATTAGCATAAACAGACTGTAATACTCCGTATTTGCCTATTTCTGTTGGGTTGGCCGCCGCATTGGTTGTTTGTTAAAAGTGACTTGGGTGTGGGGTTCGAATCGTGCGATCGACAGTCATCCTCTACACAAACGATTCCCGCAAAAGGATGAAACAGATATGTATGTTGATGAGAGTTAAAACATATTCATCATAATATTGTTTATATATATATTTTACGGATGCGGATAATGTAGTATCTTATATTTTGCTGTGAGCCCATCTTTCTAGACATGAACTTCATGGTTTGAGTGGGTTATCATATATCAACAAGTAATTGGCAACATTCGCCTATAAATCAGCAAAGTAAACACTTACATTATACATGTTAGGAAAACTATGAAACCGAAGAGATAATACTACTGCTAGTTTATTTAATGAACTAAAAGTGTATTTTAATAATATCCTTTTGTATTGCCTGCGTCCAAGGGTACTTAATTTTCTTTATTAAGATGAATATGATTTGGTATGACGTTATTATCGACATCGGATTGCTTAGGAGTATTGCATGGGAGATGGGCTAAAACAACCTAACGGTTTCTCACGGCTCGGTCTTACAAGTGGTTATCATCGGAGTCATGTTTCCTATGAATCGGCCAGCATCGGGACCGATAACATTTGACTTTTAGACGAAGAGAGTATGGAAACAGACTTCCAATGCTCAAATAAGCGTATTATGTAAAACATGAAATGATAAGTGCTGAGCTGTATATGTCCTTTTGATTAACCAATCATTGACGGTGTGAAAGGGTCAGAGCAAGAATTACTTGTAGTCGATGAGACTAGAAAAATTTAAATTATTGTAGAGTATAAATTGATAATTTCAAAATCAATTCAGAATAATTTATAATAAATCAGTGTTATATACTAGCTGGTCTACCTGACAGTTCGAGGTTCTCCCACTTCTAAGTGAGCCATGGGGGCAGAACACATTTTAAACATCAAGTAGATGTACTGTAGTTTTCTCATGAGTGATATTTTAAATGCCATATAAAAGAAATGTCGTAATTATTTTCTTAAGAAAGTATCAGATTGAAAACATCGAGTGTACTATTTCGATTCTACTCATCGATGCTTTAAAAATTTAATTACACTATTTGTTTCAATTTATTATATAACTTATCTCCCACTAACCTTGCATATATATATATATATATATATATATATATATATATATATATATATATATATATACATATATATATATATACATATATATATATATATATATATATATATATATATATATATATATATTAAAGATACTCAAGCGTTTTTAGTTGAGGAATACTTTTTCAATGTTGTGTAATTTTTACTAGTTACTATGAATTGTAGCACTATGTTATGCGCAACATATTGTCCTTCCATAATAGAGTGCTATGAACTTTACAGGGTTTACCTGTTAATATGAGTAAGAATGGCAATGTTCTCTCTATATTTTAGTGGTATTTGTACTTCAAGTATCAGACCCAATACACCGATGATTCGGCAGACACAACCTAACAGTTTCGCAGAAATCCTCATTTAACGATGGGAAAGTGTAAATAATAAAATAACACTGCTTTGGCAAGCTTTATACTTATGTTGGCCAACATATTTTGAATCATTATTTTCGTAACTGACCCCGTTTAAAATCTTTCTTTATAGTTCTACGATCGACTACTTTTATCTGCTTTTTTATGTACACATTAGTACACGGCCACTATTAGTAATTAAATACATATATATAAGTTAGTAAATAATGTACGTACAGACATATCGATCTATTTACATGAGAAATGTCAGTTCGTCATCAGTATTTATTTTATATTTCCATATATGCATTTGCACTAAGATTACTAGACACTGCATGAATCGAACCGACTGATTGTTAATATTCAATAGTTCTAATGTAATAAGGTAATATTAAAACAATTATACGCAAGACGGTTTATAGGGTGAATGAAATCCAAACATGTTATATCGGTAACAATTCGTTGAAAACAGTTTATCGTGTTACAAATTATACTTACCATTTAGTTTGTGGTGGAGAAATTGAAAGTGAAAAATAAACATCTATAAATGACTTGTGTTCATATGGGAATCAATAATATAGAAAGGAAATAAGATAAATGGTTTGAAAATAATGACCAACAAAATTATGTCGCAAAAAATTAGTCATGTAGAATAATGTATGAGATATGAAACGTGGAAACGAATTAACATAATGAATAACATGGATGATAACATGTGTATGCCACTAGACGAGCATGTGACCAGCTGGGTCAAAAATAAATCACGGGTTGGATTGTTTGAAAGAAGAAAAATGAGTTGGAAAAAACAGTTTAAATTAAAGAAAAACTAAAATACAAATTCAAAAATAAATCACTTTCTGCTAAGTATGTGTCTCTCTTTACGGCTACTTGTGAACTCTAAGGTCTAAGGGTTGAATATAATTACTAGTTATGGTTATATTACGCAGTGTTCATAATATAATACTGTGCTATTTAGTTGTATATTAGAAGTAATCACCCAGCGCTTCTTTATTTTCGCTGTATGTGTAAATAACTTCCACGGAAAAATTCAATAGGTTGATACATCAACATCATTTTGTGTATAGTATGTAAACAAGTACATGAAGTTACATAATATTACCTTCGAATAATACACTTTGAAGCGAGCCAAAATACATGCGATGTGCATAGGCTCGACAAATGTCAGTAGCTTACCAGTCTAAAGTATGAACAGAAGTCAGTGGTATCAACAGCTCCATGAATCTGACCTATTTGCTGAAGGTACTATCAAAGTTGGTGAAAGCCCTATGATCTACCAATCAGAAGGCCGCTAACGGAACTCGCATAATATGTTGGTAACAACTAATATGACGAAGAATATTTTAAAAGTCATGGAGTCTCAGTAAAGAATTAGTAACAGTCCATCAGCTCCAAAACAACAGCAGTATACGATCACTGCTAACAAAGTTACACGTCAGTTGTTGCTCAATAAAAAGTTTACTACCGCCTCGTCCTGAAACAAGTTATTGGAGCTGATGAAATATCTAGCACTTACAGACTTCCTCGGAACCATCTAAAAAGACAGGTGCGTTTATGTTACTATAAACAACAACATGTTGTTTGTGCCGACAAAAGAATGGCTTAGCTCAAGGTGGTGTGCTTGCCCAATTACATCTACATCAATATCTAACCAATGGACCAGAACACTGAGAAGTTCATCTAATCTGACGACCTCTATGTTACATCCAAAAAGAGTACGTTCGAAGCAGTAGAAACTAAACATCAACTCAGCCCAAGATGAGCCACTACTCCACTACGAAATAAACCACTTGCATTCATATCCTGCGAAAACAGAAGTCTGCTCGTTCAATTTCAGGAACCGGGAGTCCTACTGACACTTAAATATTACAAAGTGTGGAATCGCACCAACCCCGTCTAACTTGGCTAAACCCCTGATCGCGCCGTCTCATTCATTCAAACAATAAAAAGAAAAAAAAGAAAAGTCAACTCCCGGAACCACATCTTACGGAAGCTGATCAACTCAAAATTGAGAGCAACATTTTACAAACAAACATGCACTGCTTTTTCTCTGTGCTATTCCTCTGTATAATATGGATGTTAGGTTTGTCATACCAACAAATTAGATTAAGAATAGAACAACGCCTGCCATTTCATCACTGACAGCATTACACCCACCAACATGAACAAGCATCATCTCATCACTGGCATTGCCCCTGCAGATGTGAGACGGGATTTTGACAGCCGAGTTGTTTCATGGACGTAAACAAAGGCTCCAACAACTGACGCCAAAAAGAAGCTTGCTCGGGCATGTTGCACCACTTAAAAAAAAACAAAGAAGAGACCAGACTACACCTGTGGGTGAGTCGGCTAGAAAATACATCTCTATTACTGGCATAGGGATTCACTATTCTGAATCCCTCCCACTAAGCTCAGAAGCACCATGGGTCCAGTGGAAAACAGTCAACCTTCTGAGAACAGGAATGAGGCCATCTATAATCGACCAAACCATCTGCGAATATGGAGGATACCGTACTATGCAACACTGTCTCGTGTGCCCTCTAATTGCCAACTGGTGGAGCTTGAAATATCGTTGAGAATACAACGAAATACAAAGGACTGCGTTAAAAATGGTTTAAATGGTTACAATACATGTAAAGAAGAAGAAATGCATTTGACGCTATAAAGCACAAATATAATTTAAATTCCCATTAATCACGATAGCCGTGGAAATAGTTATAGCTTGCGGAGTCTAGAGAGACTGGAAACTGGCTTCACGCCCTACGAGCGTCTTACATTATCTCCTCCTTTCACTGATGAAAGCAAATAGATTTAAATATATGTGTCAGTAAGTAATAATAATTTAATATTTATGTATAAATATTGTTATTAAGCCCCTTTAAGTAATTAAAGTTAAGCACTGTTCGCAAAGATTAAAAATAGACTCTTACTACGCTTTCAAGCAAGGTTCCGACAACGTTCGTTGAAATCTCTCGATTGTCTACTGTCTGCTGCCCATGGGGATAGACCGATAGCTTGCATGGTATTGGTTGATTCTGTAACCTGGGTTCGCGCCCTACGACAGTCTGAATTTATCATTTCCTACACTGACGAAAGAAAATAGCTTAAAACACTGAGGTCTGTAAGTAATTATAATGTAATATCTATGTATGGATAACTTTGTTTTATGTATTTGTAGTTGTTTAACACTTTCATTGGTCACCTCCTACTGCAACAAAATGATAAGGAGTGTATTTATCGTTTTTTTTTAACTGTGTTAGGTTTTATAAAAAAATTCTGAAATATATACACATATGTTTTTGGTTGAAGTTATATGAGCTCTGACGTAGATGAAGTCCTTACAATTAAGCTAATTTTACACCTACACCTACGGTATTCACTGGTATCTTACATATTTTGATTGCTTCAGTTTTTATATTTTAACAAATGAGGTGAGATCTGTTTTTGTCTAATTAGGAAAAGCTTAAGTTAAAGGAGTTGACCGTATTTAGCATAATATATATATATATATATATATATATATATATATATATATATGTGTGTGTGTGTGTGTGTGTGTGTAATTTGACCGTATTTAGCATCATACATACATATATATATATATATATATATATGTGTGTGTGTGTGTGTGTGTGTAATCACGTGACACTCCTCTGTGGCCCCAAAGACTAAGTAGCCGCTTACAGATTTAAAGTGTCTCCGTGAACCGGGTTCGCGCTATGTGATCGTCTGAGATTGGTAATTCCCTGTGCGGATCAGAGCCATGAGCTCGAAATGACGTCATACGTAGGTAAAATATCGAAAATTTCTAATTAAACATGATAAGAAATATATTTTAAAGTTAAAATGCAAGTGGATCACTATCGGAGAGATTAAAAACAGACATTCACCTTAGGCTACAGTGCAATACTCCGGCTCTGTCGTTAAGTTATTTCGTATGCGAGATATTTATACTCACCGCTTGTAAATATCACTTTATTTCTCCATAATCTATCGTAGCCCCAAGGACTGAGGGCACATTTACAGATTCAAGGTGTCTTTGTGAATCGGGTTAACGCCTTGTGCCCGTCTGACATTGTTATTAGCCTGCGCTGATCAGAACCGTAAGCTCGTAACGACGTCGTACGTAAGTAAAATATTTTTCTGAAATATATATTTTAATAGTATATATATATATATATATATATATATATATATATATATATATATATATATATATATATATATATATATGTATATATATATATATATATGTATATATATATATATATATATATATATATATATATATATATATATATATATATATGTGTGTGTGTGTCATGATTTTTGAGGAGTACAACATTTTATTATTGCAAGCATGAAGGGAAGACGAATTCTATCATTCATGATTAAAAGTTAATGAAGAGGAGACAAAAATAATAATATGCTAGCCGACCAGTTGCACCCTCTCTTAACAAAGGCTGTATCGAGAGATTTAAAAAAAAAAAACCCAAAACAACAAGGGATTTAAACAAAAAAAAAACGGGGTGAAAAGAGAGAGAATAGAAAATAAAATAGCGTTATGTTATATGTACAATGGAGGATGAATCTTAGAGACTGATCACATCTTATCCCACTAGACATTCCTTTTGCTTGCAAAGGGAGGGACGTTTAAGACGAACGTTAAGACGACTTTTAAGTGGTATTTAAATGTTTTTTTTTAAAGCGTCTTCTTAATAAATTCACCAATCTTTTATTTTGCATACTAATTCATCCGCCTGAAGATGACCGACATCGGTCGAAAACATTTGCGAAAATATGGCGATTTTTAAACATGGACGACAATACCAAATCGGTAGTGCGACGAATCGAAAAAACGAATCAAAAAATAAATAAGCAGAAGCTGGCGTTACTGTTTAACTAAACTGGCATAAAAGAATATATATATATATATATATATATATATATATATATATATATATATATATATATATATATATATATATATACATAGTGTTAAATAGAGAAGAAAGGAGTCTAGGCTAAGTAGGGGAAAGGATAAGAAGGCAGGTAATAAAAAAGAATAACAAATATAGAAACTAATTGAAAAAATTAACAAGTAAAATATGTAATCCGATACTAATTCATAAAAAAATAGCCTATCTCAAAAAATGTTTTATTTAAAGGGAAAGTTTTCCGAATCCATCACACTTCTCTGTTGTCTTTGGTCTGAAGAGGTTCACTCTCTTCAGACCGAAACATGTAAGCACATATGTAACCAATAATGTTTGTATAAATACAAAAATATACTATATATATATATATATATATATATATATATATATATATATATATATATATATATATATATATATATATATATTGTCATGTTTGCAAATTTTACGTGGTAGGTTTCATGTATACTTGCTGGTTCGAAACAATCAAATGACAGCACAAGAGGACGATGCTAGTCAAACTATCGTATACATGCTGCGTTGCGTACGTTAAAAAACACACGTTTTCAGAATATGCAAGAGAATAGAACAAAATGTTGATGCTGTTTGTACTGTTCACACCTAGAAGTGATACACAATTTACACCCCGGAAAAGTTTACGGTATAACAAAAGCGATTATTTGGGTAACTTATTTTCAGAGCGTATCTCTCAGCCAGCATCATGTTTGTATTAGATATCAAAAATATTATCATAAGTGTTGTATTTTATCTGAAGCATTCAAATCAACAAAGGAGGAAACTTGTACAAAATATGTATAATCTGCTTCCGTTAGTGAACATATCTAAAATGATATGTCAAATTTAGTCCACTCTTTTGTTTCTTTGGTAATTCGCCAACATTCCCAGTTTTACTCGGCTTTATATTTAAACACTATGTTCACTTCACCTTCACAGTATATTTTACCAAACATTCTAACAATCCAGGTTTATCTTTCTTGTTTGGCTTTTCTTCTGCCAAAAAAAAATGATGAGCATAGTTTTTTTCTTCTTTTGTAATGTCCGACTTTCTTCAAGTACGTCTTGTTGAATTCGAGAAGCTTTATGTGAAAAACGAGAATCTGTACGGGATTTCTGAATGTTATCATCATTGGGATTAAATATGCACAAAAACGAGATTAAAAATACTGAGGCATTTTTATATAATAATCATGAAAGCGACACCTATAGATGGAATTAGTTTTTTAAAAAATTAATTTAGCAAAATAAAAACAAAACGCAAACACAAAATAACTGAAACGGTGAATGTGCCCACAATAGTGTAACAACACGTTCCTAGTGTGACAAATGTTTCAGATGAAGTTCAGCCATGAAGTATATTTCTCTGCCTCTTACTGCATCAAAGTAACACATGGCGTCATTTTTTATTATAAAACTCCCCAAAAATAAGGGATAATTGATGGGTACAGATTTTGCCATGATCGAACCCGTCGACATTTACCGGTACATGCTATTAGGGTAACGGCGATAAATCAATTCTTATGACGATATAATCTTCTAGCATTAAAAGGTAATGAAAACAAATCAACATATTTTGAAAAATACCTAATGTTCATCTTATAAATTCGCAATAGTGTACTACACTAGATGGTCTTCATTCATCGCTGTATATAACAATAGAAAGTGGCTGCCGGCTTGTGTCAAGATAGATTTGTATTTTACTAATTCATAACCACTTATAAGGATCAAATACTACATGATGATTAAGCTGATTAGGATGGGCAGATTGTCAATTGAGCGATAAAGAACCTCATGAGAGAATTGAGAATGATTGCTCTGATTTATATTTGTAAGGACAGTTCGTAACAATTATCTGTTACCATTGAATCCGAAGATGGTAATGTTGTAGACTACAGGAACGCAGTCCTGTAGTAATGTCTTCCACAGACGGGAAGCACTTCCAAAAGGCTGGGTTTGTGGAAATCTTTCCACACGTGCTATAAAAATAGTTCTTGCTCTAAATGTCTTACAAAGAGGATACATATAGTGGAGCTCACTCAAGCCGAATTCCACGGAAATAACAATAGAGAATAGATAGATTAGCAACATTTTGTGAGAAATGGGATGTAGGAAAGAGTCGATTTTGAACGAGGTCAGGGTACCGAAAAGTCTGCTTAGACGATTAAATTTGTAGAAACTGGAAAGTCCGCAGTTTCAATCACGTGATGACATCGACAACGTTACAAGTGCTTTTATTCAGATCCCAATGGAAGGGGATACTTATTTCAAATGTAGTAACATGAATTTTTCCGGTTTCCATCTCTCTCGTAAATGGTACTAAATAAAAAAATGCAGCTTATTATGAAATGTTTATTGATGGCAAAATAACAATGAATGTGATGGTCTCGTCCAACAGAAAGAAGCTTTCATATCTGTTAGTCTCTCAGTGGCAAGCGTTCTATGCGAAATCGATATCATTAAATTCTCATCAAATTGACATCCTCACTGACAGAAGTTAAATCGATGCATTAATAGGAATCCTTAAATTCATAGGATTGGAAAACTGAGATTGTTAATATTGTATTTAAAATTATATAAGCTTTTAAATATATTTTTGTAAATAAAAGTTTTTTTACAATATGTACATTTTTCCTTATTCAATACACAATTATAGTTTTACCCATTCATCTGAAAACTTTTTAAAATACCCCTTCACATCATGTTCTTGATAATCTGATGACAATAGTATCACAGCTACAATCGCGATAATTAGAACTCGCTATTTCGTATTAGTATGCGAATAAAATACTTGAACGAGAGGTAATGTCTTCAGAAATTTCCACTACATGACGAAAAAGAGTTCCATGTTCAAATGAAATCAGCAAATATAAACCTAACAACAAAGACGATTGTTCATGCATAGCAAACAAATTCCGTTAATACAGCGACTTCCTAATGAAGTTAATAGAATACATTTTTGAGATAAGTTTAAACTTTACATGAATATAACACTGAAGATCTTTTGAAGAGCTTACGTAGCAAATAATTTGAATAATGTATATTTTTTGTTCTTAAATTAATCATTCTCTTGAACTGCTTACAACAATCTTTGTTTCAAAATTGGCTAACAAGTGTTTGATAATAAGGCCACAGAAAATTATAAAATAATTAAAATTGATAAGAGCGAGAGGATGATACACATTTTAGAATAGAGGAGATACAGATTATACAAAGTATGAATGGTTGTCAGTTAGGTGGTTAGGTGGTTACCTCAGCGAATGAAAAGCAGACCTAATTTCAAAGGTTGCAATATATGAGCACTTTCCTGGCAGATTTAGATGCGAGTCGATAGAGAAATATTTGCTAGGCCCAAAAATCAACTTGGGGTGAAGACAAGCAACCAATGCTATAGTTTAGCATAATGTGGTCAATGTATGCATATATATCTGTTTCTTCCTATCTAATCTAGTGAATAACTTTATACACAAACATCTCTTTCCCAGAGTCATATAACTGTGTCCATGTGGCCTTATGCATCAAAATGAAGGTGAATGCCTTGTGTGTTCCTGTTAATTGAAGACGAAACGGCACGTTAGTTCCAGTGACATAATATATAATTTATTAAGCATGTAACATACGCTCGTTAAAAATGGTAGTCTTACACCTATTTTCCGGTGTGTGTTATATGGCCTATATCATACTGAACACAAATTGTAACTTTGGAAATTGCACAGCGGTTCTTTCGAGAAATGTTTACACTCGTGTAAAACTTCTACAACACATGAATGCAATATTTGTATTGGTATTCTTATAAATAACTTTTCATAATGCTCAATTTAAAATAGAGTAAAACATCGCCTTTCCTGTTCATGAAAGCATGCCTTATGATTTTTATGAATACGTCCATTGGATGCATGGGAAAATATTCAGTAAGATTGATGTGTGGGTGATCTTGGTATAAGACTGTGTTTTCAATTACACCCGTCCCATTAACAGATACAGAAAAAAGAGGTAAGAGAATTATAAAGAAAGAGGTGCATTACTTATATAATATATATTATGTTTTTCAATAATTCAACAGCCATTATGCTAAAATACATAAATGAAAGTTAATAGTAACTTGATGTTAACATAAGTTATAATAAGTCCTTAAATTAAAGTATTTCAAATGAAATTTAGAAAAATAGTGTTAAAATGTTGCCCCGTATGTTATATTGAAGGTGTTGATCTTAAATCACGCTATATATGTAAGTATATTTAAGCTCTAAGTCTGTAATATATAGATATATAATTAGTATCCCAAGGATAGAACATCGTGTAGAGATTGTATATTAGTGTAAGTAATTAATGATACAGAAGATGAAATAACCTATGTATTGTCAGCAGTTAGCGGCGGTTTCTGTGGATAGTGTATATGAATTATTTTTCGGCTCGTACCATGTTATTAACGTGAAATAGATTTATATACATTATATATATATATATATATATATATATATATATATATATATATATATTCATAAATAGGGCTTCAGAATCCCCCTTTGTCAGGATTTGAAACGACAGTACCGATGTTATTCTGATCTTCTGTAATACAAACAGTAATAACAAATATTACGCTCTTATTTTTGATTTTTCTAAACCATGTACATATATATATATATATATATATATATATATATATATATATATATATATATATATATATATATTATATATACATATATATTAAATATTTTAATACCAGACATCGATGTTTCACGCTAACGCAATCTTCAGTGTAGGAACTAATTCTCAACGGTCGGTGGGCGCGAACCCCGATCACAAATCGCCACTGATTTGTAGTCGAGAGTCTTATCCCATCGGCCATAGCCAATTAGTTTGTAAATAGAGAGGAATTTAAATGTAAATAGCGAGTCGGCGGCTAGATCTACCAAGCAGCTTAGAGTGATCTACGAACGGCGTTCGGATCGTGCATGTAGCTATTTGTACTGCTTGTATATATATATATATATATATATATATATATATATATATATATATATATATATATATATATATATGAGAAAGGAAGGTTGAGATAATCCGACGTGATGGGAAATGAAAAAAAAAGTTTTTTATGTATTCATTAACGGTTCGTCTTTATTTGTAAGCCTTCCTAAGTATGATAACTTTAAGAGAAATGTCATGCAAGTACATGACGATATTAGGTTGACATGATTTGTTAATGAGAAGAAGTAGTAACCACTACTTCCACCCCTCCACTTTTTCACTCACAGACATCCACATTAATTTAATTCCCTGCCACCGACTCCTCTCAGCCCGGACCTTGGTCCTGCATTCCTAGTATTGGTTACTACTTCTTCTCATTAACCCAATATTTGTATGTACTTGCATGACATTTTTCTTAAAGTTATCATTCTGAGGAAGTCTTACAAATAAAGACGTAACGTTGATAAACACATATAAACAAATATTTTGGTTTTTCCTTTTTCAAAATTAAGGGCTCGTCCGGGAACATCTTATTTTTATCTGAAATCTGTCAATTGGGGAAACGGACAAAAGTAGAAGTGACTGCAGTAGAGGAATTCTTAAGAAACCAATCTGCGGAGCAGTTATTCAAATTGAAGAAAGACGACGCATTCTTAATAGGACAACAGCTCCAGATAGATGTCAGAAGATCAATGAGGAAAGCTCATCTTCAGAAAATAACTGCAGAACACATGCTCGACAACGACGTATTCGAGGACGAAATATTGGACAGATTACAGGTGGATCCTCAGGAAGTGACATCAGCACAAATCGAACTCGAGAAAGCAAAAATAATGGCAAGAACAGAAATAGAAAAAGCCCGTATGGAACAGGAAACCAGGAAATTAGAACTGGAACTCCGAGAAAGAAATTTTGGATCAGGAAATAAAGAATTCGAATTAGCAAAGTTAGTAAGGCTAATACCAAAATTCCAAGAAGATGAAGTAGACGAATATTTCCAGCATTTCGGGAAAAGTCCGATCAATCTGGAATGGCCGAGTCACACGTGGACGATGCTACTGCAAACCGTTATAAGCGGAAAGGCACAAAAAGCCTACGTTTCGTTGACGATCAAGGAATGTGAAAACTACGAGACAGTAAAAAGGGCGATGATGACTGCATACCAGTTATTACCAGAAGTGTACCGGCAAAAGTTTTGAAACTATCGGAAAAACGAAAATCAGTCCTATACGGAATTCCTTAGACAGAAGGAAACATGCTTCGACAGATGGACTGCATCTGAGGGAGCGGAAAGCAACTACGAAAAGTTGAAGCAATTGATTTTCATTGAAGAATGTAAAAATGGTTTGACTGACCAGCTGAGGCGTTATATGGAGGAGAAGAAAGTTGAAACTACACGCGAATTAGCTACTTTAGCAGACGAACATGCCCTGACACATGAGACGTTTAAAGCAAAGCACAGATACGCGGGTATACCAATTATGCAAGGAAAAGGTCACTATACACCGACCGAGGGTGTACCAACAAGAAACAGTTCTCAGATAAAAGGCAGAGAGAGACAGTAGATTACTTGCTACCATTGTGGAAAGATAGGGCATATAGCCAGGAATTGCAGAAATCGATTCAGTCGGGCAGAAAAGTACCAAACCACACCCCAGTGGATAGTGTCGTGAAAGGCAATAGAGGACGGCTATAAACCATTCATAGCTATGGGACTAGTGTCACAAGCGAATGATAACAGAAACACCTCGAAAGTTAGAATCCTGAGAGACAGGAGCATCACAATCCCTGTTGTTAAGAAGACGACTCCCCAAAGGAAGACAATCCGATACTGGCGAACAAATCGAGATTAAAGGCATAGGAGGCAAAGTCAAGAAAGTCCCAATCCATCAAATAGACATCGTATCGAAATGGATCTCGAAAACGATAAAACTAGGAGTAGTCGAAATTCTACCGATCGAGAACGTGAACATGTTTTTGGGAAACGACTTAGCCGGATCCAGAGTAATGGCCACGGGTATGCCAGAACAGAGGACAATCAGCGAATTGGCGAAAAAGCGAACCCAAATCAGAAAAAGGTGGGAGTGGTGACGCGCACAAGCCCGACCACGTAGCAGAGAGGAGGAGGTGGAGGAGAAAAAACGTGGCCAGCAGGAGGAGACGGCGCGGGAACCAAGGGTAAACGGCGGAAAGATCATAAAAAGGCGCAAACCACCGAGAAGAAAGGAAGATATTATCGAAAAGCAGAGAATAGATCTAAGTCTAGAGAAATATTTCGATTTGGCCATCGAGAATACTGATGGAAAGAGTAGCACCTCAGAATATTATGTCTGCAACGGGATCCTCATGAGACGATTGAGGTCGAAGAATACCATTGATATCGAAGACGGGGAAAATAGAGATCAGATAGTAATACCTCAGGACTACCGTGTGATTATCTTAAAAACAGCACATGAGATACCGTTAGCGGGGCATTTGGGGATAAACAAATCTTACGACAAGATAACTAAACACTTTAACTGGTCAGGGATAAAACGAGATGTAGTAATATTTTGTCAAATAGCGGGAAAGGCTAACGCAAACGTACCTACAGCACCATTACAACCTATCCCTGTCACCGGCGAACCATTCAGCAAAGTGATCATAGACTGCGAAGAACCTCTACCCCAAACGAAGTAGGGAAACACGTATATATTCATGATCATGTGCGCAACGTCCATATTTCTGGAAGCTATTCCATTAAGGAATATATCGTCTAAGAAAATAGTCGGAGCTCTGGTGAAGCTTTTCAGGAAATTCGGATTGCCAAAAGAAATACAATCGGATCAAGGGTTCAATTTCACTCCAAGATCTTTCAACAGACCGTTGAACAACTGGGCATCGAAGCGATTCGAGCGAGCGCATATCACCCTGAATCACAAGGAGCACTTGAGTGATTTCACTCCACATTAAAAAGCATGCTTCGAGCATACTGCGCGGAAAGTCAAAAGGAATGGGACGAAGGATTACCGTTCGTTATGTTTGCAGCGAGAGAAGCTATCCAAGATTCACTCGGATATAGCCCATTCGAGCTGATATACAGACACTCGGTCAGAGGGCCGTTAAAACTAATAAAAGAAAATGGCTGGTGGACACTTCAAGACAACCGAATTTGTCGGAATACGTCTAGAAGATCAGAAAACGGATACAGGAAGCAAACGAAATGGCGAGGGAACACTTACAGCACACCCAAACCAAAATGAAGTTAAGATATGACAAAAAGACGGTCCAACGGGAATTTGAAGTGGGGGACGAAGTACTTCTTCTGTTACCAATGAACACCCACCCGCTCAAATCTAAGTTCCAAGGACTTTATGAAGTTATAAGGAAGGTCCGTGACCTGAACTATATCATCGGAACGCCGGATAGAAGAAGGAAAACTCGTAAATGCCACATAAACATGCTGAAGTCATATCAAAGCAGAACTGAAGAAACGGCAAAAATAGCCGCATGCGAGCCGGAGTTAGGCGAAAATGAAACCTGTGATGATCATATTTGTTACGGCGTGCTCCAAGAAAAATCACTTAAACTCCAGAATTCGGCAATCTTAGATAAGCTAGGGGAGAAATTGAATTACTTGGGCACAACAGAACGGGAGGAGCTATCGAAGCTCATCGAAAGTTTCACATGCTTATTCGGAGACGTGCCTAGGTAATCGAAAATAGCAGTACACGAAATCGATGTAGGAGATGCAAAACCAATCATGCAACACACTTACCGGATGAATCCGAATAAAGCTTAGCTGATGAAAGCAGAGACAGGCTACATGCTACAGCATAATCACATAGAGCCTAGCTATAGTGCTTGGGCATCTCCATGCGTTCTCGTAGACAAGCCGGATGGATCGATACGATTTTGCACCGATTACAGAAAGATGAATCGAATAACGGCCACAGATGCTTATCCCATACCCAGAATGGATGACTGTATAGACCGAATTGAAAATGCTAAGTATCTAACGAGATGTGACTTACTCAAAAGATATTGGGCAGTACCTTTATTCGAGGCGGCCAAAGCAACCCCAGCCTTTGTTACGCCGGAAGGCAACTTCCAATATCGCGTCATACCCTTTGGACTTAAAAATTCCCAAGCAACATTCGTCAGAATGATGGACAAGTGTTTGAGAGGCGTAGATACCTATATACATAGGGGGCCCATGTGGACACAATAAGAGAAGTTTTTCACAGGTTACAACAGGAAAATCTAACGGTTAATCTCGCGAAAAGTTAATTTGGAAATGTCACAGTGCAATATTTAGGACATACACTAGGATACGGGAAAATATCACCCCAGGAGGCAAAGATTGGCAAAATAATGAACTACCCTGAACCGAGGAGCGTAAAGGATATCAGGAGATTTCTACGTCTAGCAGATTATTACAGAAGGTTCTGCCCGAACTTCTCTAATCTTGCTAACCCATTAACGGAATTACTCAAGAAGGGAATGAAATTCTTGTGGACCGACGAATGCAGAGAAGCCTTCTCTAACATAAAGATGAAGCTAAGTGGTGGACCAGTGCTGCAAACGCTAAATTTCAACAAACCCTTTTCTCTAGCTACCGACGCTAGCGATGACGGCTTGGGATCAGTGCTGCTAAAATAGGATGACGATGGAAAGTTACATCCGGTCAGTTATCACTCAAGAAAATTCTATGTTCACCAGCAGAAATATTCAACGATCGAGAAAGAAGCATTAGCCCTAATCGACAGTTTAAATCACTTTGAGATATACCTGACCGCGTCAGCGGATTCCACAACCGTATATACGGACCATGATCCATTGCAGTTCCTGCATCGCATGAAAAACAATAATAGAAGATTGTTATCGTGGTGTCTCTTGGCACAAGAATTTAACCTGAATATAAGGCACATCGCAGGCCGAAAGAACATAGTAGCGGATGCGTTATCCCGTATGTAAATCAGTCATACAAGATCCGAAAACATCATTAAAAAAAAGAAGTGTTCTTCTTTTAAGGAGGAGGATGTGATAAATGACTTTCAGAGCAAGATGAACATTTACTCTCTATATATATCTATATCTATCTCTTTAACACTTACTCTCTCTATCTCTCTATCTCTCTCTTTCTAAGACTCGGTCGGGCGATTCACCCTCCTTTTCCCCTTGCGTTCATGTCATGGAGCCGCTTGACTGAGGGAAGAGGGAGAAGGGGTAAGAAGAACAGATGCCGTGGGCGAGCGGAAACGGGTCGTCATAGCAACGAGACAGGGAACTTTGCCGCGCGGGGAAAAAACGCATGAGGTGGATTTGAAAAAGAAAAAATAATTCAGTACGCGACGAGATCGCGAATTAACAACAGTTGTGAAAATCCCCCCCCCCCAGAAGAAAGGAACAATCTTATTGCAGGTTGAATCCAGAACATTGTTATTCATTGGGATTATGATTCTAGGAACTTATTGATTTTCGCCTCCTCGTTTTATTGAGTTTACATGGACTTTCCATCCGTATTACACTAACAGATGAAGCAGATGAGTTTGGTCTATTTCCTGGCAAGATCTTTCTTAAACCACAAAATATATATATATATATTTTGATTGTGAATTAATGTCGCATACACCACGCAAACACTCTCCAAAATACACGTCTACTTCCCTCGTTCTTTTTTTGTGGTGGTTTCTTCTTATTACTTTTGTATATATAAATCTTCGTTGACTTTTAAACTTCACTCGAGTATTTGTTCCGTCATGTATTGCTTTGTTGTCCCAATTCCTTCAGGGAGAATTTCACCGGTTAATCCGACATCCGACGACTAACCAAAGATGGTCAACATGCCAACGGACATTAAACAAATATGTGTCGCGATCTGATTGCCAATCATTAACGATCATCCAGTAGCTGGGTCGTAACAATATATATATACACACATACACACCGCCACCCCCCCCCCACACACATATATATATATATATATATATATATATATATATATATATATATATATATATATATATATATATATATATATATGAGAAAGGAAGGTTGAGGGTAATTCGACGTGATGGGAAATGAAAAAGGAAAAACCAAAATATGTTTTTTTATGTATTCATTAACGGTTCGTCTTTATTTGTAAGACTTCCTCAGGATGATAACTTTAAGACAAATTTTATGTCGATATCAATGGTAATTAATCAAAGTTATTTTTATAATGAAAAGGATACATTGCCAACACGTTCAATATATTCTTATTTAAAAGTTGAATTAATATGTACCAGAAAGGTTTAATAGTTACTAGAAGGCGGTTGATCTGCTGTATCTCTTTTTCTCTCTCATTCTCTCTCGCTCCTTCTCGTTCCCGATTCTATCTCAGTCTATCTCACCCTTCCCTCTCTCTAACTGCGAACACTTTTTTCGATGGTGGAAATATCAGGCTTGGAAGCAGTTTGGTGATAGTGTGCTCCCCTTGTCGCCTTAATTCGTAGTATTTAACTTAACAGTATCCCAAGTCACACATCGATTGATTCCAGTTGTTTTAGATTACTCAGTGGTGATGCTTATAAATAATCCTTCATTATGAATTACATATCAGATAGACACATCTTATTGCATAGGTCGCAATGTAAGAGGTAGAGTGGTTCAGTTAATAACAGGAATACTCGGTTCAGTGTTAAATAGTTGAAACGGATTTAAGATATACCACGTACTGTTTTGTTAAGCAAGCGTACGTTATTGGAAAGGGGCAGATTCGGAAATAGTCTGCAGTTGAGTATGCAGTTGAGTCTGGCTATTGATATGAAAGCAAGAAAAACACGTATGAATCGGTATGCTCTTAATTCATGCTTATGTTAACGGGGAGTGAAAAGTACATACAATTGTAGAACAACACATACACTGACAGGAAATCGTGTGGGATTGCATATCATGAGGTTATTCATATACTATGTTGTTCGTAGTCAAGTATTCATACAAAGCCATGCGTCAACATACTTCGAATAAGAAGACCTCGTGATAAGTAGCCAGCCACAACTTGTAAGGTTCAGCTATAAGACGAAACCAACCGGGCACTAAGGAATTAAATGTCCATACTAAAGACTAGGTCCTAATAAGGAGCAACTCTGGACAGTAAAAAAATGTACGGATATCTCAGCAACATGTACTGAAAAGCAAATAAATGTACGAATATCTCAGCAAAATGTAGTTAAAAACAAATAAACGTACGGATATCTGTTCAGTGTATCTGACCCATATTTAGTGTGCAGAGATTATCATACATTTTACTTCAGATATGTGTCTTATTTTTTAAACATGTGAATGTTAATTACAGGTAAGCGGTAGTGTCTATATGAAGTATACATTTGTAGCATATACTTATAATATAAGTATAGCCGTCCCAGGAGGAATAAAATTAAACTTCCGAACAAAACTGTTTTTTCTCACATTGATGTCTTCTTGCGAAAATTAAAATCATAATATTAGAATACTAAACTTTTTGTCTAGAATCCTTATTTAAATGATCATAAAAATGCATTACATCATTTAGATCCTAGAACATGTTTACAATTTAAGGATTACGCTTAAAGAGTCATGAGATAAAGTAATAATCAGCACACTCTTAGCATTATTGGATCTTAGAGTGCTCTATTCTTGTACAAAAAGCTACACATTGAAGCTACGTATGAGTGTATTGTATCACATAATAGGACACGCAACGTACAAGGGGGGGGGGGCAGCCACTGTAGTTGTTAATAAACAGAAAGCTGTTTCTCAGGATCACTGCTCTTTAGTGTTGCTTAAAACGGGGGGCGTAACTCCCAACAGTAACGTGTCACCCAAAAGACTTATCAACATTAGACAATACCGTTGCATATATTTTATAAAAGTGCATAAGCATATACTTATCGTATATAGCAATAAGTGCATAATCATATACTTATCGTATATAGCAAAAAATACGTGACAGAATTCGTCCCTATTTATTACATTTAACTCCGTCCTCCTACCCTCGGTATTTCATTCATCCTATTTAAACGTTAGCTTATGCTGATTTTAACATTTTTTTATATTCTCTCATTTCAGAAAAATTTGACGTATTTAAGAAGCGCAAATTTCAACGGATAGCTGTAACTTGATACTATTGGTGGGTTTGAGAGCTGGAGAGCATGACCAACTGGAAGGCACCATGATATTTGACGAGCGTGATCTGCATCATACTGATTCACGCCGTATTGAAAAATTCAAAATCATAGTTGCAACTAAGTGTCTCACAATACTTTGAAAGTCTTGAGATCTGAGCTAGCGAATTGAGACGAAGATGAGAAGGCAGTGACTAGCGTGAAAAATAATAGCAGTGGTTCTGACCGTGTACTCACAATGAAACTTATTGAGAAGCTGTAAAAAAAGATGCGGCAATATGTTAGATAAGACAGTGCCAAACCTGTTGGGAGAGATAGGCGTTAGAGTGGTGAGTAGGAGAAAATGCGCTTATCAACATACGAGACGAACAAAAGCCAACGACGCATCTCCAAGAAAAAGAGAATCGCCTTACAAAACCAGACACCTTTCACCAAATTTGAACATCGGATCAAGCTGGAGAACTCTAGCTCCTCTCAAGACTTATTGCATATCTAGAGCTAACGATTACATACGAAAAGCACTAAATCAGTTAATCAATGAATAAATAGTCCTGCACTATTTATTAAGCATCAGCTCTTGTCCCATCCCCGCAATATTGCATGTGATTGTTTTATAAGTACGTCAACAGAATTGGCAATGATGGACTTGCTGCACTTCTACAACTGAACTTAAATACTCCCGACAAACGCTACCCGCAGAAAAATATAACCCTTTTCTGTGTAGATGACCCAGATACCGGGAAGCCTTCTAATCTAAAAGCTTCTTTCCTCGGAACGCTTTCCTTTAGAATCGCCACTCTGCACACAGCTTTTTCTGACTGTACCAACATTGAAAAATTGAAATGTGATATTGACAAACATAATGCTGCACAACTCATCACTTTGGTATACACCAATAAATATGCCCACTAATCACAGTAAATCCCAATAGCAATATGCATTATTTGCTGTAAATAATAGTTGTTTAATGCATGTATAAAAAGTATGCATTTCTTTTATAATTTCGAAAATTATAAATATAATATTACAAAAAGCAGCTTACTTAAATACATTCTTTTTAACGGCTATTTCAAGTAAATCTAGCAGAATGCATATCGGTTACATGGAGTTTGCATTCTTTGTCGAGACTGAAAGCTGGCCTCTATTCTTCCATTCACTCAGTGTAATATTTTTTTCAGTGTGATCGTGTTCAGAATAAAGTCAATGATAGTAAAAAGCAGTCAGAAAGTGTTCTTAAAGGCTTCCGCTAAGTCTCTAGATACAAAGGATACCACCTGTAATAGAACTTTTTGGAGAATTTTATAATGACGAAAATTGCTCAATTCAAAACTAAACCTTTCTTCAAACTGGCATTGCTTGGTTCCAGTGACAAGGATAATGAAGAATGCCTGTTAAATTAGGGCATGCAAGGAAATACTTTTTAGTTCGAAATATTTCCTTCTCTTATACATGACTCAGATTAAAAACTTGATATATCCAAGTCTCTAGTCCACGTGTGTACCCAATTATCTGCTGGAACCTGTTTTTTTAAATTTATTTATAACTAATGGAACCCCTGTCCTGCGTGGCCCAGGAAAATGGAAGAAACCATGAACCGAAATCCCAAGAAATAAATTGCTAAAAAAAATGCTTTTCATCCAAAATGCTTAGTAGTTATAACCAATATTGTGAGTATTCCTAAATGTATATGGGACTAATAAGAAAATAAAAATAATCATCGAATAAGAACTCCCTAAACAAATAGTTTATTAATAGAAATTCGTATTGTAAAGTAATATGGAAATTACTTCTTTACATATGTCGTTTGCATAGAACTGACTGAGTATATGATGAATATGAGTATATCATTAATATGAACTTGGTCGTTTTAATCGCTCTGTCAGCGCGACGAATGCTACAACTCTTTTAATATACAGAAAATAAATTTTCACTAACAATTGAATGACTGGATGATAAATAGCCTAAAATTCGAAAACAAAAAAATCTCAATCAGTTGATTCGAACTCCTAATCTTCGGCGGGACTAATTAGACGATAAACCTTTTTTATGCTTCTCATCAAACAAAACTACCATTGATGCTAATCACAGAGTTTTGAAGCTTGTTCTTATTGAATCAATTATCATCAAATACTGCTTTTATATACATTATGTGATATTAATGGATTATTGATTCAGAATTGTCTGTGTTATCTCAGATATAACCGATTAACACGGACTTTGCCAATTCACTAATCTTTCCAATCAAGCGATAATAAGAGCCAGAAAATGTGAATGTTTATCTTCAATTCGATCGTTGTATATGTTGAAGAAAAATACTTTATTGTCGCTCTTTTAAAAACCCATTTAAGACAAACTGTATTTTCTAGTTGAACGATCTTAAACTACATGAGTCTAAAGAAAAAATATGTTATGTTTCAGAACCTTTGAGATGAGGATTGATAATTTGTGTAATTTGGAGTATTCGGACTACTGTTCTCAAGGAACCGTGGCGAAGTGGATATTGTACTGAGTAAAATTCAGTTCTAAGTGATAGTCATCTGAATCTTAGCTGCGGGCGATATGAAGAATTACCAATTAATGAAGACTTATCCCAGTCATAGCATATGGAACGAGAGACTGCTACGCCCGTGATTAAATAAAGAGTTCCGTTCGAAATTCTCTCCAGATTCCCGAGTTCGAAAAAATATTCCTGAGTTCGAAAACTCACACTTGAAGACGGCTGAAGGTTACAGCGTCCGAAAACGTCCTGGCAATGACACTCAAGATGGGAACAATAGTCCGAATGATCCAAATTACAGAAACACTCTGTTATACAAAACAATCATTAAATTATATTGTCCAAAGTAATGTATGTATTGCCGATTATGATGTTTCATAAGGTAAAGAAATATATTTTTATATATTTAATATATAAAGTACTGGCAGTATGTTTACCGTTCCGTTGCCATTAATAGCTTCTGCAATACAAGGTTAACACTGAGATTTGTTTCGCTCGTGATTTTTAGAGAATATTGTGAATTCAATACTTGCGGAGAGAAATCAGCAAAAGTCAATCGTTATGAACCATCTAAAAGTTACAAAATAGTTAATAAATGCGTACACTCCCGTGGAGTAAGACGCAAAATTACATATGACGACAATACACTAATAAAAATACTTCGAATACAATGATCAAAACAATGTCAAAATAACATAAAGATGACGATAAAAGTCTAAAAAGTGTAAATACATATAAAAATTAAAACCCCGATATTGATTTTATTATTCCAACTCTTTACTAGACAACTTGTTTATATTGTAAATTCTGAATGGAATGGGTCTATCGTGGAATGAATAATTTAATCGTTTCCATAGCAACACTTTAGCTTATGGATGTCGGCAAATTTAACGTGGTCTCTTCTTTTCTTACTTGAATGATTTGTGTAAACTAATACAAAAAACAGAATAAAACTTTATTTTGAAAAACTAGAACAACGTATTCCTTATTTATTTTTAAATAAATTATTTAGGTATTCTAAAGACTGGAGATTTTTCAGCGATATACGCCTTTGTCAAAAGTGTAAGCATTTTTTTCATTTACTTTTCTTTTTAATACTTCTTGAGTGGGACATTGTCGCAACCAAGAGAAAATTTGTCTTTATGTTATGACGGTTGGGTGTATCACGTGGCTTACGTGTTTACGTTGTTCTGTTTTTTCAAAATATTCTACTTATTGCCTTCCATAAACGTTTTTAGTGTGGATATCTTCATTATGTTCGACACATGTAAACGACGTGTAAACACATCCGGCATTACACATATATATATTTTTTTATATCGTAGCCATTTATCGTCTCCTTCCATTCCTGAAAGCATATTCGTCAGTTGATGAAATGTGCCACTACATCCGTTGAATTTAGTTTTAACGATGTGATGCATAGGAAAATAGACGGCATATCTATGGGCTCAGTCATAGAACCGACTATGGCAAATAGTTTTGTGGGGGGGTTTGAGAAGGCTTTATTATCTGGACCCACTAAACCTTTAGTCTACTTCTGATATGTAGACGATACATTTTGCCTTTTTAATAATGAAACAGAGGCAAACACATTTTTCTCTTGACTCAATAAAATGCATCCCGCATTAAAATATACCTATGAAGGAGAGCGTAATTCCACTTTAGTTTTCCTAGATGTATTGGTAACAAAAACACCCATCGAGTTACCTTACATCAATTTACCGTAAACCTACGTCTACAGGATTATATACTCGCTGGGATTCATTTTGTCCTAAAAAACGAAAGGTAAACTTGATTTAGATATTAACACACAAAGTCTTTATTATTTGTTCAAAATCAAAATTGGACGAAGAAATTAAAACTATAACTAATACTTTGTCACAAAAAGGCCATCCCCTTGATGTGATTAGGGCAGTCACCCAAAGGAAAGTAAATACTTTTTTCCGAAATAAAACCATATACGGTGACTAAATGTCCAATTTACATTCGTGTACCTTGGTTAGGCACAGTAAGTGATAAATTCGCCAAGCAAATCAGCTCAGCAGTAAAAAATTGTTATTTTTCTTCGAATGTGCGTGTTGTGTTTTCTACAAAACCTTTATTAGCGTCGTCTCGTAAAGACGTCTACCCCCCCCCCACTATAAAAATAATGTAATTTATCATTTTAAATGTAGTTGCAGTGCTGACTACGTGGGTAGAACGACGTTAAGATTGGACAGTAGGGTCCAACAGCACATTTCGAGTAGGATCGGGAATGGAACCTTCCGATCAACGGACGTTCAGAACAACACATACGGGTCTTCCATTATGAGACCATTTACTTAAAAACCCGCCGTGCGCTAGGAATTTTAGCATGAACTCCTTCACCATTCTCAGTCATGCTCACTCGTTATACCATCTCAAAATCTTGGAGACGATCCACGTTTGTCTTAAACGTACCTCCCTTTGCAAGCAAAGGGAATGTCTGTTGGGACTAGATGTGATCAATCTCTAAGATTGATCCTTTATTGTACATATTACATAACGCTATTTTATTTTCTGTACTCTCTCTTTTCACCCCGTTTTGTTTTTAAATCCCTTGTTTTGTTTGTGTTTTTTTTTAATCCCTCGATATAGTTAAGAGAGGGCGAAACCGGTCGGCTGGCATTATTTTTATTATTTTTTAAATTGTTTTCCTCTTGATTAACTTTTAATCATGAACGATTGAATTCCTCTTCCCTTCATGCTTGCAATAATAAAGTTTTGTACTCCCCCAAAAATCATGATATATATATATATATATATATATATATATTCACAGGGTGTTGCAGAAAAATGCGAAACCAGTAATACGCCAATATCACTGCTGACATGGGCTGTCGCAAATCGACGATCTGCCGAAGGATCAGGAAGAATATTGGTTACTCCTATTACCGCAAGGTTAAGGGAGTCGGGGAAGATCAAGGCGGTGGCTTGGCTGAACAAGCTCAAGCACGGGCCACTAAATTAATGAAAAGAAATTCGATTAAGACCAGAGCTACAAGAGGCAGAACGGCAGATAGATCTGCACGGAAATCGAGGAAGTGCTCGCTATGAAGTAGAAGACGGTGCTTACCGTCATATCCAAGATCTGCCCGGATCTGATTGGCATGCGTAAGGCCAGGTTGAACGAGATCGTTGTTGGGCGCCTATACGTCTTCCGGGAGGACTCCGCTTTTGCACACAATGACAAGACGGCTCAATGATTCTCGCCCCTCGTCCCGACTGTAGCCGCCCTCTTCACCCGACTGCAACCCCTTTGATAATTTCTTCTGGTGTGTGATCGAGATCAAGACCAAAATCAAGTAGCATGCCTACATTACGGTCGACTCTCTGAAGGCTTCCATCGTGGAGGTGTTTGCCGCTACCGGAAAGGATATGGTCGTTAAAGTGTGTGACCAATTTCATCCCTACCTTGAGAGTGTAATAAAATAATAACAGAAGTTGAATATGAAGAGATCTGACAGTTATTTAGAAATGGTTAGAGTTATATGCTACATTTTTGCAATGTACCAACGGCGGGGGGACGATCATCTCAAGGCCTGAGTCGTCTTCGCATCTGCGTCGTCTTCAGGATCGGACGACTGCTGTATCAAGTAGAGGTGACCGATGGCGATCTCGTCTATCCAAGGATAAACCACACTATTTTGCACACTTTAGTCTTTCGTTTATTTTTGATCAAGTGTCGGATATTGCTGCAACACCCATTAGATTTCTAGTGGTTTGCTCTGTTCATGCCTTTTTACACAAAGAATTTGAACTTAACTGACAATCTAAACAAATACGCAAATTTTCTTTCTTTAGTCTCTAATAGAAATAATTATTTGTCTATAAAATGAATTATGTATTATTTATTTGCAATGTGTGCCATTATTGGTGACATTTCTTGTATAACATTTAATAAAAGTACATTTTACAAATGTCAGCCAGAACCTTTATAAGTCATCGTAAGAGATAAAATAGATTGAACATTTTCGAAACATATTTGAAAATGACAAAACGAGAAACGCAAATGTGATATAAAAGTAAATAAAAATCAAAAGAAATAGAAAATACCAGGATTTCAGTTAATTTTCCTGCTGGACTGTCTCCTCGGTTGAACTTCCGCCAAATATACTAGACGAAATAAACGTGTTTAGTTATAAATAGTAATCATTTCGAGGCAACATACGAACCAGAAAATATATAAGAATGCGTGTATTTTTATAGAGAAGAGGTTATTGTTCATTTAGGCATTCTTATATGATCAACGCGTCTCAGTCTTTCTAGTTATTTGCCTGTTTACTTCTTTTAGGCTATAAGACATATCGACGTTAAATTTATGTTGGAATAAAAGGTAACATTTGCAGATTATGCTTAGCGCTGAAACATGCATATATGTAAAAATAACTAAAATACATTAAATAAAGTAGTGGTTCTAATGAGGTCTCAGGCATCGGAACTTCTTATGTTTGCTCAAAACTCAAAAGTATAGACACACATACACACACTAATCTCTCTCTCTCTCTCTATATATATATATATATATATATATATATATATATATACATATATATATATATATATATATACATATACATATTTATATATATATATATATATATATATATATATATATATATATATATATATATATAGTCTCGGAAGTTTCTCAACCATTAAAACTATTTAAAAAAAATAAAATAAAAAATAAAAAACAAATTAAGTCCCAAGTCGTTCAGTGGAAAATCACTCATGTAAGTCAATTTAATTTTTACAGTTATTATATTAGTTTCCTTCTAACATTATTTAAGGGATCATCAGTTGTTTACCATAAAAAAAACTGTTTCGGGAATTTAAAAAACAAGACAGTATTTAATTTCATGGCTTCCAGCAAAGTTGATCAGACCCCACTTCCCTTAAAATACAAAAACATAAACGTTCTGTATACTAAACCTAAGTTTTGTTCCATATAAATGAATTTATACTCTTTAGATGATGGTTGATGAATTGTATAATTGTTATTATTCTCATCTTGACTGTTATCATCAATGCGTTTCGGCTGTTGTAACCTCTAGCGTAGTATATTTTCGAATTGGGGAATTAATGTTCGACATAAATATTCCCCAGTCTAATACGATACACCTGAAAGAAGGCCGGAGTTTACAGGTGCCGAAACATTGTTTATGATTGGACTAAAAATGAGAACAGTAGTCTGAATAATCAAAATTAGGTATACATATATATATATATATATATATATATATATATATACAAATATATATATATATATATATATAGAGAGAGAGAGAGAGAGAAAGAGAGAGAGAGTTTTAATAATAATATATATATATATATATATATATATATATATATATATATACTTTTAATACTGTTCAAAGACATCTGATATCGAAAAGGGCATCGACTAAGATCTATTGGGTTACTTTTTTCGGTTCGTTTGGCTCTTTAATAAAAAGTTTAAATGTGTTCCCGAAACACACATATATTAAGCTTTGATTTATATATATATGTATATATATATATATATATATAGAAATATTGGGTTGACATGTCAACCCAATATTTTTATGTACTTGCATGACATTTTACTTGAAATTATCACCCTGAGGAAGTCTTACACATAAAGACGAAACGTTGATGAATATATAAAAGAAAACATCTTTTGGTTTTTCCTTTTTCGGATTACCCTCATCCTTCCTTTCCCATATATATATATATATTTATATATATATATATATATATATATATATATATATATATATATATATATATATATATATATATATACTAGTAGAATAAACGTCTCATGACGAGGATAAGCAATAACTATAGAATTAGTGCATTTTCTTCTTTGAGGAGTATGGTATTTTTTCTGTTATCCTCATAAATGATAAACTTTACAAAAGAAAAGAAAATAATGCGTTCACGCTACTCACAGTTTGGTTAAGATCAAAGTGTAGTATCTGTTCCGATGGATACTGCACCCCCATAGACTGGTATTGTTTTGGCCTTCGGGGCTTGATTTACGCCGGTCTATGGGTCTTTCCTGTGCAGTTCTAGGAGGTCCACCCTCCCAGGCTTCGCCTCCCCTTTTTGGGGAGGAGTAAGTTTATTGCTTACTTCCTGAGGCGCCCCTACCGGGGAATGCCGACGGGGCTGCCCAGGCAATTTTTAAACCCCACTTTCCTGACCCGACCTTGGGTCACATCTTACTTGTGGGAGTAAGATAAAAACTGGCCTTGTGTCTAACTCCTGGAGAGGAGTAAATCAATACTCACAGTGGTGCCAATATTACATGCACATCACATGCATCTTATTGACGCTAACGCGTGCATCGGTCGTTGTATACGTGTTACACAACATACCTGTTATTCTGATGTAGAGCTATTATTTTCTGTATGGAATATTTTGCATTTCACTTAGATAAAGAGTTGTTGCTACTTTGGCTGGTGTAATAATAAAATGTTGATATATGATAAATGTTTTATATCGACAACACAAAAAACTCGGAATTAGTAAGAAATATCGATACTGCACTGCTGCTTTGTACGGCCACCCGTGTTCACTCTCGGTGACGGAAGCAGAAAGTTTAAGCATGTGTGAATACTGTTTTAAGTTGTGTCTATCTACTTCGTTTATGCATGTGTACATTTACACTTACCATCCATATTATATTTCTGATGAATAATATATGAATACCATTTCTTAACATAACGGCGAACACTATTTGTACTATATAGAACACTCTGGTACGGCCCATCCCCGAGTGTTCATCTGAGCAACTAATCCTTATCTACAAAAAAATATATATTAAACTTAACAGCGTGTTATGCAGTTTGACTTTCCACGTTTACCTACAGATTGACTAGAAGACTTTAATAGCAAAGGAGTTTTCTCACACCAACCTATAGTCGCGATTCCGCGATCACACACAAAAACTGTACCACAGTCGTTTTCATCGTGATAGAAGAAAGGAAGTATTATCTGTCTTCGTTGCTGTGTCGTTGAACATCAACTCAGGGATGGTTGCTACGATGAGTTTCGTATCCATGTTTTAGTTGCCTTGAACAAACGTTCGGACTTTCTGTGGATGTATATATCTAGTAATTGTCTCTTTACATGACTTGTTGACCGTTTCAATTTTTATCAAAGTCAATTTGATTAAATTCGATATATGTTTCGAAGATCTTGGATTTTACTCACTATAAACCAGCCAAGTGAGGTACCAAAAGAGATAAATAACATATGTAAGTCATCAGAAATACCCTTATTATTTACTAAGATGTCTAACTGATAGTGTGTGCGGTAAGATTAATGGTGCGAGACTAATGGACGAGCCATTTTAATTGTTAGCTTAGAATCGTCTTAGTGTAGTGTATACATGGAATTAACTGCATGTAAAAAAACGACCTGTAATATTTGGCAATAACGAGACTTTCGACCTATAGCGTACTTACTATAAAAAGCCGCACCGCATCTGTATATTTATTTATATATCAGTAATGTATGCTTCATTAGAGAAGACTCATGTGCCCCTTAATACTCTCAGACAAAAATCTACAACAAGGATATCTACACGGATATCTATAATTAATCGGAAATTAGCAGACCCATCTCTGATATATTCCGATTAATTTTGGGGGCTCGCGTTCGGTGTATCAATTTCATGCCCACTCCTATGTGTGATGTATTGTTTGTATTTATTAATACTTATATATTTTTACATAAATATTCGCATGCATGCTTATATATATCTTCCACTCTATGTGTGCTTATCCTGGCTAGTTTCCCTGTCTACTTCTCTCTTATCGCTGTCACCCCCTCCGCCTACCGCCTTCCCTATACTAGCTCAGTAGATGTGAAAAGTAAAACGATAAAGAAAATAAATATAAATATAAAAAAGAATGAAAAATAAAGAAGAATATGCCACCCCCTTTTCAAATCATATTTCAATGTCACTAAAAGTCTTCTCATATAGTTCAATCGGATTATCCTTTCCTTCTCCCATGTGTGTGCCTTCAAAATAAAATTGTTTCCGAATCTTCACTTTTTCTGAAAACGTTTGCTAACACGAACGAAACCGGTCAACTCTCTTGTTTTTGGTTTTCTCCTGCATTTTAACCTGTTTTCCGTTTGTCATATGTCACACATTTTGTCACCAAGAATTGCATTTTCATTACTTTTTAACAGGGTTATATTCAACTTCGTTTTTACGAATAAATACATATATTTATGATCTCTCCTACGCAAGGACGGGATACGGGTCCTGCTATATCATATAATACGTTATTTGCTTTTTTATAGCGATTATAAAGTTTATAGGCAAGAATTGCTTCCACACGACGACATTGTCATATACAAGGTCGGTTTCTAACGTTGGGAAAACTCCATCTCCGAAAATAGGGACACTCCGGATTGGGACTAAAATAGAACTTGCACTAGTCTAAAATGATTACTACTTCACTGATCGAAGAAAGAAAAGATTTTGTATATTATAACAGACACTACACTTTAAGTTTAGTTTTTATTTTGATAAGAAACAAACAACATCAGACATATTATAGAATGCGTTATTTTCCTCTTTATGCTACTCATGCAGTTTACGGATCGGGCTACATTTTAAATAGTATTTTCAAATGTAATTAAATTTTTACGCTATCTTTGCTTCATTAAATTGTTATGAGAAATACAGAATAGTTAATCACTCCCCCACCTCCCCATATTACGAATGGTTTTCTACATTATAACTTTATTATTTCAGCCCGGTCCGTAAACGGCATAAGTATCCTCTTTATAAATTTGTAACCGGACTCGACAGTTGTTTCGTTCATGTTAAGGTTCTCAGGAATCACGTACTGTACCTCGTCGCCAGTTGTTTCGTTCATGTTAAGGTTCTCAGGAATTCCTTACTGTACCTCGTCGCCAGTTGTTTCGTTCATGTTAAGGTGCTCAGGAATTCCTTACTGTACCTCGTCGCCAGTTGTTTCGTTCATGTTTAGTTTCTCCGGAATCCCTTCACTGTACCTCGTCGCCAATGTTTCGTCCATGTTTAGTTTCTCAGGAATCCCTTCACTGTACCTCGTCGCCAGTTGTTCTGGGGTCCATTTTAAGGTTCACAAGATTCCTTAACTGTAGGCCGTCGCCAGTTGTTGTTCGCCTGTAAAAAGGCCAGAAGTAAAACACGAACCTAGAGTTTAAGGGAATCAAGTATATTGAAAAAGGTATAATACAACAGAGAACAAGAGTGTTTGTACGTTAGAATAGATTGCCAGTATCGTGTGGTTAGGTTCCTACACAGAGAAGTAGATGCTTCCAGTATTTATGGTGGGAGATTTCAAGTAGTTCGTAAATGTAAGATACCATAAGAGTTTTGTAATATTAAACTTGTTCGAAATGTACTAAGCTTGCCTGTATTTCAACCGGGATCATGTCGCCGAATAATGTCGTCGTGTAAACGTAAGCTTTGTATTGGTGGACATATGTAAAACATCTTACTGATGGAAGAGAAGTGATCAATTTGGTTAAAGAATTAGATATTTAATGTTGTTGTCCGGAGACGTGATTTGTGTAGCGTTTAGAATATACTGAAAAGTCGTGAAAAGTGAACACTAACAGTAATATAAACATGCGAATTCTAGCAGGTAATCTATTCAAGTGAGATAACCAATAGGATCCTATATCGGGTATAATTTATCAGCGTCCTAAATAAAGTGACGTCACGGGTTACCGTACAAGTCTTGTACACAATTACATCGATAGCTGTTCTTGTTCTTACGCTATAATTTCTTCGAAAATGATTTTAACGCCTTTAAAATGTCATTAATGTGATTAGTGAAGGTTGTATGGACTAAATGGTTAAATATGATGATAATTTATAATTTTCTAAAATGGAAAAATCGGAAGTAAAACTGCATCGAACATGAGACGAGTGCAGGAAAGACACCATTTGTAATAGAGTTTAGTTAAAAATGTAGGCGTTTTTTATTGTGTCTAAAATTCTAGAATGTGAATACATTTTGGTTAATTTGTAAAAAATGGTCAGGTGTAAACTCGATATTTTGTTATTCGTGTAAGTGGGCATTTTTATTCAGTTTATGATCACTATGCGTATGTTTGCATTATTTACAAATGAAATGATGATCGGTGTTTCTAATATTAGTTCCTTATTTAATATTTTTTGCGATGTATAAGAGTCGTGTGGTAGGAGTTAAATATTAGGGGGGAATGAGTATGCTACCCTCAGGTGTCATTACGTATGTGGGAGAATAACATATAGAGGCCTAATAATAGTATTTATAGTTTGAGGAGAATGTTAAAAGACAGTTTCTTCTCAAGTAAAGTAGGTAAATGAAGCGGTGAGTTCCGTAGCGTATGATGCATTTGTTTTTTGCTTATATCCTTACTCTCCACTAATCTGAACTCCATGTCTGTACACGCCTATATTCTTACTCCTCACAAGACTTACTTTCCCATATCTTTACTCTCAACTAAACTTACTCTCCCATACCCTTTATCTCCCCTATCTTTACTTTCCACTAGCCTTACTCTCCTATATCCTAACTCTTAACTAGAATTACTCTCTGCTAACCTTACCCTCCTCCGTCCTTACTATTGATTCCCCTTACTCTCCTCTATATTTACTCTCCACTAGCCTTACTCTCCTATATCCTTACTATTCACTAGACTTACTCTCTGCTTACCTTACCCTCTTCCGTCCTTACTATTTACTCCCCTTACTCTCCTCTATATTTACTCTCCACTAGCCTTACTCTCCTATATCCTTACTCTTCACTAGACGTACTCTCTGCTAACCTTATCTCCTCCGTTCTTTGTATTTACTTCCATTACCTTCCCCTATATTGACTTTCCACTCTCCGTACTTTTCTCACACTTACCTTCCACTACACTATTTGTTCATTGATTCCATGTGATTATGTTGTGGTGTTTAGTATTCTACAAAAATGTAGAAAGAACAGTCTACTTTATATAGAATAAATACTAGATCAATAATAGAAAACACCGTAATCGAACGCGAATAACAGTAATAACACATCTTTATTTGTAAAGAATACATTGGTCGTTAATGCTTTAACGAATAATATATACCGTAATTTATAGATTTTGCTTTCACAGATTACATAATTTACAAAACAATAAAAAAGGAAAGCAATTCTGATTTTGAATTAACTATGCACAAGTTCGTTGTTGTACGTTTGTTTAATTTTTTCTTTATTTTTAACATTTTGTATCAATCCAGGTTTGCTAAATATTTTATTTACGGCATTTCCGTTTCGAGTTTTAGATAGTATACCTTTTCATATTACTCGTTTTGTGTTTTTCGGTTCTCTATGTTAGTAGTTATTTCGTCAATGGATTTCCAATTTTTTACAGTGTTCTTTTGAGGAATTATTCACAAAACAATGAGATTTACAAAGACACATTAACTAAATAAAATGTTCCGTTTTTATGTGAAACGCCGTAACTTTAATAACTATAAAATTATGGGTTTATATCAGTTGTTGAGAGTAGCTCTTCTGAATGTGTAGACATGGGTCAACATATTTGTTTTATATCTATGTACATATAATTCAATGTCTATGTTCATGTGTGCATGTGTGTATGTCAGTGTGAGGTATTTGTGTTCCTTATAGATAGAAAGCTTACAGAATCTACATATAATTTAAAATGGTGTAGTTATGTAAAGTTGACGGGGAAAGACAATGGAAATGTTCCCAAACCTCTAGGGGCACCTCTAAGAGAACTATCACATCATAAGTTTCCTCAAACTTCAAATATATTCTATGTTTATGAAATTAAAATCATATAAATATATATAGCATTTGGGGGGGGGGAGACAATGGAAATGTTCTTAAATAGATAAGTGCTCTCACAGTCCAAGTGAGCTATATCGGTCGTACCTCAGTATTTTTTTAATGTAACCTATTTTAATGAAATGTATACCATATGTATACAATTCTCAGAAGTAGATAATATACGTGATCTGGAATATTTATGTTCCATTATATATATCGAATATCTTCGTGCAGCAACCTCTAAGTAGGCCATGGGGATAGAACCCCCTTAATACATCAATTACGGATATCCGATTTTTCTTATGAATGTTACTTTAAATGTCAACTTAACAAATGTCTGAATTGATTAGTTGGGAATGTATTAAGCTGTTAACGTCAAGTGGGCGGTTTTGATTCTATCTACCCTTATATATTTTAGATAAAATAATATGAAATTACAGGAAAATATGTTTCCATTCTGTTATGTATTAACATTTAAGTGAAGACTGTTGGTATATTTATTACGTAACACCTCTCCGTATGTCTGTTTGTGTATATGTCCGCCTCTCTCGTACTGTATCACTCTTTATATGCTTCTCTTACTCTCTCTCTTTCTCTCTCTCTCTCTCTCTCTCTCTCTCTTTCTATATATATATACTAGCAGGGGTATCCGGCGTTGCTCGGGACTCTCCCTCCTCCTCTCCGCAAGCAAAATAGGATATTGAGCACTTTTCTCCCGGACAACGTCGAGTATTTAGAAAATCAAAAAGGCCTCCAGAACACTACTAAAATCACTCTTACCGATCCCCCCTCCTTTTTATCTGCACAATAGTCCGAAGAGAAACACTACACTAGCTATATCTAGGACATTTAGTACTTTTCTCCCGGACAACGCCGAAGCCTCTGGGTCCTATATTGGAGAAACCCTCCGGTGCTGGGTCCTATACTCTAATAGAACACCCGGTGCTGGGTCCTACATGGTAGAAGCGCCCCGGTGGCTATACTACAGAAAAAAACCCGGCCCCTGTACTACAGGAGCCTATACTGTAGAAGCAGTAGAAGCACCCCCGGTCCCTATACTGCAGAAGCACACCCAGTCTCTATACTGCAGAAGCCTTTGGGCCCTATACTGTAGAAGTACACCCGGTGCGAATACTGCAGAAGCACCCATGGTCCCTATTCTGCAGAAGCACCCATGCTCCTATATTGTAGAAGCACCCTCGGTGCTGGGTCCTATACTGTAGAAGCACCCCTGGTCCCTATATTGCATAAGCACCCATGGCCCCTATTCTGCAGAAGCATCCGGGTTCTATATTGTAGAAGCACCCCCAGTGCTGGGTCCTATACTGTAGAAGCACCCCTGGTCCCTATACTGTAGAAGCACCCCTGCCCCCTATACTGCATAAGCACCTATGGTCCCTATTCTGCAGAATCATTCGAGTCCTATACTGTAGAAGCGTCCCCCCTGGTGCCTATACTGCAGAAGCACCCCCGTCCCCGGTCTCTATACTTCAGAAGCCTTCAGGTCCTATATTGTATAAGAACCCACGGTGCCTGTACTGCTGGATGAAGATGTTGAAAATGTCCCCCCACCACCCCCATCCGGCCCAAAAAAATTCTCCCCCCAAAGAATTATTTTTATTTAAAAAAAAATAAGTTTAGGTTGCTAGGTGCGGATGTGATTGAGCAACCCTTGTTTCACTGTTATTGATACGTCCGGACAGAGGTTATGGGATGACCTGATACAACCGGACAGAATTTAGGGCATCCGGCAAGGGATTAGGGGGGATGTACGGTGAGTCAGCATTTCATTGGCTTATTTCCAAATTACTAGTAAATAGCATTGTAATAGCTTGAAAAAACCAGACCCGCGGCCGAAGACTGGCCCCGTTGACCCCCAGCGTAAATTTATTTTGTGGTAATGTTGAGATATTATGCTCCCAGGTGTCGTCCGGTCCTGAAGATGTCAACTTGTTGACATCTGCCGAGTAGTTTTTGAGTAGCTGGACATACAGCCAGACAGACAAACAGAAAAACAAACATACAGACAACTGCCCTTTGTATAATATATATATATATATATATATATATATATATATATATATATATATATATATTGTCATCCACATGCAGACTGTTTCGCTGTATTACAGCTCTTCAGTGCAGCTAGACAAGTTAGTACCTCAAGTCGGGATTGAAACTCAACCGTCGAGCTCCTACCTCTGTGTTATCATGCGACACTGACTGAATATAAGTCATATCTCAATGTAAACATTGTGAAGTGCCGGGAGCTAGAATTAGTTTTACCCAATGAGCAATGCCTTAAAGCTAATCTCAGTTGGCGATATCCTTACAAATAAGCTCTACCCAAAGGGAGCCTTATATAGCCATCAGCATACAGACTGTTTCGCTGTATCACAGCTCTTCAGTGATATCTCAATGTAAACATTGTCAAGTGCAAAGAGCTCTTAAATATAGCATTACTTTGCTTATATTGCAGTACTGCAATATTAGCGAAGTAATGCTATACAGGGTGTTTCAAAAGTCTTGGGAACATTACAAATGCGTATATCTCATGAACTATTCCAGGTAGAAAAATGAAACTGGTGCCATTTTAAAGCTTGCTTAATCAAGGTTTTGGTCATACTAATGATTTTCGTGTTATCTTTCCACGTGCAGTAATGGCGTTCTCTAAACAAGACAAGGCATTTTGCGTCCTCCAATTTGCAAAGATTGAATCGTGGACATGTGTTCAGCGTGCATTTCGCAGGAAATTTAAAAAAGAAGCCCTGAAAGGAAATCCATTGTCAGATGGCATGCTAAATTTGTGAAAAATGGGTGTTTGTGCCCAAGTAAGCGAACAGGTCGCTCTTCAACTTCAGAAGATGCAGTTGAGCAAGTTCGGACAGCCTTTCAGCGGAGCCCCCGTAAATCAGTGAGAAGAGCCAGCAGGGAACTTCAGCTTGCTCCAGCAACTGTCTGGCGTGTCTTAAGGAAACGACTGCAAATGGTACCTTACAAGCTCAAGTTGGTCCAAAAGTTGAAGGACACTGATAAGCCACTTCGCCGTGACTTTTGCATTGCAATGCAAGAGAAGTTGGAAGATAACGGCTTTGATGTCCGGCTTGTTTTTAGCGATGAGGCGACCTTCCATCTGAATGGCAAAGTTAACAAGCATAACACTCGCATATGGGGTACTGAGAATCCTCATGAACTTCTTGAGCACGAGCGAGATTCACCAAAAGTGAACGTGTTTAGTGCAATTTCCAAGAAAGGTGTTTATGGACCGTTCTTCTTTGAAGAGGCAACTATCACTGGTGAATCCTATCTCAACATGCTGGAAGACTGGTTAATGGCTCAGTTGGAACAAGCAGAATCTGATGACTTCATTTTTCAACAAGATGGTGCACCACCACACTGGAGTCTCAGAGTAAGGCAGTTTCTTAACACAAAGCTGCCTGGTAGATGGATTGAGAGATCTGGGCAAGGTGATGACGTTCTCATGCCCTGGCCCCCTAGGTCTCCAGATGTTACCCCGTGTGACTTTTTCCTTTGGGGCTTTGTCAAGCAACAAGTCTATGTGCCGCCCCTTCCAAGAGATATTGACGAACTAAAGGCTCGAGTAACGGCAGTTGTGGGAACCATTGACGTCAAGATGCTGGAACGCGTTTGGCAGGAAATGGACTATCGACTAGATGTCTGCCGTGTGACAAATGGTGCTCATATTGAGCAACTTTGAAGATTCCCCACAAAACTTTAAACTTTAACCTTTCCAACGGTACCAATTTCATTTTTCAACTCCTAATAGTTTTTGAGTTATTAAAAATCGTTATGTTCCCAAGACTTTTGAAACACCCTGTATTTGAGAAACACACATTAAAATATGGAAATTTAATTCTATAACCAATTTGTCTTTTGCTATCAACAATAATTTACGAAATGTTCATATAATACGTACATACACATCCACATTTAAGTAAACAAGTCAATGTTACTCTAATTAGGATATTGAATAGGATGATTTGCCTACCATGTCAATCACAAAAAATATTCAAAGGTAAGTCTTATCATTAATGAATTAGAACAACCCTATAATTTTAATAGAACTTGTATTCCGCGTTTTGTACAGTTGTATTTTAATGTAAGCTATGCATGACGAAACAATCGAAATGTTGAAAGCAATCAACTCATCGCCAACTACGAACTGGAACGTTAAGTCAGGAATATTAAGAATATACGTGCATCGTAGAATATACTTCCTTGAAATTTGACTGGGTGTATTTGCCTAGAAATGTTTTATTCTCTCCGTGTGTTGCCAAATGCGTTAAGATTAATATTAAATTGTTAAAAGTAAAGTTAAAATTGTATATGTTTTATTTACTGCTATGTTTCTACTTATACGAATCGCTTGCGCATTCATAATTTACCTTTTACATGTAATATATCCATTTGGTTCATATTTCTGATTTCTTTAAAAAATAAATTCCAAATGCAAATTCGAGGTCTTGTGATCAATACTAGCGTAATCTATGCATTTCCATTTTCTTAAAATTACAACGTACCTTAAACTTTTATAGTAACGTCGAACATTGGTATTTTTCTTCATAATTTCGTCACCATTATTATGCTTCTATTTCGTATTCTGCGCAAAACTTTACATTTTTAGAATATTCGGCTGAGATATATTATGATATTTTTAAAACGATTTTTGAGCTCTTTTATATTTAAATTAATAATACTTTTTAGACTATTTCTGGGCATGTTTATACGATTTAATCTTTTATTTATCGTTCTATTTTTTTTATATCTCTGCTCAGTTGTTATTAATGCCGTGTGGGTGTTTATAAAAGTGTAATTCAATATTGTCTAATTGCATTCAACTATTTCTAATCAGTATTCGTAATTATTTTGTAACTTCATTGTACATCTTAACAATATAATCTTTCATCATATTTTGTATTTTAACATTTTGATTTTGATTTTCTATTTGTGTAAAAATAAATCGATATTTGTAATATCAAATTTCTTACACATTGTAATAATCTAAATCCGTGTACAGTAATACCTCCTTAATGCTATCATTTGTCTTGATAATTTAAGATGTTAGTAAGTATATACTCCGTCTCGGTGTTAAGGATGTTTTCAGTAAGCTAACTTAAACCCATTTTTTATGTTTGTATAAATCGAATAAAGCGATAGGCAGGCATATATACGCTTCATCCTACTTATTAAATTATAGGATTAAATTAGACATAGATATTTGTTTCGTGTAATTAATTTGCAAAGAAGTTGCGTTTGCCTGTGTACACATTTATTTTGATCATCTGCGTTCTATTTATGTGTCCAAAGCTTACTACACAGAATAAAATAGAAATTACAGTTCAAGTCGTCATATACATTGAATACTTAAGCATAGCTAGTGAAGTTATAGTGTTACTTTCACTCACGCAAAACAAGGCATATAACCACTGAAACGTAACGGTCTATTGAGACAGGGCATATATATATATATATATATATATATATATATATATATATATATGTTATAATAAAATAATTCCAGGAGGAAATCCGGGTATGAGAGCTCAATGTGGCAAACAGAGCAAGAATAACATAACATATAATAACACGAAATTACATAATTGTCGATGCAACAATTTATTTCAACCTTGTGGTTTTTTCAAGCATAAATCCAGACAATTACATTTCTGAGACTGAGAGAAAATTGAATTAACCCTCGACTATTCAAATACAACCAGAAAGAGTGGTAGTCGCAACCAATCTGAATACCTCTTATAGAGAGAGGGGACATTTAAATCTCGTATTTAACTATAGATATCGAAGGGGAGGGATCTTTATGTTTTTTCCGTGTTATATTTTATGTTATATATATATATATATATATATATATATATATATATATATATATATATATATATAACTTCTTTGTAGAATGGTAGGAAAAATCCCAGCAGAGTGCTCGATTAATTAAGAATTAAAGTTAAAAATTAAGAGCATATTTATTTATTCTGGTACAGAAAAATTAGTACAACATTCGTACCGTCGGTTTCAAGCACGGAAGGTCTTACCCATCCGGCTCTCTTCAGCTTCTGTTGTCATCTGTTTTGGAAATGTGAGGTCACATGACACTCTTGTTGGGACGCGTTATTTGCTCAGTGTGTTGTGTGTGTTTGTTTAAATTTGAATTTAGTGTAATAAGACCGTTGAGATTTAAAACACGAGGGAATTCAAGATTAAAGGGTATAAAACAGGGGGGGGGTAAAAAATAAAAAATATATATGAAAAAATATATATATATAATATTGTATTCTCCGACAAAACTAAAAATATTTATAAAATGACTAAAAAGGAAAAAACAGACCTAACAATTAGCTCCATTACCGATAAATATCAATTAGCCAAGGCAGATACATATAAATCTATTAATAATGATACTACTGAAATAGCAACTAGACTAGGCGTCGAATATAGAATTAATTATTTAGATAAGAGGAAGGCCTTTGTTACTTTAAAAGACCACAAAGAAAACTTCACAAATAAACCCTCATGCAGACTTATCAACCCAGCTAAAAGCGAACTAGGACTAGCAAGCAAATCCATTGTTAAAAATATAGTTAATAAAATTAAGGAAAAAATAAACCTAAGTCTGTGGGGCAATACTAACTCAGTCCTAAATTGGTTCCATAACATACAAGATAAACACAGATGCAAATTCACACAATTAGATATAGTAGACTTCTACCCATCCATTACAAAAGACACCCTAGATAAGGCCTTAACATTTGCACTTTCACACACAAACATCAGTCAACTAGAAAGGGACACAATACTGCAAGCAAGACAAACCCTTCTCTTCTTCGAGGGAAGGGCTTGGGTTAAAAAATCAAACCCAGAGGACCCATTTGATGTTGCAATGGGGGCCTACGACAGTGCAGACATCTGTGACTTAGTCGGCTTGCTTATATTAGATACACTCCAAAATAAATTTCCAGACCATTTCTTTGGTCTCTATAGAGATGACGGACTTTGTCTGTCACGCAACCACAACGGAAACACATTAGATAGATTTAGAAAAGAATTAACAAACACCTTCCATAATCTCGGCTTCAAAATTACCATTAAAACAAATTTAGACCAAGTAAACTTCCTAGATACCACACTGAACCTTAAAAACAATACACACAAACCTTTCCACAAACCCAATGAAACACTCCAATACATACACAAGGGATCCTGCCACCCCCCCACCATCTTTAAAAATGTAATCAATAATATTAGCCAAAGAATTTCAAACCTCTCATCCAGTCCCGAAATTTTCAACCAAGCAGCACCGTATTACAACAAAGCACTCCGCGACAGCGGGTTCAGAGAAGAAATCTCATACACCCCCAACCGAGACCAACCACGGGGGACCCGCAATAGAAGGAGATCGGTGATCTGGTTTTCCCCACCCTATTCGACCAATACCAAAACAAAGGTAGGCCAACTTTTCCTCAAGTTACTCGACAAACACTTCCCACCCACAAATGAATTACACAAACTTTTTAACAGAAATTCTGTCAAGGTCAGCTATTCCACTGCCCCTTCAATAAGAAAAAGTATCTCTGCAGAACCCAAAACATTTACAAACGCAGGCTGCTCATGCCAAGACAAAAACAACTGCCCCCTGGAGGGAAATTGCAAAATCAATTCAATCATATATGAAGCAACCGTCACAGACCAGAATACCAGTAATGCAGAAAAATATATTGGGATGACGAAGGGAAACTTCAAACAAAGGCTATACGCACACAGAAACTTCTTCAGATACAAAAACAAGGCTAATACGGCACTCGCGACCCGAATATGGCAGCTTAAAGAAGAAAATACACCCTTCACCATCAAATGGAAAATAATGGAGAGAAAACCATCCTTCTCTCCAGCCATAAACAGATGTCCTCTATGTGACGCTGAAAAATACCACATTTCAAAGGCCATCATCGATACGAATACAGCCTGTTTAAATGTCCGCGATGAAATATTCAGGGTGTGTGTCCACAAGAGACAAGCATTGCTTATAAACTGGTCTGACCGATTCACATAATGTCTAACTACCCCCCTCTACTAATATAAACACAATAAAAACGAACAAATACCTCATCAACCTATATCCACTTAAACTTCAAGAGCAAAAACTCCGACCTTCACAAAAATACAAAAATATTTATTTATCAGTCACTAGATTACTCTACAAATCCATTTAAACAAACTAAATCCATATAAATTCAAAGAGCAAAAACTTCGACTTTCACCAAAATACAATAATGCAAAAATATTTAATTTATTTATCATTTAATTTATTAATCTAAATCTACAAACCCATTTTAACAAACTCAAATATTTCATATTTCCAACTAAGTTACCTCCCTTAGATCCGAATTTCTTCATTAAAATCACTCCAATCTGGGAAAAAGATTTTTACACACTAACCGTTTTTTAGAACGCATACCTTCAAAAATATAACGGCTAATGATACAAATTCATAATTTGGCTCACGGGAATTTCAGAGAAACCCTTTCTTTATTTTTGTTTTTAATCTTTAATTTTTAATTTTTAATTTTTAATTTTTAATTTTTAATTTTATTTTTTATTATTATTAATATTTTTTAATCTTTAAATTCATTTTTAATTTATTTTTATTTTTATTTATTATATTTTTATTCTTTCTATTTTTATTCTTTCTTTCTCTCTCACTCTTTATTCTCTACATTTTTATTCTCTATATTTTCTTATTATTTTTTAATTCTTTTTTTTATTCTGTTTTATACCTTTTTATACTCTTTCTCTTTTTTTATTCTTTTATTCTTAGTATTGAAATGTTTTTATATATATATAGGTTTTTTTTATATTTATTTATATATATATATATTTTTTCATATATATTTTTTTATTTTTTACCCCTCCCCCCCTTTTTTATTCCCTTTAATCTTGAATTCCCTCGTGTTTTAAATCTCAACGGTCTTATTACACTAAATTCAAATTTAAACAAACACACACAACACACTGAGCAAATAACGCGTCCCAACAAGAGTGTCATGTGACCTCACATTTCCAAAACAGATGACAACAGAAGCTGAAGAGAGCCGGATGGGTAAGACCTTCCGTGCTTGAAACCGACGGTACGAATGTTGTACTAATTTTTCTGTACCAGAATAAATAAATATATATATATATATATATATGTATATATATATATGTGTATATATATATATATATATATATATATGTATATATATATGTATATATATATATATATGTATATATATATATGTATATATATATGTATATATATATATGTATATATATATATATATATGTATATATATATATATATATATATATATATATATATATATATATATATAAGAGGGGCCACTTCGGTGGGGAGTTGGCCAGCAAAATAGTTGTTCACATTGCATTTTAATTTCTGCATGTTTGTACTGTCTGGAAATTATCTAACATTAAGCGAACTACACAGGAAGAAACATGCTATTGCAGTAGAAAATAGTATGGCACTGAGAGGCCTCTACTGTGAAGGAGTGAGGTTTTACTACTAGTCGTGTGTGTAGGGGGTATTTTTGTTGAGGGTGTACAAGTACAGTAATTTTATTGTAACACATTCCGTAGAAGTACTTGTTAAAACCAGCCCAGGGATGCAACTGCGGCGATACCACATATGGCTTTGTCTTTGCAGAGTATAAGATATCCCTTTTTATCAGGCCGATGAGGAAGAGGCAAGTTGTTGGTGCATCAACCTAGGTGTGGCAACATGCATTACCGATTTTGTGGCTTTGTAGAGATATATAATACGGTATGATGCGAGAAGTTGATTGCTACGTGATCTGCTAACCTGGACGCGGCAAGTTCGAATTTAGTCGGTTCTATAGCACTAATAACAATTTGCAACCTTCACGCGATTCTTCCTTTAAGTATGTTAGTCTAGAAAGAATTGATGAACACATTCCTAACCTCAGAATTTGGTCTGTAAAAAGGTTGTACACTGCTTATTTATACGAATGTAGGTATTTCTTTAATATTAATAACCCAAAACGGGTCGAGATGCCGTAAAATAGACGAACCCAAGGAAACGAGACTGAATTATGCCATAGTCCGTATTTTTTTATATTACCGATTTATCAAGGTGTTAATATTAATAAGAGAGAAAATGTAACCCGTTTTATCATATATTCAGTAATGTGTGTCAAGAGAAAATCCGAATCAGCAAGAATTCCGGCGTTTACCACATAAACAAGAACAGATCGTTGTTACATGCGCCCATCTATGTTAACGCTGAAAAAGCTATATGTTAAACGCGACAGAGCGACCGACAGCGCCTATTTCAGAGATTCCCTGACGCATCTAAACCGAAAAGGATTCTAGAGAACTTGCTGGTGCCAAAGTCTTAAATCAGACTGAAAATCAAGAAGGCAGAACTTATCACCATAACTTTGAGTATGGAGGGGTGTCAGGGTTTGCGGTGGTTGGGAACCCGCGGGAGGCTCTAAGAAGAACGTATAAAGAGGATGAGAACGGAAATAACATGTCTTGCATGGTGGATCGTAGACTCGATTCACCTTTCCTTTGCCCTTTGCCGTTCGTCTTTCCTCTTGTCATTTTGCCTTTGCTTATCATATTTTCCTGCCTCAGTAAACAATTCATTATGTTTTTGTCTTTTTTTTTGCTGTTTTTTTTAGTGTGTGGTTTATTCTCGCTCTTTAACAGAATTGGAAACATCAGTCTGTTATCTCTTTATGTCTGTATAACATCCTTCCTTCCTTCCTTCCTTTCTTCGTTACCGAGTTTCCATTCCTCTCTCTCTCTAAATATATTGCCTCTCTCTCTCTCTTTCTCTCAACTTCCCACTTTGTCTTTCTTTCACTTTTTTCGTATCGCTCTTTCTCTTCATCTCCCTCTCTTTCTCTTCATCTCCCTCTCATCATTTCTTTGACTTTCCGCAGACGTACAAAAATGGGTAGAACAGGAATGTAGGTTTCAACATCGTATATTTTCTGTTGTTCTTCTTTTGCTTGTTTCTTTTTTTTCTCTTTTGTTTATTGAGGTCGAATTTTTTTTTTTTACATATGTTTATTGTTACTAATTATCTTAGCATATATGTTTTCCAATTTTTATTTTGCTTTCATTTGCTTTTCTTCCATAACTCCCATTTGTAGTTCACATGTTACGATTAATCAATTTTTCATTCATTTTTATTAATGTATTTCAAATTAACTTAAGAGATTTTTTTATAATTAATATTCTATTTTCGTCACATAATCATTTGATTTTTTTTTACAATAACACGGGTTGAAGCATTCATCGACACACGACAAGATATACGATTACTCTTGAAAATTACATCCCTTCCTTTATAAATATTTACGAAACCGGGCATTATTCAATGTAGCTATTATAGTTGTTATTTTTAATAGGCAGTATATTTCGCTAATATATTTTTAACATAAAGCATTTAAGTGGCACCGTTTTCTCATATATGAATCATAATCTCTAACTCATATGTACTAGAGAAATATAATAGTAAATTTGACTCTAGGCCTTTTGACTAAGAGCAAAGTGTTGCATTTCTTCTGATATGCTTTTTTTCTGTCCTTCTAGACGGATGCAATTTTTATATTTTTCCCGATCCAGATTGCCACTTTTTGTTCGAGCTGGATTTCCGAACATTTAAAAACGACATTGGGTCTAACTCTTCCTGCGTCAATAATATCGTGTGACGTATAGTAAATACATTTTTATCAGAACGCCGGTCATAGTAATGCCATATTTACTGTTATCTGTAACGATCGTATCGCCTTATATATACCGTCTCGAGTAATCGAATCGGTAATAGAGAATTCAAATTCTATTCGATCTTGCGTGGTCGACAAATCTAATAAATGTAATCGCTGAAAACATACATTAGGTTCAGTCATACAATTGTTCAACACGATGGATATGCTGTTAAATAGATATATGCATGCTTTTATAACGCTCAGAGTAGACATACGCTTTTTTGTTGTGATTTTTAAAATCGTGCTGTTTATCGCACAGACAGTGAGATGAAAACGCCAAAGTCACGTTCAAAATAGAAGGGCTCAGCTTTCTAATATACTGAGCGTTTCTACGCGTACAACATA